>JAMXBD010001359.1:0-391208 GCA_024138025.1 Combretum micranthum | reverse complement strand
CAGTTATACGAAAAGCATGTATTTTTTACATGCTTGGAGGAGAGAGAAAAGACACTTACGTTATGTTTTTCATTTGCAATTTCTCCCGATAGTTTTAGAGAGAGATAGAGGTAGAAAATCAAGATATACTTGGATCTTCATCAAATTGTCTATTTGTTCGTAGATTGAGTAGAATTTGCTAACAAGGATCTTAATACAATTTGTACAGTTTGTTTTCTCGAATTACCTGGTAATTTCTTCTTCACTTGCTTTGTTATTTACATTTTATGATGAATATTATAATAGTTGTTATTAGTATCTTGTTAGATAGAGTAGAAATGGTTTTAGCTAAATTGAACGATGGAAATGATGAAATCCTTGATTTTCTGAAGTGATTGTTGAACTAGTGTTATTGGGTTGTAAGAATGATGCAAATCCTTGTTAAATTCAAACTAATGACTTAAAATTTGGATGAATTTAAGTTTGAATGGAATTGGTATCTGGCAAAGATTTCAATTTGTTTGAATTTATATTTGGTGGAAAATTCAAGTATGCGATGGTAAGAGAGTTTTAATCCTAGTAGAGTCTATCATTATTGCTAAACATTGTTTTAAAAATAAGTTTTAAAGAAGGAATTCTGTAATACTTAGATTTAGGACAATGAGTCAATTCAGATTGGGAAACTCTTAGTTACACACATGGAATCTTCAAAAATGCTCAGTGTGAGAGCTTTTGAGTGTTTTAGGAGAAAAAGGTTTTCAATTTATTTTTAGGATTTGTCAGTCTTGGTAGCTCACATGGATATGCATGAATTCTAACAATTTTAATAACTCGAGTTCAACATGATTGGAGAGAATAGGATTTTATCTAAATCCCACTAACCTTACTTGTTAAGACTTGTGTGAGTAGAATTAGTAAATATTAGACATTGCATAGTGTAGATATTATAGTAATTATTTATATAAAGAATTTGATTTCTATTGGCCTAATATTGAATTGAAATAATGTTTAGTAATTAAACTTTCCTCGTGGGATCAATACTCATTCATCACTTTATTACTTGATCGACCCAGTACACTTGCTGGAGAATTGGTTTTAAAATACTAAACATTTCAAGCAGATCAAAGCCCATACTCGACAGATGGATGACAGACCTTTTCTTTTGTAAGCCCATACCCGACAAATGGATGGCGGCCCTTTTTCCTTTGTAAGCCCATACTCGATAGATGGATGGATGGCTTTTTATTTTGCAAGCCCATATCCGATAGATGGATGGCAGACCTTTTCTTTTGTAAGCCCATACCCGACATATGGATGGCAGCCCTTTGCCTTTCGTAAGCCCATACCCGACATATGAATGGCAGCCCTTTGCCTTTTGTAAGCCCATACCTGACAGATGGATGGCAGCCCCTCTTCCTTTTGTAAGCCTATATGTAAGCCCTTATATTTTTCGGTAATATAAGTAAACCCTAAATCCGAAAGTCAAACCGGAACCCTAAAGTTAACTTAATTCTGTGATTAATCTAGTAAATCTAGATCCGACAATCTCGTGCTTTTAAACCTTAGACAACGAAATTAAGATAATTGTGGAAAATGGTTTGTAATAATATAGGAAAGCTTAATATCAGGTTCGCAATTTTCTAGTGTCTTTCGGATTCGAACGGGATCAATTTTCAAAAATCATGCCCCAGTGCATCGGATTGTGAAAATATTCTGACAACACCAATAGACTCGTAAAAATTAAAAGGTTTTCAAAAATATCAGTTTTAGAATTTTTCGGTAATTAAAAATATTAGATATAGGCCGTTTACGCGTATTTTTTTTACTATCGGTATTTTAATTGTCTAGTTTACTATTTATAGTACTATTTTTACTATTTATTACTATTTCTCTACCTCTACTTTTTCTTATACTCTATTCTTACACTCTACCACACCTATACCTTACAATTTACTTTCCCCATACAACTTTAATCACTCACACTTTACATATTACTTCTTTTTATTACAAAATAACAAATTTAATCAATTTTTCTCCCTTCTCTCCAAGGTTTCCGTCCACTCTCTCTCGCCTATCCCTCTCAATTTATTTTCTTTTTCATTTTATTTAATTACACCTAATTTCCACTCCAAAACTCTATAAATACCCTCTTCCTCCTTCATTATTTCACACAAGTCATTTCCTACTAAAACTCTACGAAAACCACTCCACAAACACTCTCTCTCAAATTCTCTCCCAAGTCCTCTCTTCTCTCCATAAAACCATTTCCCACATATTACTATAACCCATTCTTTTCCTCTTCAACAAACACGTAACCTAGGTAAAATCTCTTACATATACTTATCATATTCATATAACTTAGCATGAGCTTAGTGTATGTTTCTTCGACTCATGAGAGTTAAAGAAACAATAATATGTTTATATTTTGTTTTTGTTCATGTTCATATTTTACACTATGTTATTATTGTTATTATGTTGTTTTTATTGTTATTATTTGCTCTAATCTAACTTTTATATAGTATTATGTATATTATGTATATATATTTCTTTAGAGCATATAAGCTCACTTGTTATTTATTTATTTCCATGCTTTGCAATTTATTTATTTATTTCATGCTATAATTAAGACTAGTCTTTTTAGTCTTGGACTTGTCCTTATCAAGTCAAAATAATTTTCTTTCTTTTCTTTTATTTTCCTTTTGGGACTAGTCTATTTTTGGTGCCGGGATACCTTGACGAAGCTAAGGTTCCCAATACTTGGCTTTACCATTATGCTCTTATTTATTATTATACATATCTTATCTTATTATGTGATATTGTTATATTTCTCATATCTATATAATCTCATTCATGCATGAACATGTTGATATTGTCTCAACCATAATGAAAAGGAGTTTTCTTAAATAAAAAAACTAAGAACTCCCTTTAAAATAAATTTTGTCACATAAGAAATGATTTTTTGTTTTATCTTAACAAATATTTTCTAAAGTTAGACAAGTTTATTACAAGTTTTAGTAGTAATACTATATGGGATTTTATCAAGGAATATATAAAATAAAGTTATCACAAACTCTCCCTTCAAATCAATGAAATAAGAAAGTTTCTTTAAACTTAATTCTTTGTTTAACAAAAGTTTTCTTAAACTCATATGTAAAGCTTTCATCAACATACTAAGGTTTAAATAAGTTTTACAAAATTATCAAAGAATAACCTTTCAAAGGATAAGTTTTACTTAGGAAATAAAAATAATAAATAAATTATAAGATTATTGATATTATTTATTTAAAGTGGATATAACTTTAGAACACATAACCAATAAATATTTAGAAAAACTACACTAAGAATAAAGTTATAGGAATCTTAACAAAACTAAAATTACTTTTTGAAATTTTAATTATTCTCAGTATTAAGAAATGGAGGAAATACTCACTTATAATAATTTAAGAAATTTTTTCAACAAAACTAAGAAGAAAATTTTCAAGTCTTATCATTTTGTCACTTTTAAGACACATTGTTTTACAAAAGTCATTGTTGAGACAATACCACCAAATTCATGGATATAATTTGAGTCTATTATATATTCAAAGGAATTTTCAACCAAACAAATATCTATATTTTTGTACAAAGATTTTTTTATGGAGAAAAGTTTGAAAACTTGAGTTTTGAAATCTAGAATTTTCGTATCAATTCTGTACGTCCCTATTCTAAGAACAAATGACTTCTTTTGATAAAATAACCTTGGAAATGGATAGATCTTTTCGAATAGGTAGAAATCGGTATATAATATGCGAAATTCCGAGTTAAAATGAGTAAGTTATGGCCATTTTAAGTTGAAATTTCCATTTATACGAATTTGGACGAATTCAATAAAATAGAATTAGAGAATTTGAGTAGATCTTGGATGAAATACTCACTTCGGGTATTTCTTTTGTTTAGGTATCAAGGACCAAGATCTTCTCTTCCCCAAGGATTACTTCGACTCATAGAAGATCGCTATGGACGAGTGAGTTTCTTTATGTATTCGCGCATGTGCTTGTAGAATAGAGCACTAGATGTTAGGAAAAGATAAAATTGATATGCATGTGGAATATCAGGGGAATTATGTATGTGAATGATTATGTGAGATCAATGAACGATAAATATATCGGAACCCGATTTGTGATTGATATAATTGTTTCTATGAATGTAATGCTATGTGTGCAATCATTGCTTGATCGCTTTAAATGAATTGATGTCATATTGGAATCCCCATATAACAAATTGTTCATGCATATCACTTAGAATATCATTTCGAAATTTTGCTACTACTCCTCAGTGTGGGACCGGAAAGGTAAGCTGCCTAGCTACATCTTGAGGATTTAGGATGTTTGGAGAATATGGCCTCGAGTTATAGCCGAGCTGGATTGATCGCTTTGGGTATGGAAAGCCCGGTGACTAGTGGTACGGTTAGTTAGAACCCCAAGACGCGCGCAAATTTTAAGGAGGTCGTTTGGGGCCCAGTTCAAATCATTCCATAACCACTGATGGAGGGGTAAATCCATCACACATACGAAACCGGATAGTTGTATCTACTGTTTGATCATATGGTTGTTGTATTTCATATGCTTGTTTAATGAACTTGGTTGAATGTTTGTTATGAGTACTTTTGTGTAAGGATTATCTCACTAAGCTAGTTATGCTCATACCCTTATAGACTTTTGATATTGTAGGATCGTTATTTTGCACCTGAGACCATCTTGATCGCTCGGGTAGAATCTTTATTTTGTGAAGCTTTTGGAGGAACTCTGTTTTGAAGTCTTATAGTAGATTTCTTCTAAAATCTTCTAACTTTAGTTGTTTATCATAGTAAGACCATGTTGTTATGGAAATTATCGGGGGAATGCCCTTTAGAAGTTGTAAGACTTTATATTTCAATGAAATATATTAAGTGTTATTTTGCATGTTTCGCTGCCAATATCTTAAAATGCATTACTTCACCGGTCTCCCTTTGATGTGAATGTACGCCTTGTACCGATATGGAAGCTTTTGAGTGACTGAGGTAGTCATTCTTAAGTTTTAATATTATGTACAGTGGGCTGTCACGTTTAGAGTACTTGTTGGGGCGTGACACTATACCCGACAAATGGATGGCAGCCCTTCTCTTTTTGTAAGCCTAGGCTCGACAGATGACTTAGCACCCCAATCAAGATTGGATTCGATAAATAATCTAATAAGCTTTTCTTTTCAAAAAAAAAAAAGAAAAGAAAAAAAATGGAGCTGGAGTTTGTTCAAGCTTTCTTTTTGGAGGATTTTGGGGGGGGGGAGGGGGAGGGAAGATAACCTTCAACAATACAGTAACTTCACTGAAAGCCGTTGTCACCTCCCCAAGGTTTGAGATCACAAAACCATCACTTTCTCAGCCAAAGCACCGCAGTGGACTTTTTTGCAATGACACTGTTTTTACCAACTGATCGGCCGTGAGTTTTCAAGAAAATAAAAATGGGCTCTCTTTTTGTCTTTGTAATGAAGTTTTAACAAACTTCACCACAAAGAGGGGTAGCTGTAGACACCCCATTTTTGCCCATTTTAAGGCTTTAATTTACAGTAAAAATTAATATTATTTTAAGCCCAAAGATAAAGATGATGATGATGATCATAATAATAATAATAATAATAATAATAATAATAATAATAATAAAGAGGAAGGAAAGGAAATAAATAAAAAAAAAGATAAGAAGGTATAGTAAAAAAAAAAGAAAGAAAAGTATTAAATTATAATAATTTTATTTTTAGGCTTGATATAATACTAGTTTTTATTATAAATTTATTTTAGAATTAATTAAATTAGGTTTATTTATTAAATCTAATATTTTTTAAAAGCCTTGAATACGTTTTAAGTGCAAAAGAAAGTGAGGCACAGGCCAAATGGCCTGTTGGTAAAACACACACACATTTGCAGCTGAGATTAGGGTTCTAATCGCGCGCGAGGCATGCAAAAGTTTTTTTCATTCAGGCGCGTGCACCATACGCGCTCGTGTGTGACCAATCCTGAAGCGTGTGCAGTACACGCGCGTTGTCTCCTACCTCCAGAAGCCTTTTTTTTCCCACGCGATGGGTTATTTTCAAAGCCATTTTTGATCCATTTGGCTTCATTTTTCATCAAATTAATGTGGGGATTTGAAAGAGGACTTGGAATACTACAAGTTTGAGTCAAAGTTTGGTTTGAAAAATCGAATTTTGGTACTTCAATATGAGTTTGAAAATCGACGAGCACGCGTTTTTTTACACAATTTCCAAGTTCATAAATTCAATTCGTTTGGATAATTTGGGCTTCCAATGTCACGAATTTTACTCAATTAATCACAATCAACACAATTCCATTGTTAATTACATTTGGAAATCACAAAACATGATCAATCAAGCTCGAAGCCCCAAATTCGTGTGTAAACTTGTTTTTGAAAATTAATGAAATTCCTACCAGATTCAACCTCTAATGAGTATAAATAGAGGTTGAATTCCTTGTTTCCATCATCAACAACTCCAAAAATCACCAAGAAACATTCAAGATGGTTCAAATCCAAAATCAAAGTTCTTAGGTTGAATTCAAAAATTTTGAATTCGTTAGACCTAGGAAGTTTTCGAGGCAATTGGATGTTATAGGAAGCTTTAGGAGTGTTTGATCTACTTAGTGGAAGCTTTGGTTCGCTCCTAGGTCTCCAATCATCGTCTCGACTCAAAACCCACCATCGATCGCCATCGTAGAAGCTTCGAACCACCTTGTTCAGCCACTTTCTGAGTAAACTACCATCGTAGAAGTGTTTATTAGTCTCAGGTTGATCATCTTCACACTTTTTGGCTTCTCAAACCACCCAATTTGGTGTTTTTCGAACTCCTCAGCCGCCTCCGGCAATTCGCTTCGATAGGATCTAACTCCGACTAAGATCCAACCCAACCCGCTCTAAGTCCAATATGCTCCAAGTTAGTTTATTGTTGTTGTTGTTGTTGTTGTATTATTATAATATTATTATTATTATGTTTATATAGTATAGTTTTCTTTAAAAAAATGAAAAAAAATAAAAATATATATGGGAAATATGCATGGAAAAGGATTTGTCACTTAGAAAAAAATTTATTTTTTTAAATACAAATAATTTGATATCTTATATGTTCATATTGAAAAAATTCTGGATTTTCTAAAGAATAGAAATTTAAGAAACTTAAAATGAAAAGAATTCCAAAATCTAAAATAAACCAAAAAGTTAAATTTTTATAAAAGACCTACGTTTCATCTGATCCCGATTAGGGGGTACATATGCACCTTCGGGGCGATTTAAAATCTAAAAAAAAACTATTTTTGTTCCACTATATTTTGTAATTTTCAAATTATTAATTTATTTGTAAATATAGATGATTTCTTCATCAATTTGTAAATAAAATTGTAAATATGGATATTCATAAAATTTAATTTATTCGTTGTTTTATGTTTCGAGCATTAAAAGGATAAATTTTAAGTTATGAATTTTCAAGTGGTAACCATATGGTTTTAATAGGATAGCTCCCCAACTCAAAAATTTTTGTTTATAAAGTTTGGTTTTAAATCAAATTTTTTCGCAGACTAATAGCTAAGTTAAGATCAACCAACCCATTGGTCCTAACTTATACTTTTCCCGATTTTGATCGAGTGGCGACTCCAAAATGTTTTTTTCAAAAATTAAATTTCTTTTAATTCCTAGTCAAGGGTTCGTATTAAATGGGTTCGAGTTTGATACGAATCGAATTAAAAGAAATTAAACTAGAAATGAAAAATCCTGGCTCGATAGTTGTGCAATTTTTGAAAAGTCCTTAATAAATCTACAATAAAAGCCTACATGACCAAAAAAAATCCTAGTTGCTTTAACAAAAGAGGGAGGTGGGAGGTTGCTAATTGTTTCTATTTTGGCTTAATTAGCCTCTATGCCCTAATGAGAGATTTTGTGTCCTAGTGCTATTCTTTCTTGGACTATAAAATGACATTTTTCCCAGTTTAAAACCAAATTTGTTTCCCACATCTTTTTAAAACTCTCTTTAAATTCTCTGAGAAATGATCAAAGGAGTCTCCAAATACAGAAAAATCATCCAATAAACAACTCCATGCCATATTCAATTAGCCCTTGAAACAAGGCAATTATACGTCTTTAATAAGTTGTAAGGGCATTGTAAAGACCAAAGGGCATTCACCGATAAGAAAATGTGCCAAAGGGACAAGTAGAGGTTGCCTTTTCTTATTCTTCAGGATCAATGGGAATTTGAAAATAACTAGACATACCATCAAGAAAATAATAATATAAATGCCCAGCTAATCTTTTTGACATTTGGTCTATAAAAGGTAAAGGAAAGTGATTCTTTCTACTTGCTGCATTTAATTTTCTATAATATATACAAAGTCTCTAGCCCATAATGATTCCCATTGATATAAACTCATTCTTTTCAATTAGTACAACCATCATTCCTCCTTTCTTAGGTACTACTTGTACCAAACTAACCCAAGGGCAATTCGATATAGGATATATTATACCTACATCTAAGAGTTTGATCACTTCTTTTTTTACTACATCTCTCATATTAGGATTTAATCTTCTTTATGGTTGTACTATGGGTTTAAAGCCTTCTTCTAATATGATTTTATGAGTGCAAAAAGATAGATTAATCCCCTTAATATAAGCTAATTTCCAAGCAATTACTTGCTTGCGTTCTCTTAGAACATTCAATAACTTCTCTTTTTGTTTTTGTAATAAATTAGATGAAACGATCATAGGTAGTTTAGAATTCTTCTCCAAATACGCGTATTCTAGGTAACTAAGGAGAGGTTTTAACTCTAAAGCTAAGGGATCTAAATTGAAGGTTTTGCTTCCATCATATTTTCCCTATCAATGTCTAAAAACCCTTGTTTATCAATGACATGTTTCTCCTCATCTAGTTTATCCACCAAAGTTAAAAGTTTAGGATTTATTATGTCTTCTTTACTATCAATCATCAAGCATATCTGCAAAGGATCATCACATAACAACTCCTGGAAACTTTGAATAATAGTAATATCTATAGAATCAATAGAAAAACAAGCATCATCATGATTCATGGATTGTTTAATAACAGTGGGTACATTAACCGTCAAATTTTCATCTTCAACTCCTAAAGTTAATTTACCATCCACTACATCAATAATAGCTCTAGCAGTAGCTAGGAAAGGTCATCCCAGAATGAATAAGACTTTGCATTGTCATCCATATCAAGTATCACAAAGTCCAATGGAAAAATGAAATTTCCAGTTTTATTAAAACATCCTCTATAACACCTCTAGGAAACTTTACAGATCTATGAGCTAATTGCTAGCTCATTCATGTTAGTTGAGGGTCTCCTAACCCTAGCTTTTTGAATAATTTATAAGGCATCAAATTAATATTAGCCACTAAATCAGCCAAAGCTTTTTGCATATCTAAATCACCAATCAAGCAGGGGATAGTAAAGCTACCTAGATCCTTTAATTTTTTTGGCAATCTGTGTTGCAAGATGGCAGAACATTCCTCACCGAGCGTGACATGAAGCGATTGTAAACCCCCTAATTTTGCATAACTTAATTTTGATAATTAATAATAATAGGTTATAAAATCTTGAAAAAAAAAAGAGATTGAGAAAAGTCGCAAAATCACTTTCGATTTTTCGCGATTTAAGAATAATAAAAACATAAATAGTATAATTATAGTTTAAGAAATTCCAATCTTCATTAGCAAAATTTCCTTAAGCCTTTGTAATCATAGGAAATAATAAATCAACAAGTAATTATTAGACTCCACTAAATTTAAAAGAACTACCAATCAATTTTGAAAAATAATTCAAAAAACAGTAATTATGCTCTGAAAATTCTCTAATAAGAAATAACGTAATTAATCAACTAGCAAAACTTCAATCCAACAAATAAAAAAATAAATATATCTCTAGATTCATCAAGCACATAGAACCAAATAATGTCTAATGAGTAAATTTCCAAAACAATTGCAAATAAATATTTTCTTATGAACTTATAATTAACAATGATCATAGCCCTCTTAAAGAAACGAATAACACCACTTCCTTGAGTAAGTAAAAGAATTTTTAGAAGTCACTCAAATCATGTAAATAATTTATCACATATGAAATATTCAAAACATAACACAAGTAATTATAATAAAATAAAACAACTCTAAAATTAATACCCATAAAATATTCTACATTACTAAATTAATCATGTGGTCATCTTGGACATATAATATATAATAAGTATATGACAAACTATTACTACAATTTATAGTAGTAGTGTTAATAATATCAAAATATATTGTAACTAACAATATATGTATTATAGTAAGAATAAACAAGATCATTTTGTCATATGATAAATAATAATACTATACTTGATCCATATATTACAACAAATTTGATGAGTTAACAATATTAATTATATAAGACCATAATTATTTTAATACCAATAATATATTAATCTTGATAACTTATCAACTTGTAACAATGCTACATGATTCTTATCCAACATTGTAATTATGATAAGTATTTTTATAATTTAATAATTATAGTAATAGTTTATACATAATCATAATATCAATACAACCTACAACATAACAAGACGTAAGGCTAATCAAGAAAAACTAACAATTATTGGTATGAATTACGTGTTTAACAAATCATTTGATACGACAAATACTTAGGGGTTTGCAAAAAAATCTAATGTTTAGGATAACCAAACCAAAACCGAAAAACCAATAAAAAAAACAGTTACATCGATCCATTGGTTTCGGTTTAGGATTACCATTTTTAATTTTTTTTGGCTTTCGATTTTGGTTTTTAGATACTAGAATCCGATGGATTGTTAGCCAATCCATAATTATAATATATATAATTTATAATATACCCATATAATTACTTTTTTTAAAAAAATAAAGTTAGGATGTTCACTGGAAATTGGAAACCCTACCTGTGCTTTTTCTTAGCCGAACACGCCACATAGCTACGCACCATGCAGCTCCTCTCTTTAGCCTTCCCTCACTTCAACTATGGATTTCATTTCCTCACCGCAACGGTGTAGCCTTTAGCCCAACAGTCCCCAGTCCTCTCCGCAATTCGCTGTGTCTTACCTTGATCTCCTCCTCCTTTTCCAGGTCCAATTTCGTCGTTGGTAGAACTAAACCTAGAGAGAAGGTACACTACATTTTGAGCATGATATATTGATATTTTTACACTAAAACTTGTTAGTTCATCACGGTGCTAAGGAATCTGTTTTTAGATTTTTTTTCTTTAATTTAATTTGTATCAGGTCCAATTGATTTTAATTTGTCTTACCAAGTATTAGTAGTAGAGGAATCTGTTATTAGTTTTTTTCTTTGTGAAAGTTCTTATGTATGGGTCTGAGGGATAATGGATCAGGGGATATCGTATGGTATCCCTGTCTATTTAGATTTATGGTATGTTGTATGCAGATGGTTTATAATTATAATTATAGTTATTGTTATGATGAGTTTATTATGTTATTTTACTTTTTTAATGTGTTAATTATGCAAGTTCTTCCTAGAATCTTCCTATAAAGCTTGTCGTTTGTTAATGAAGTCTCATAGCTACAAGTATGAGAAATTGCTTTTTCCAAAATAATTTTTCTTTTTCACACACACAGATGGAAAATTCTTGAACCAGACTTACCCCGTTGATGTTCATGTTTGCTTCTTCCTCCACCGTTTGTATCAATTTATCTGTTCAAATACTGTCAAAAAATTCGACACCTGGATGTGAAGACCCAGCTTGTATTCTATGATTCAAATTGATTACTGCTTAATGCACACGGACCTTGTATAAATGGTTAAAAGATCAAGGAGTGCTGAATTTTTCGGCATCTTTGTGTTCCATTGTTACATGTATAGAAAAGAAATTCATTTGGCAATATGTACGGCATCATCCTAGGGGAATGCAAGTCTAGCAAGCAATAAAGGCAAAAATTGGTGCTTGAAATATATATACATATACATTCTCTCTTGAGAGGTTCTCTTTGCAAATAAGAACAAGTTTCACTGATGAATGTTTCTATATTGCTTTGATTATTGCTTTGTCACATGTGTCCTTTAATGATGATGGCCCAATTCTCTAAAAGATTACTTCCTATTAGTTCTCCATCGGGTCTGATAGCTGCTGAGGTGGCTTAGTTGATCTCTTTCTTTTTTTTTTTTTTAATTTCCAATTGCTTAGAGTCAGCCTGGCAACTTCTGCTCAAAGAAGTTATAGGGTCTCATACATGGGGACACAAATGCCTTCAAAAGAGAAGTGCTTAAAATATATGCCACTTTCTAATGTCTCTTGCTAATATAAACTGTAATTTCATATCAGCCCAAAGAATAATACAATTACGATCAGCTAGGGAATAAGATCATACATCATGAGTTGATAAGGTACATAATCATGGTTTGAGTTGAACCTTTGTATCTGACTTGCTTTTTGTTTTGATAATTAATTCAATGAAAAAAATTAACTCGTTTCATCCTTCTCAAAATGAAATGACCAAGAGAATAATGCAAAATACGAACTCTTTCTATTTCATTTGTTAATGGTTTCTAGTAACATGCCACCTTTTGTTAGCAATCAAACCTAATTGTATAAAGCTTTAGACCCTGTTCGGGGACCAATAATATTAATCATTTTCCATTGTCAATTATCACAGTGTCTCACTTGTGTATTGTATCACTAATTAATAGATGCCGTGAATGAAGATCATGATACATTATCTCTTTATGCAATTATTTATTACTTTTCTAATTTGACCAGTGTGAATTAAAGCGCATAGTTATTGTATTAACAATTATATTGTACAATATTTTTGGTATAAGATCTTGTTTTAATTTTCCTTTTATTGTTATTCTTTCGAGATTCACTTACTAAATTTAGTTTTACCTAATATATCTTTTTGTTTGATATTGTTGTAGATGTCTATCACTGGAGACAATGAAAAAACTACAGACTCTACTTCAAATGAGGTCCTCGAGCTTTAGTTAATGAGAATGTGAGCTCCCAACTTGTAAGTGGTGATAAGAATGCAACAAAATATCCTCCCCTCAACCAGCTAATTCAAAGGTACGTAAAAGAAAACCATCTTGGGTTGAGGAACATTTTGAGAAGAATAATGACGCTAATGATCCTAGACCTACATGTAAACATTGCACCAAATCTCTTATATTTACGTCTACTAATGGCACAAGTTGTTTGGTAATCATCTAAGTAGGTGTAAAAAGTATCCTTATAATGTTGACAAGAGCCAATCAACATTAGCTTTTAAACCTACACCTAAATCTGATGAGGGGACTTATGCAAGTCTACTTAGTAATTGGAAGTTTGATCAAGAAGAATGTAGGAGATATCTAGCTGGATGATCATTATTGATGAATTATCTTTTAATTTTGTGGAACATGAGGGGTTTCGTGATTTTTGTCAAGTGATACAACCACGTTTTTGAATCCCTTCATGTACAACTATAGGAAGAGATTGCTACAATATTTATAAAGAGGAAATGGGAAAATTAAATATTTTAAGAAAATGTCATCAAGAATTTGTCTTACTACTAATACATGGACATCTATTCAGAATTTGTCTTATATGTGTCTTTCTGCACACTTCATTGATGATGATTGGAAAACGCACAAAAGAATTATTGCTTTTTGTCCAATTTCTGGTCATCCTAGAAAGTAATTGGCATGGCTATTGAGAGGTGTTTACTTAATTGGGGAATTGATAGGGTGTTTATTGTAACTGTTGACAATGCATCCTCAAATGATTTGGGCTAACAGTATTTGAAAAAAAGGTTAAATAGTTGGAAGGGAAGTGTCTTGAGGGGTGAACACTTGCATGAGAGATATGTTGCACATATTTTGAATTTAGTTGTAAAAGATGGTTTGTGTGAAATAAATGACTCTATTGTGAGAATTAGACATGCAGTAAAGTATGTGAAATCTTCTCCTTCTAGAACCAAAAGTTTAAAAATTGTGGAGAAAAAGAGAAGATTGATAGTAAGAGTCATTTGCGCTTAGATGTGGAGACTATATGGAACTCAACATACTAATGTTGGAGGCAGCTTTGAAATTTCAAAAAGCTTTTGATTTGGTAGAGGTCACTGATAGTAGGTATTCTATGGATCTTACTATGAGGAAGGGCACTCCAACGTTTGATGATTCAGAATATACTAAATCATTATTGCCTTTTCTTAAGATTTTCTATGACACCACTTTGAGCTTGTCTGGTGCACTTCATGTCACTAGTAATGAATATATGAAGAAGATTTATGGTCTTGGCATGATGGTTTCTGATATGATTGAAAAAGGTAGAGATCCTAGTTTGAAAGCAATGGCGTTTAGGATGAAGAAGAAGTATGACAAGTATTGGGCAGATATTGATAATATCAATGTTTGTTATTTGTTGCATTAGTTCTTGATCCTAGATGCAAATTGAAATATATTACTATATGGTTGGTGAAATTTATGATATGGGTATTGCAAACAAACTAAAGGAAAAGGTGAGACTTGTTTTGGACTCTTTGTTTGAGTCTTATGTTGATTCCACACTTACATCTACTATCCAAATAAGAGAAGAACAACAAGATTTGCACACATCTGTGGTGGTTGATGAATATCAAGATGTAGGCCAATACTTAAATGATAAGTTCATGAAGCATGGTGACGATGAAGGAAGTGAGGATTCTAAAACCGAATTAGAAAAATATTTGCATGATGATTGTGAGAGGAAGGTACCTTCTTTTGGTATATTGAGCTGGTGGAAAACAAATTCATCTAAATACCCAACAATGGCTTTGATAGCAAAGGATGTGTTAGCTATTCCCGTGTCTAAAGTTGCTAGTGAATCCACTTTTAGCGCTGGAGGCTGTGTGCTTGATTCATTTCGAAGTGATCTTACACTTAGACTTGTGGAAGCTTTAATTTGTGGATAAATTTGATTAAGAAATTCAGGTCAACCAGTATATCTTGAGCCTATCCTGGAACAACTTGTTGGTCCCGAAAGGATAACCAAGAGGGGGGTGAATTGGTTATATAAAAATATTACTTTTTGAAAAATTCTAACAAAATTTACACCACTTGATTATACTATTAAGATGGCTTTTGATCTTTCTTAAAAGAATGAAGTTAACTAATGAACACTTTAGAACAACACAATAGATTGAAACAAAATGATTAAGCTCCAAAAAAAATAAAGTTAAAGTTTAAATGTTTTCTCCTTGGAACCTTCTGACTAACTCTCTGACTTAAGAACTATAATACTACTCTCTGATCAACCTTCTGACTAAAGAACGAATGCAACAAATCAAATTAAAATTGCACGAAATAAAGAGAGATGAGAGAGTAAGAGATGCAAAACGAATTATAGAGATTCGCCTTGAGCATCAATCCTCTCTTCCAGCTCCAAGCCAGGGTCAGTAATCCACACCAGTTTTGTTCACTAATCCAATCAATGAAAATAGTTACAAGACGTTCACAATTCACTCAGCTTGATTCTCCTAACAATCAATCTATGGAGTCTACTTGCAACTCTCAATTCATAAGAGAATGTTTTCACAAAATCTGAGGAATAAAAGTAAAAGTCCTCGACAATTTAGAACAAAGAAGATGAACAGTAAAATGACAATGTTTTTCTCTTGAAAGCTTTTTCTTTTCTCGTAAAACTTGTTCTCTGTATCTTTTTCTGTCTCGGAGCTCCTGTTTTATTCTTGTTCTTCAACGATTGAAAAGAAAACATGATAATGTCTTCCTGATATCTCGAAATATGGAGGATGACGATTAACTCTGTTCCTGATATTTCTCAAACTACACGTTGACAGTATCCTTTCGAGTTTATCTTCATGATTCACTTGCGTTTGATTTTTAAATCTTCTGATAAACTTTTCATAAGATTTGCTCAAATGGATAACTCCAAATCTCTATAATCTTGCATTAAAATCTCAAGTAAGAAATTCAAATAATTCTACCGTTGTTTGATTTCGTCTGGTACTATTTACATATCAAGTTCTTCCAGACCTTCAATTAAGATTTTCGAATTGAACCTGATCTTTGGACAAGCTCCATAATCTCTCGAATATGTCTTGTGATTCCTTCATGTTATATATACTACTTTTATTTCCTCAAAAACAATTCGAACAAAATCTGTCGTAACTTTGCTTTAATCCAATTAATTTTTTTAAAAAAAATTGTACTGTTCTAATTAAATTTAAATCCGAAAATTAAAAACCCTGTGGATAATGAACCAACTCTTATGGAACAGATGAATATATTTCCCAAATATTCAATCATTGGAGCTAGGCCTTCAACAAATCAAGTATCATTATTTTTCTTCATAACGATAAATGTCCTTCACCTTCTGACACACCTTCTGCATTCTCATTTTTGAACTTGTTCATAAACAATATTCCTTTTGCTGATCCTTTGACTTTTGTAAAAGTTCATACAAATCTTTTTGATAAATCTTCTGACAAAACAAAACTCAAGATAATTGTTATTTCATCATCTTTTTGTTATCATCAAAATCATTATTTGAGAGAAACCAACATTCTCCCCCTTTTTTATGATAACAAAACCCATATATAAACAAAATAATATAATTCAAAAATAAATTTGATTTTTAACAAATATTCTCATTTATCTTAAACAAATTCAGAAAAATTGCATGATCTTGCAATATAACATATTAAACATCCAACATGCCATTATACATCTAAATAGATTCAATTCAGGCATAGGCATATTTATTTTGTTTATGTTTCTCCCCCTTTTTGTTATCATCATAGAAACTAACATTAATTAAATTTCTCCCCCTCACGATATGCCAACAAGCATAATATGCATAAGTAAGATTTAATGAAAACATGAATAGTAGATATAACCACGTAGTTCAAAATAACAAAATAGTTAGATTGTTATCAAATAAAAAAAATCAGTCTTTCTTTGGTTCAATAAACAGAGTGGATTTTCTTGCTTGCTTCTTTTTTCGTTGGGGAAATGTAAGCCCCGGAAAATTTCAGTAAATAATTTCAAGATGAACTTCGAAAATAAACCCTAAAAATCACTCCAAATTAAAACCGAATTTCGATAAGTCCTAATTCACGAACGAATTCAGAAACTTCTTAATCTTGAGAAAATGAAAATCTTTAAACAATAAAATAAGAACTCAGTGGTCTTCAAATTCAAAACCACGACGTACGAAAAATTCCATATTTAACTCCGACTTATACAAACGGGTAATAGAAAGCTCAAAACAAATTATTAAAAAGCAAATAACGATTGACTTTCGAAAATATAACTCAATTCAAGAATTCCAAAAACATTAAGAGATATTAAATACTTACAAAAATAAAATTTAAAATAAATTTCTCAAATTAAATATGTTGTATAAACATAAATATCAATTTCCAAATTGGCAAAGGTCTAAACCGGAAAATCGCCCGGAAACCCTAACCGGAATACAATAGTGTAAGTCCGACAATCTAGCGCCCCTAACCCTAGAGGCCGAGATGTAGTTTAGATATGTAGAATAGCTCATATAATATGAGTTTGTTTAAAAATATCAGATTGGTAAATTTTTGACCTATTTCGAACCCGTTCGGATACAGACTTCGAAAAGCGTGTCCCGGGGCTCGAGATATCAAAAATATACCAATAGTACCGTTAGACTCGTAATTTCATAAGATTTCTAAATATATCAGTTATATAATTTTTCGGGTTATAAAAGTTACAGTTATAACCTTTTTATCGTATTTCCATTATTACCGGTAATTGATTAGTCTTTTGCACTATTCATTTTTATTTTATTACAAAATTTTATTATTCTTATAAAGTCTTATATTTTTAGATAAATATTTTATATGTTATAGAAAATTTGGTTTTTCTAAAATTTAGTTCGTTTCGGGTCTTTACGGGATCAGATTCTGTTTAAGACTCGGTACTAAAAATAAAATAAATTAATTTAATAATTGGAAAATATTTTAAAAATATTTTTATTCCCATAAAATATTTTTCTAGAATTTTTCGAGTTATAAAAATATTAATTATAGCCCATATTCGCGTATTTTGATCATACCGGTAACATATTTGTTAAAATACTAAAATAATTCAAATAATTATTTAATTTTAATTATGAAAAATCTGCTACAATTATTTGGAATAATTTTTCTAATTTTATTTTATTTTGTTTTATTTTATTAAGAAAGTACTCTTACAACCCATCTTTTCAAGTACACCTTACACATATCACTTCCTTTTCACTTCAATCTTTTTACACTTCATTATATCTATTCATGGCAGATTTTTGACTCTTTGATGGCTGCCATTGTCCTTCATTTACTCCATTTTGACCAAATTAATTATTTTTCCACTCCTTCTTAAGAAAGTTACATTACACATTAATTATACAATTAATTTTGAGTCAAATTCAACAAAATCTCTCTCTCTCCCTCTTTTCACGTGGACAGCACCCCTCCCAATTTGCTGCCTTGTTTTATTTTTTTTCTCCCTTTCATTCATTTAATACACTCATTTTCTCTCTCCCTTTCATTTACTCATTTTCCTTTTTCATTCTTTAGCTTTTCTCTTCTTTTTCCTCTCTTTTCTTCTTCTTATTGTTCTTGTTTCCTCAAGAACACAAGCTGCCCCCACATCTTCCATGGCTTCCACACTTCATTTTTAAAGATTTTCTAAGCAAATCTTCATCCAAAGCTCCATAGGTGATATAGGTAAAGTATAATGAAGGTTTCATGCATCAAATGAACTTCCATAAGCTTAAAAGCTTAGGATGATGATGCCAAAAATGAAATCTTTCTCTTCTCCACTTTTATTATCTTGTATTATAATTATTTTCTTGTTTAAAGTTATTATATTTTGTAGATCTAACTTTTTATGGCTTTGATTTTTGTTTATGCCATAGATCTTGTTATTTAAGTTGTTATTTTTGTTATTCCTTATGATTTATGCATAGATCTAGCATTCACATGTCTATCTTAGTGATTCATGCATGTAAAACTAGTTTAGAAAACTAGATCTAAAGTTTTGAGTTCATAGATGCATTAGATCTTTGTTTATGTTCATGAACAACTTGCTATAGCTTGATGATGGTAGGAAAGTTGTAGGAAACCCAAGATCTATTTTGTTTTCAACAAAAATCAATTTTGAAAATTCGGATGAAAATGGAACCTATTTAGAAAAGTGGTTTTTCAACTTAAAATGTATATTTTTCATTTAAAATGAAGGGCTTAGGGTATAGATACCATAAATGAAAGATTTTGATAAGTGAAGTTTAGATCCATGATGTTTATAGCTTATTACCATGCATTTGTTTTATGTTTATGTTCATATTAAGTATAGATCTTAGTTATGAACTCAAACAAAATTGTGAAATTCGTATTTTGGCAAGATATTTAAAAACTACTTTTCAAGTGTCAAAATGTAATTTTTACATAAGAAAATGAAGGCTTAATATATATATAGCATCAAGACTTCATTTTATATGGTTCAAAGATGATTTTCAAAGATTAATTTTCAAAACAAAGTTCTATTCTCGGATTTTGGCCAAGGCCTAGTGAAAAACATGTTTTCCAACTCAAAAATAAAGTTTTTATTCAAGAAATGAAGGGCTCTTAAGATATGATATGTAAGGAATGGATTTTCATAAGTTTAGATAGGTTTTATCAAAAGATATGTCCAAAAATGAATTTTGTAAATTCGGATCCCAACCAAGACCAATTTTTAAAACCCATTTATCAACATCAAAACTCATGTTTTATGTGAAAAATGAAGTATATAGGTAATAGGTATCATTAAGTAGTGATTTTTATAAGTTGAAATGAGTTTTGATGAGATTAATGTATAAAACAAGAAATAGAATCAAGATGAGAAAATTTTGAGTTAGTAACCAATTTGTGAAATTCGTAATTTTGAGTGAAGGCCATAAGAACACCTATTATCCAAGTTCAAAATGAAAGTTTTATGTATTAAATGAAGTCCTTAAGTAATAGGTATCATAAGGTCTTAAATTTTAATGCATTAAACAAGTTTTCCCCAAATGAATCATTCAAAAAGTGGATTTTCTAAAATTCGGATTTTTGAGTAAATCATATTGGAAAACATATTTACAAAGTGTAAAATGGGAATTTTTATGTAGAAATGAAGGTCATAAGTAGTATATATAATGAAGACTCAATTTTGACAAAAATAATTATATTTTCTTAAGTAACAAATCCAAAACAAATGGAAATGATAAAAGTTAGAAAACTAGATTTTTCATAAGTAAGTTGTCATTATGGTCTTGCAAAATAAAAAGTTATAAAATTTCCTTTTAGTAAAATCATCAAGATCATGCCATAAGGCTCATCTCATGTCATTCATGTTAGGAAATCACTCATATTGCATGTATAGTTAAGTTATATAGTAGGAACATTTCAAACATTTACAAAACTATTTTTCGGAATCGGAAATTACTGTTCAATCTGATCCTCTTTTCGAGCTTAAAGTTTTCAAAACTTGAAAATAATATTAGAATTAGATAGATCTTTCGAAGTAGATAGAAATCGATATATAATTTGCGAGATTCCGAGTTAAAATGACCAAGTTATGGCCGTTTTAAGTTGGAATTCCCGCTTAGGACGAGAATTACGAATTTGATAGTTCGTATGAAATGTTTGGATTAGTTAGTTGAAATACTTATTAAGTATTTCTTCCTTTTTAGGAGATCCCGAAATCGACGATTCCCTACCACCGGATTACTACTAGAAGACCGGTGATCCAATGGCCGAGTGAGTTTTCTCCTTGTTTTGTTACCTTGATTGTGATTGTAGTTAGTTGCATTAGAATTATAGGAACAAGATAAAAATCGATATGAATGGGGATGGGATATATGATGAGACTGTGATGAATGTGTGCCAAAGAATACTAAAGCATATCGAAACCACGATTTGATTGGATAACTGCACCGTTCATATTATTTCTGTTATATGTGTGATATTGATTGGTCACTCTAAAGAATGTATAAATATTTTTGACCTAAGCAAAAATTAAATTGGTCATGCATCGCATTGGACATATTGCATTTGGTAGCATGCTACTCCTACGCAGGTCGATCGGTATGGTCCGTGGATGACTCGTTTGGATAACGAACCCGGTGCCAGAGCTCATTCAGGGGTACTAAGGCGCATGTGGATGCATTCTTGGATGAGCCTAGCCGAGTCGAGTGCTAAGAGCCGAGGGCTTGGGGACTAGATGCGGTCGTGTAGACTCAATACCATTCCTAAGATACGGAGGGCGTAAATCCGTTCTGTGTGTGGGTTCCGGATACCCATGCATAATTGCTTGCTCACGTGTTTGTTCATGCATAGCATATGATTGATTTACTTGTTTGTTATGGTACGGAATTAAGGGAATTCTCACTAAGCTAGTGTAGCTTATACCCCTATAGTTGTTTAAAATGAACAGGTTACTCAAGAATGCAAGGTGGGAACCGAATTGGTTGAAGTCGAGAATGACTTTGGGATTTCGCAAGGAATACGAATGTTGATTTGCTTTTCTAGTTATGATTTGTCTTGTAATAGTTTGTGTAGGGAAAGTCTGTGGGATGAATGTAATTGGAGTTGAATGATTTGTATTTTTGAAGTGTAGTGATTTGTTATCTGAAGTATAGTAAATTTGTATTTCCTTTACATTGTTACTCAAGCTATATCGACGTTAAATGTATTACTCCGAAGAGTCTCCTCCATGTGTTAGACGTCTTGTACATAGTATGGAAGCCTTCGCGTGACTGAGGTGGTCATTTTAGGCTTTAATATTGTGTACGCGGACTGCCACGTTGCTTCTTTTTCCGCTGGGGAAAAGTCTTTGGTAGAGGGATAATTGGTTGAGGTTGAGGAGGTTGGATAGAAATTTGAGGTTGGAGCAAGTTGAGGATGTTCTCAGCAACCTGATAAGTTGGAGTTTGTGTTAGAATTTGCTGAGAGGAGGATAGAAATAAGTTGGAGCGCTTCTAAAGCTTCAGATGTTGGAGTTTCCAAAACTTCATCAGTTTGAGTTACCAATCCTTCATCTGTTGAAGCTTTTATTCCTTCATCAGTACTAGCTTTCACACCTTTATCTGACTTTGTTTTCAATCCCTCACTGTTGGATCTTTAGAAGAAGTCTTTGGTTCGCTGGTAGGTTGAGGAGACTTTGGACCTTGATGTTGGAAGCTGGTTGATCAGTGGACTCAGGGGTCTTGTCAGCTGTAACAACATCATCTTGAATTGTTTCCTTTTGTTGAATATGAGTCTGTGACTCGGATTGTTTCTTGAATTGATAACTTGAAGAATTGATTTGGTTAAATCTTTCCTCAAATCATCGAATTTCTTATCAATAATTCCCAACAATTCAGATTCTAGTCCTGATTGGGAAGTCTCACCTGGTGCTTTAGGAATATCATCCTCTGAGTCACTCTCTGACTCGCTCTCATCAATCATTTTCGCGCCTTCCCTTATTTCAAATTTCCCGCCAGTTCTAATATCATAAGATTTCTTCCTCTTTCCTAGCACTTTCTCCTTTCCAGCATTTTTAGAAGATAATTTCTTCTCCTCACTTTCATCTCCAATACCTTTTGCTCCACTCTCTGCTTTAAGAAGCACTTCACCCTCAGCCAGTGATTTGATTTTTTGCCAATCAAACTGGAACTTACTAAACTTGAAATGTCTATACCACGTACCATCTTTGGAAAACCAAAGTTTATCGGAAACAAGTATTCCCATTTTCTTCAAATTAATTTCTCCAAATTTCTTCAAACTAATTGTTGGTTTGAAGTTTTTGGGTAAATTAATTTCTTGAATTTGAAAATTTTCATCAGCAAGTTCCCATAAGGTTTGTTTCGCGTGTTCTCCAAATATGCTTTAAAATCATGGTGGGTATGTCTAGTTGTAAGTTCTTTTTGATTGCCAGAATAATTAAAGCTTCTTCCTTGGAGATTGTGGTGGAACTTCCATTTTTGGGCAAAATACAATCTATTACAGCCTTATGTAATAGAGTATAAGAAGTTCAAAATCAGTGGAAATATATCCTTTTCTTTAAAACTTCCTACCCCATCATTTAGTTCTTGAAAAATTTCACTCTTAGACAACCTCATCAATCTTTCATCATCTTTACAATCTTTCATGTCAAAACATTCTAAAAGATCCTTCCTCGTGATCTTTACAACTTTCCCTTCAGCTCTTGATTTTAAAGAAAAATCATCCAATTGAACCAAATGTTCATAAAATTCTTTTATCACTCTTTCATTCACTACCTCGATGATATTGCATAGGTTTTTGCAACCAATCCTATTTAACCAATGATTCCAGAAGAATCCATTTGTAGTGAAAAACTTAAAATCAATAAAGGAGCATTCCCGTACCTTTTTGGAAATTCTCGATGAAGTTGATAAAGAAGAAATCTTTCTTTTTCTCGTTGCTGAAGATTTCACAGGTGCTTCTTCTGAGACCGTATTCTCTGAGTCATCCTCTGACTCAGGCATTGAGGGCTCAGATGGTTGTTTCTCATTCTTTTGAGGATCTGAAGTTTCTTGTTTTTCATCTTCCTTAGCTTTGGATTCGTCATTCCTTCCTTTAGAACGACATTCTCTCAGAATTCCTTCCTTGGTTGTTGTTTCCACAGATTCCTTAGAGCTTGAAGAGGTATCTTGAATCTCTATTCTCTCGGAAATTTTCTTGGATTTGAGTCCTTTAGCAAGAAGACGAGAGGATTTTCTTGGTGCCATAGTTTAGGGTTTAGGTTTTGAAACAAGTTGAAGTCGTCAGAGGGAGAGGATTGTGTTTTGAGAGGGAAAAACGAGTGTGTTATGGGGAAAGGAAAGGACATATGGAAAAAGAAAAGAAACCGCTGTCATTAAACCATATTTATTTAATTTATTTTATTTCTTTATTATAAATTAAAAGGGAAAACACATTCCAATCTCATTTCTTAAAAATTCAAATCTCATTTTATCCAAAGGTTTAGTAAAAATATCAGCATATTGATTTTCAGTTGAAACAAATTCGATGTTAATATTTCCATTGTGCACATGATCCCTAATAAAATGATGTCTTATTTCTATATATTTAGATCTAGAATGATGCACAGGATTTTTTTTAAATTAATTGCACTTGTATTATCACATCTTATTGAAATATTTTTATAATCCAATCCAAAATCCAATAATTGTTGTTTTATCCAAAGAATTTGTGCACAACAGTTTCCAATCGAGACATATTCAGCTTCTGCTGTGGATAACACAACTGAATTCTGTTTCTTTGAAGATCAAGAAATCAATTTGTTTCCTAAAAACTGACAAGTACCAAAAGTACTCTTTCTGTCAATTTTGCATCCTGCATAATCAGCATCTGAGTATCCAATCAAGTCAAAATTTTCATTCTTGGGATAACAGGTTCCTAATTTTACAGTACAAGCAATATATTTGAAAATCCTTTTAACAGCTTTTAAATGTGTCTCAGTTGGATTACTTTGAAATCTTGCACAAATGCATACAGAAAACAAGATATCTGGCCTAGATGCAGTCAAGTATAAAAGAGAACCAATCAAACTTCTATATAGTTTTTCATTAACTTTTTTACCTTGAGAATCAACATCTAACCTTATAGATGAACTCATTGGTGTAGCAACTTCTTTTGTCTTCTCAAATCCAAACTTTTTCATAATTTGTTTGTATACTTTTCTTGATGAATGAAAATTCCATCTTTTGATTGTTTAATTTGTAATCCCAAAAAGAAATTTAACTCACCCATCATGGACATTTCAAATTCTGCCTGCATAAGCTTTGCAAATTCTTGACAATATCTTTCATTAGTTGATCCAAAAATGATATCATCAACATATATCTGTACAACTAGAATGTCTTTATTATAGTGCTTGATAAATAAGGTAGTGTCAATTTTACCTCTTTGATATCCACTTGAGATGGGATACTCACTGAGTCTCTCATACCAAGCTCTTGGTGCTTGTTTGAGTCCATACAAAGCTTTTCTTAGTTTGAAAACATGATCAGGCTTAAAGTGATCTTCAAATCCAGGTGGTTGTTCAACATATACTTTTCTTTAATATAACCATTCAAAAATGCACTTTTTACATCCATTTGAAATAATTTAAAATCCTTATAGCAAGCATAAGCAAGTAATAATCTTATTGCTTCTAATCTAGCTACTGGTGCATACGTTTCATCATAGTCTATTCCTTCCTCTTGAGAATATCCTTTAGCTACAAGTCTTGCTTTATTTCTAACTATTTTACCATCTTCATCTAATTTGTTTTTAAAAACCCATTTAGTACCAATGATAGATTTGTCTGTGGGTCTAGGAACTAGATCCCAAACATTATTTCTTTCGAATTGATTTAGTTCTTCATGCATAGCATTAATCCAGTTGTTATCATTTAATGCTTCTTCTATATTACTAGGTTCAATTTCAGATAACAAAGCAAAATGATTTTCCAGATCTTGTAATTTTGATCTAGTTCGAGTTCCAGATTCTATATCACCAATAATTAAAGAAGGTGGATGTGAAGCTTTATATTTCCATGCTTTTGAACTTTCAGGATTGTCAGAAATCAGTTTCTGCTTACCTTCTGCTCTTCCTTCTGGCACATCAGATTGTAGATCTTTCTCCAGATTACCTTCTGCCTTACCTTCTGACATATTAGAATTTTTCTTTTCTTCGATCTTGTTACTAGACTTTACTTTAGAAACAATACCATTATCTTTATTTATAGGTGCAAACATATCATCATCATCAAAATCATCTTTCATATCAATAAAACGCACATTAATAGATTCTTCAACTACTTTTGTTGTTTTATTGAAAACACGATATGCTTTCCAAGATTATGTGCATTCTTTTTCACAAAACATGTACAGCCAAACACATGAAAATATGAAACAGATGGTTTCCTACCACGAAACAATTCATATGATGTCTTAGTAGTTAAAGGTCTAATGTATATTCTATTCATTATGTAACATGCAGTTGAAACAGCTTCAGCCCAAAAATATTCAGGTACTTTGCTTTCATTTAACATAGAACGAGTCATTTCTTGTATTGTTCTGTTCTTTCTTTCAACTACACCGTTTTGTTGAGGTGTATATGGCTGAAAAATTGTGACTTATTCCATGTTCTTCACAAAATGAAATAAACATAGCATTCAAATTCTGTTCCATGATCAGTTCTTAATGAAATAATTGATAGTCCTTTTTCATTTTGAATTTGTTTAGCAAATTTATGAAATGCTTCAAATGTATCAGATTTGTGTTTTAAAAAGAACACCCATGTATATCTAGAAAAATCATCTACTATAACAAGTCCATATTTGCTTCCTCCTAGACTTCGAGTTCTAGTAGGTCCAAACAAATCAAGATGTAAAAGCTCAAGAGGTCTTTTTGTTGAAATCACATTTATACTTTTATGAGAAATGAGACCATCTTGTTCTTTAAACATGTTGAACACTTTACATCTTGTTTTATATTTATTTTAGGTAAACCAACTACAATATCTCTTTTGAAAGTTTTTCTAAATGATTAAAATTTACATGACCAAGTTTTTTATGCCAAACATGTATACTGTCATTCATAGATAAAAAGCAACATCAATATTCATATCAGATGGAGTAATTAGATACACATTCCTTTTCCTAAATCCTTCAAACAATTTAATTCCATTAGAATCATATGCAAAACACTTGTTCTTTTCAAAATTTATTTGATAACCTTTATCACATAATTGACTTATGCTTAAAAGATTATGTTTTAATCCTTTAACAAGGAAACATTCTCAATCATGTATGGGGAATAACCAATTGTACCTTGACCAATTATTTTACCACGGCTGTCATCACCAAATCTTACATACCCCTTTTCTTTCCATATTAGACTAGTGAACAAGGAAGCATCTCCAGTCATGTGGCCTGAACATCCACTGTCCAAGTACCAAGTTCCTTTTATTTTTGCTCCTTGTTCCTACAAAACATAAACAAGGTGATCAAACCTTTTAGGAACCCAAACAAACTTGGGTTCTTGATAAGTCAAGCTCGTTTTATCTTGTTTCTTAACTTGATGTGTACTGAGCTTGTTTCTTTTGTAGAAACAGTATTTCTCAATGTGACCTAATTTATTACAAAAAGAGCATGCATATGGATGTGTGTAATACCTTTGATTCGATTTTTGATAATAATTTTGTTTTGAATAATTATTAGACTCATACCTGTACCCTCTGCTATACCTTCTGATAGGGTATTTTTGAGGAGCAAACCTTCTGACATTCCCTCTGTCGTAGCTGTTCTTAATGTTTTTAAGAGGATGAACAGTGTTTTCGTCATTTCCAGATCTCTGGGCTTTAACAAAAGTTGCCTTTTTCACATTATTTGAAGAACTCCCAGATTCGTATCCAATCCCAAACTTTATACAAGAAGGTCTTTGACTATTGATTAACATATTTAACTTCTTATCACTCTCATTAAATTTGTTGAATGTGTTCTTGATAGATTGTGACAGATCTTCCACTCGACCATTCAGTTCTTTGATTTCGTTTTTCAAAACTTTGTTTTCTTTTCTTAAAGCATCAGTTTTGACAAACAACTTCTCATTATCGTTCTTTAACATGTCATTCTCATCAATGATCAATTTATTAGTTTGACGCAAGACATCCTTCTCGTTCTTTAACGCCTTATTCTCAATATATAACTTAGATATCTTTGAATCTACCTTTTTAAGTGCTCTAAGTAACTTTTTCATTTCAAAATACAGATCAGTTTCATTTAGTTCTTCCTCAGAATCAGTACTTACCTCGGAAGCTGCCATAAGACACAAGTTGACTTCTTCTTCATTTTCACTTTCACCTTCTGATTCACTCTCTGATGCGTCCAGATCACTCCATGTAGCCATCATGACTTTTTTTTTGAATTTCTTCATCTTCTTCTTTAGAATCGGCATTCATATTTAATATGGCCTGGTTGTTTGCATTCATAGCAAACAATTTCCTTCTTTTCCTTCTTTTCTTCCTTTTCCTTGAAGTTCTTCCCTGAACCAAACTTGTTAGCTTTATTGAAATTTTTAAATTTCTTACCTCTAAAGAACTTGTTCAGTCTTCTAGCTAACATGCCGACGCTTTCTTCAAAGTCATCATCATCAGAATCAGATGTATCGTTGACAGCTTTTCTTGCTTTGAATGCTATGGCTTTTGGACTTTCTTCAGTTTCCTCTGTCGTGTGAAGATGTGACTCATAGGCTAGCAATTTTTCCCTCAATTGGCTAAGGCTCAGCTTGTTCAAATCTTGAGCTTCTTCAATTGTGTCTTTTTGGCATCCCATGACTTTGGCAATATCCTAAGTATCTTTCTGACAAGATCAGGATCATCCATCTTCTTTCCAAGAGAAGTTAGTTCATTTGTTATAGCAGTAAAACGATTAAAAACTTCCTTTATTTTCTCATTAGGCTTTATTTTGAACAATTCATATTGTTGCATCAAAGAATTGATTTTCGTTTCCTTGATAGTGTTAGTTCCTTCATAAGTATTAGATAAAGTGTCCCAAATATCTTTTGCTGTTTCACAAGAAGAAATTAAATAAAACTCAGAAGGAGCTATTGTAGTAAGTAAAAGATTCTTAGCCTTGTTGTTCTTTTCTATGATCTTTAGTTCAGCAGCAGTGAAGTTATCATCAGTCATAGTCACTTGAATATCTCCAAAAGCAATCACCTGCCAAGATCCATAGTCATTAGCTTTTATGTAAGTAGACATGCGCATTTTCCAATATAATAATTTGTTCCATCAAAATATGGAGCTCGATTAATAGCAATGTTATTTTCAGCCATTTGAAAAGATCACTCAAATTAAATAAATGAGAACCTCTGATACCAATTGTTGGTCCCGAAAGATAACCAAGAGGGGGTGAATTGGTTATATAAAAATTTTACTTTTTGAAAAATTCTAACAAAATTCACACCACTTGATTATACTATTAAGATGGCTTTTGATCTTTCTTAAAAGAATGAAGTTAACTAATGAACACTTTAGAACAACACAATAGATTGAACAAAATGATTAAGCTCCCAAAAAAATTAAGTTAAAGTTTAAATGTTTTCTCCTTGGAACCTTCTGACCAACTCTCTGACTTAAGAACTATAAGTACTCTACTCTGATCAACCTTCTGACTAAAGAACGAATGCAACAAATCAAATTAAAATTGCATGAAATAAAGAGAGATGAGAGAGTAAGAGATGCAAAACGAATTATAGAGGTTCCCCTTGAGCGTCAATCCTCTCTTCCAGCTCCAAGCCAGGGTCACTGTAATCCACACCGGTTTTGTTCCACTAATCCAATCAATGAAAATAGTTACAAGACGTTCACAATTCACTCAGCTTGATTCTCCTAACAATCAATCTACTGAGCCTACTTGCAACTCTCAATCTCACAAGAGAATGTTTTCACAAAATCTGAGGAATAAAATAAAAGTCCTCGACAATTTAGAACAAAGAAGATGAACAGTAAAATGACAATGTTTTTCTCTTGAAAGCTTTTTCTTTTCTCGTAAAACTTGTTCTCTGTATCTTTTTCTGTCTCGGAGCTCCTGTTTTATTCTTGTTCTTCAACGATCGAAAAGAAAACATGATAATGTCTTCCTGATATCTCGAAATATGAGGATGACGATTAGCTCTGTTCCTGATATTTCTCAAACTACACGTTGACAGTATCCTTCGAGTTTATCTTCATGATTCACTTGCGTTTGATTTTTAAAGCTTCTGATAAACTTTTCATAAGATTTGCTCAAATGGATAACTCCAAATCTCTATAATCTTGCATAAAAATCTCAAGTAAGAAATTCAAATAATTCTACCGTTGTTTGATTTCGTCTGGTACTATTTACATATCAAGTTCTTCCAGACCTTCAATTACAGGATTTTCGAATTGAACCTGATCTTTGGACAAGCTCCCATAATCTCTCGAATATGTCTTGTGATTCCTTCATGTTATATATACTACTTTTATTTCCTCAAAAAAATTCGAACAAAATCTGTCGTAACTTTGCTTTAATCCAATTAATTTAAAAAAAATTGTACTTTGTAATTAAATTTAAATCCGAAAATTAAAAACCCTGTGGATAATGAACCAACTCTTATGGAACAGATTGAATATATTTCCCAAATATATTCAATCATTGGAGCTAGGCCTTCAACAAATCAAGTAACATTATTTTTCTTCATAACGATAAATGTCCTTCACCTTCTGACACACCTTCTGCATTCTCATTTTTGAACTTGTTCATAAACAATATTCCTTTTGCCGATCCTTCTGACTTTTGTAAAAGTTCATACAAATCTTTTTGATAAATCTTCTGACAAAACAAAACTCAAGATAATTGTTATTTTATCATCTTTTTGTTGTCATCAAAATCATTATTTGAGAGAAACCAACACAACTTCAGTTGGTATCCATAGGTAAAAGTATTTTTACTTTTCTTTCTTTTTTTTTTTTTTTGGATTTTATTGATCTTTTACTTCTCTATAGAAATTATTGAAATTCTTTGTTTTTTTCTACTTTTTTTTTCTGTAGAAACATCTTGCATTATGGAAGATCATCTTTTTGCACGATGGATGATTGAGAAGAGAATGTAAGTTAATTTCTATAGTGTATTTTTTCTTGCTTTGTTTTGCTATTATATATTCAAGTCCATATTTATAAATGTTTGTTTGATTAATAAATTACAAGTGGAATTCCAATTTCTTATTTTGCTATTTTTTTACAAAAAGGAAGAGAGATCTCAAGAAGGGAATAGTAACACAAGCAAATCAAATTGGTGCTATTGATTTGTCACCAACGCCATCACCATGTTTTGTTGAAAATAAACTATTGGAACAATCATGTTTTTATTTGACAATAGTTGTACTCTTGAAGGATTTTTTATTATAGTATGTTTTTTTGGTGTTATCAATATGAACTATGTCGAAATGAATGATTGAGATGAGAAGAAACAAATGCATATATATTTGAAAATTAGAATGGTGGTGTTTGATTAAAATTTTGTATTGAGCTCAGCTGATCAAGGTTGATAACAATGATAAGAATATAAGAGCAAAAGGCTATTATGGTTGATGTACCAATATATATTAACAACTATTTCACATGTCTTATATTCTCAGTTTATAGTTTTTAATATAATTAAAGAAAAAAAGTACTCTAATTTTTTTATGGACATATTGAAAAATATATTTAACGGAAAATTTTGCATAACCATTATGTTAAACGGTTAAAAACCAAAAACAAAAAAAATTAATCGAAAAAAATAGTTAACCGTTAAGGCGGTTAACCGTTCATAATGTATCGGTTTAGGATCAGGATATTGAAAATCAATCACGGTTAGGATAAAAAAATAGGGCCATGGACTGATTAACCGAACTGTGAACACCCCTACAAATACCGTATCAAGATAATTATAATAAAGAAGTAAAAACGCAAATCAAGAAAATAGTATGGTATTAATTAAATAATGTAGATCGATATCATATCAGAAAATTAATTAGAATTTTAAGAAAATAAATAAAACACATCGTGAATCCTAAAATTCGCATTAGAACCAAAGTCCTAAAATCGTCATATCATACGAAAATCTCAGAAACCTTAGATGGAATCAAATAAATATATAACCCTATAATATCATATAAATTAAATTAAACTTGGATTTCTAAAAATTTCGAAACCTTATAAACCATAAACAGGATTTGATAAAGATTCAATAACCCTAAGTTATCAGATGAATTAAATAAAACTGAAACCCTAAAAGTAAATCGTCTGGCAAATACATATCATCGACAAAACGATCCAATAACTCAATTGATCCGAAAACCTTACACTAAATACTTCACTCATTTAATCTCTAATACGCAAATCGAGGTAATACATCCAAATAATATCTATTGGTAAAATAATAAGAAATAATTTCCTATAAATGTAAACTCCAAAAATTTTATGGTAATCTTATAAGTAAAACCTTAGACTTGAAAACGAATCGGAATTCCAAAGTCAAATTGAGTCAATTGTAAACTAATAAGTGTTAAAAGACCGTTATTTTTAGTGCTTATTGGATATGATTTATGATGGATTTTATGTGAAACTATCAAGAAAATGATACTTAATTGCTTATATTTGATTTCAGGGTTTTGAAAAGACTTTTCAAAAGTTTAAGGATGATTTGAGCAAAAACGAGAAGAAATCTAACAAAGGATCAAAAAGGTTGAATTTCAATTGTACACAACCTTCAACATAGCCATGTAGATGCTAGTGTGGAGCCATAAAAAGTGACCAACAACTTCTTCGAATTGTACACAAGCAGCTGCCAAGGAGTGTATGAAGTAGTGTTGAAGGAAACAACTTGATTTGAGAAGAAAATGTGGGAATTACATAGTACAGGGCACGAGCATGCCTGTGTTGAAGTCCTTGAAGGGTTAGAGTCGGTTCAAAACTATAAAATCTATGGAGGAGTAAATCTTTATGCCCTAAATCTTGTGATACCCTAAACCTATGTGAATTGATTTGTTCTTGATCAATGAAAGCTTTTGCCTTTGTACCTATTCATGTGTTATAATTGTCTTACAATTGATTTATGTATAAGATTGATTGTATGCATGATCCTTGTTAGATAGAAAGAGGTTTCATCTAATAGGAGAGATCCTCATGAATAGAAGATTACATGTTTTACCTAGAGGTAGAAAGACTTTGATTTTCTGTAAGAAAGATATAATCTTTGTTTAGGAATCTTGATTTTAATGCAATCTTTTATGGCATTAGTGAAGGAGAGGTCTCCGCTATCTCATGTTAGATTAGAATCAATTAACTCGAGGGAGTAATTGATTTAACTATGTGATTCTATAGTACAAAGCATAAGTAACTCATCAATCAATCTTTTGTTATGAAAAATTAGGGTTTAGGATAGATCAAGATTAAGTGTATGTTTTGTGATTGATATAATATTGTCAAAGCAATGCAATTGATTTTAGGGTTGATAATTTAGATAATTAGTAGTTAGAGTTTAGATATTTCTTCATATGATTGGACTAAATAGTAGAAAAAGGGTGATTCTAGTACTTGTTTAATAGATCTTGAGGATGATATCCGTTAAATTCTATGCTACTATAAATAGGTACACTGCCTAATTTGATCGTAGGGATTAATTTAGTTTACAAATTTTAGACTTTGATACAATCACATCAAGTTTTTGGCGGCGTTGCCATGGATCTAGCACGGCAATATTAGAAGAACCTTAGTATCCACTAATTTAGTTATTTATTTTATTTTTCAATTTGATTCTTTCTCTTATTGGATATATTAATTTGGCTTTGTTCCGATTGATCTCTTGTGCAGTTGATGATAAGAAGTTCTTCATTAGAAGATTTAGGCTTTGATCCGAAGATCGATCGAACATTTCATCGAAGATTAAGAGAAAAGAGGGTCAATTCCGCAAATTTAGAAGTCATTGACGGGAATGGAGGAGGAAATGACCCAAATCTAGCAGTTGATGGAAATCGGAAACAATCAGAATCAAGTTGCTGCTAATGAGAATAATCCCATTTAGGTTGTTGGCGACGAAGTACATAGACCCATGTGCGAGTTATTCATGCCCACAGTTGAAGGACTAGCACCATCTATTGCATGGCCTACGATACAAGCCAATAACTTTGATTTGAAGCCTGCCTTAATCCAGATGGTGTAGGTAAATCAGTTTGGAGGAGGTGCTTCAGAGGATCCACATGACCACTTAACAAATTTCCTACACATCTGCACCACTATTAAAAGTAATGGGGTATTTGATGATGCGATTCGCCTCAGATTATTTCCCTTCTCTTTGAGGGAGAAAGCCAGAAGTTGGTTGAATTCACTACCTTCGCACTCTTTGACAAATTGGCATCAGGTAGCACAGAAGTTTTTAGAGCAATTCTTTCCTTTCGACAAGACAATTCAACCGAAGAATGAAATATTTGCTTTTCGTAATATGAGGATGAATCACTTTATGAAGTATGGTAAAGGTTTAAGGAACTCCTCGACGTTGTCCCACCAGGGCATTTCTTTACATGATAGGGTGAGAATTTTTTATACTGCCCTTGGTGACCAATTAAAGACTATGATAGATGCTATGGCTGGTGGTTGTCTCATGAAAAAGAGTGCTCTTGATGCCTATGAGTTGATAGAAGACATGGCAAGAAATACATTTAATTAGCACAGTGAAAGGAACAGGCTAAGACAAGCTACTGCCATCTATGAGTTAGAAACGGTTTCCCAACTTTAGTCCCAAGTGGCGTCATTGACAACTCAGATGAGCAGGATGCAATCCAGCATGGATGGTTGTCCAAGGAAGAACCTATTTCCCTAGTGCCAATCCAAGTATAGAGGAAGTGAATTACATGAACAAGTTCAATAGAGGAGCTGGCAATTACAATTCATATTGCAATACCTACAACTCAGGTTGGAAAAATCATCCAAATTTTCATGGAGTAATCAAAATGCTCAAGGATCGAATTATCTACCTGAATCATCAAAGCACAACAATTGTTAGTACCCCAAAAACTTCCTGCCCTGCCACCATCAAAAAGAAGTCAAGTTTAAAAGATCTCATGACTCAATTTATCCACATTAGGAGCCAAGCACCAAATCATGAGGCTTCTATTCATAATCTTGAAAAGAAGATTGGTTAATTGGCCAAGCTGATGTTTGAAAGACCACAGGGTTACGTTTCTAGTAACACAGAACCAAATCCTAAGGCATAGGTAAATGCCATTTCTTTGAGAAGTGGGAAAGAGTTCCTATCGTGTAATGAACAAGAGCTTGAGGAGGAGAAAATCGGTTTTTGAGGAGAACAAGAAAGGACCAGAACAAGAAGAAAATGGTGGTTTTGTTGAGAAGAAGAAAGTGGAACATGAGAAGAAAGAACTTGAGAAAAGATCACCTCTAGCTGTGAAAGAATATGTCCCACGGATTCCTTATCCAGCTCGTCTCAACCAAAATAAGGAAAAAGGACAATATGGTAAATTTCTTGAGCTTATTAAACAGCTTCATATTAATATTCCTTTTGTTGAGGCTATAACGCCCATTTAAAGGCGTTACAACCCCCACGTGTCCTCTCTTCAAAGGCACACGCCAAGGCTATTATTAAACCACAATAGATAGAACATCATCAAAACTCTATAAAATAAACATCTTCAATATAACATTTCATAAAAGTTGTTCCATTACATAATCCGATAACTAAAGATATCTAAAAACATAAGAACATAAAAAGTCTTTACAAATAAAACTTCCAATGAAACTAATCCATCAAAATAAAGTCTCTACTAAAATAAAAGTACTCATAAACGTCTCCATCCAAATCCCTAATAATCAGCTGGATGGTCATCTATACTATCGTGCTCCCCATCATCAACATATACGTCATATCCCGACAAATCATATATAATAGGATCATCACCTGCACCTGTAAAAATAAAGGATTGAGTACAAAGGCCCAGTACATCCAAACCATAAGCACATGTACATGATCATACATAACACAATATCACATACAACTTATAATTTCTAATGCAACAAACACAAATTAATTTATCTTTTCATTAGCCTGCAACCAACACAGTTTAGGAAAACTCATGATATAATCCCAAACACGGAATAACTCAGATCCTGAAACACATATTATAATATATACATATATACAGTTTGCATGTCCAGCCAAAGCTCGAAACACGACTCCTAATCTACCAGAATCATCTCCAAGCACGAGTCCACTCGGAACACCTCACATAAAGATCATCAGGTTGCTGACTAGAGATCACCCTCCACCATGGCCTCGCCATGAGTTCTACTCTAGTCGAAACCACTCACAACCAACACTCAATTTCAATTAGGGTCGTATATTCGTTAATCAGGTTATAAATTCTAAACCTATCACGCAAAAGCAGCAAACAAGGTAAGGAAATACCTGGATTTGCTTCCAATCCAAATATACTCAAAAGAAACTTTAATTGAAATGGAACCCTAATCTCACAAATATTCCTGATGAATAACATATCTTAATCAATTCCAATTGCAACACATAATTAAACCCTAATCCTTAATTTCATAACCTTAGTCAAAGAATCTATAACCCTAATCATAGATCTACGAAAAGAAGTTAACACACCTGTTTCCTTTGTTTATAATTCAATGAAACCTTCAAACTCAGCTTTCTCCTTAATTTCTAATTTCTTCAAAATTCCTTCAATACGTATATAAAATCTCCAATTAACAATTCGATTTACAACAACAAATAAATTTCATTTAATGATAAGATTAGATGGATCCTTACTTACCTAGAACTTGCAGATCTTGATTTGAAATAAAAACCCTAAATCAATCAATCTCCTAATCATAGTCAATTTATTCCCAATTACTATAACTTCCAAATTATCATATTCTTATAATCATCAATTCCTAAAAAATAATCACAAAACACTAAGAAAGATCTTACCTTTTTCTTCGAATTGAAACCATACAAATCTTCAGATCTGACCTTAAGGTTTCTCTAAACTCTTATAGATCTTGAATCTCCTAGGTTTGATAATCAAAACCTCTTGATTTCCCAAAACCGGATCTTCAAAAGAATTGTAGGGTTTCTCCAAAGAATTCTCCACAGCGTTTTCCTTACAAATAGATAGATAGATCTTAGAGATTTAATCGGTTTTAGATTGTGAAAAGATTGGGAGGGAAAACATTTACCGAGATGATTTTCTCTTGCTCTGCTTAAGGTTTTTGAAAGCTCAGACAAATGAATAGAAAACTAGGCTAAGGCATCTATATATATAGGCTAACTTAGCTTAGGAAAAACGCTAGGTTCATATCCAATTTAAGCAGCCTTCTAACATAATCTATTCTTAATCAAGTCTTTACCATGTGAACACAATGCAATTATATTTTCAACTTTGACCATAAAACCTTCTTATTTAATATCCTTTGACTCTTTGACCCTTCTTAATAATCCTTTTATATACTTTAGGGTTGACCATAAAACCCTCTTATTTTATATCAAACGACAAACTTTCCCTTCTTTATAATTTATTTATCTTTATATTACAGAGGCAATTTCTCAAATACCAAAATATATACCAAGTTCCTAAGGGAACTTTTATCTAAAAAGAGGAAATTGGAGAATGTAGCAACAGTAGAAGTTGGAGCTAGTTACTCATCATTTATTCAAAATAAGCTACCTCTAAAGCTGAAGGATTCAAAAGTTTTACAATCTCATGCAAGGTAGGTGATATATCTGTTGATAAAATATTTAGACTCATAGTGAGATGAGGATTATAAAATATCAGTTATAGAATTTTATAGCTCTTAAAAATATCAAATGTAGCTTGTTTATGTGTATTTTTCTTACTATCGATATTTTATTTGTCTAGTATACTATTCATTTATTATTTACTACTATTTATTACTATTTCTCTATCTTTACTTTTTCTTACAACCTACTTTTTATATCTTACATACCTATTCTTACAATTTTCATTTCTAATACAACTTTTTATATAACTTTCTTACACTTTATTACTTTTCTTTATCAAAATTATTTTTTTTCACTCACTCTCCCTTCCTCCTCTCTAGAACCAGTGCACATCCTCTCTCTCCCCTTAATTTTATTTTATTTTTCAATTTATTTTATTACATCTAATTTCCCTCCACAATTCTCTATAAATACCATCTTTTCCTCCACTTCTTTCACATATCTCATTTTACATACGAAAACTCTACTAAAATTTCTCCTCAACTTTTCTCTCTAACAATTTCCCCTCAAACACTCTCTATCGTCCATTTCTCTTTAGGAAATATATCAAACACACCATCCATTTGTTTCTTCTATCTTCAAATCCTCCATCAACCTTACGTAAAAATCCTAAACCCCTCTTTTGTTCATGTAACATAACATGAATAATGTGTGTGTTTTGATTCTATAAAATCCTCGTGATGCTAATGCTAGAGAATGAAATCATGAAAAAACAATATGTCGTTCATGTCTTGTTCTTATTCATAATGTGTTCTTATTATATTGTGTTTTTGCTTCTAACCTAACTTTTATATGTTATTATATATAAGTATATATTATTATTCTTAGAGCCTAAATACTCACTAATCTAACTCCTTATTTAATGTTTTGTTACATGCTTTATTATTTATTTCATGCTAAATAAATAAGACTAGCCAATCTCTAGTCTTGGACTTATCATTATCAAGTCAAATTGTTTTGGGACTTGTCCATAATCTAAGTCTCGGGAAGCCTTGACATGAATCTAAGACTCCCATATTTCCTTGCTATTTCCTTGCTTTCTTTATGGGACTTGTCCATTTCTAAGTCCCAGGAAGAGTTGAATAAGATCTAAAACTTCCACAATTTTTCTTTCTTTTCTTTTCTTTAAGCTTTTCTTTTCTTTTTATGGAACTTGTCCATCTCTAAGTTCTGGGAAGTCTTGATACCAAGCCAAGACTTCCATACTTTTATTATAACATATATATGCTCAGTTTAATTCTCTATATCCTTTATTTTTCTATATGAATTAATTTTATTTATAATATAACTATCAAGTTTATATTCATGCATGATTATAGGATGATGCTGTTATTTTAATAAAGATTTTCAAGACAACGATATGAGTATTTTCTTTCATAAAAATAAGACAAAGCTCTTAAAAGGAAGGATTTTCAACATTTAGGAGAAATTTTCAGTAAAACTTAGAATAATAGTTCAACTACATTAGTTTCAAATTATTAAAGTAAATTTTATAATTTTTAATATTGATAATTCCTTGTTATGTAAAAATTTTCTTAAAAACTTATTTATAAGGCTTGTACCAACACCTTGACGAACACTAAAAACAAAACAATTTTTGAAGTTGAGTTTAGAATCAACTCACTAGTTAAGAACCCACTTAGAAAATAAAATTAGTAAACAACTTAAGGAATTAAGTTTTTAAGAATGTAAAAATTTATTTTATGAATTTGAGAAAATATGAGAATAATAGTTATAATAAGAAGGCACTCATTTATAACAACTCAAAATTTTAGTTTTCCTTCCAACAACTTCAAAAAAGATTTTGTAAGCTTCATTGTCCAAACTCCTTAAATAATTTTTTTTTTATGAAAAATCATTGTTGGGATAATATCATTAGAATCATGCATATAATATGAGTTTGTATATTTATTAAAAGGATTTTTCAACTATATAAATATCTATGTGCTTGCTATAGGATTTTTAGGTGAAGTAAAACTTAGGGAATTAAAATTAAGGCTAGGATTTTCGTGTTAATTCTGTACTGACCCATTAATGTTAAAAATAACCTTAGAAATAGATAGATCTTTCCAAGTAGGTAGAAAACAACTACTAATATGCAAAATTCAGAGTTAAAATGAGCAAGTTATGACAGTTTTGAGTTGGAATTTCCCTTCACAAGAATTTTGACGCGAATTCTAGAACAGAACTATAAATTTTAAGTAGAACTTCCATGAAATACTTATTATGAGTATTTCTTTCGTTTAGGTAATAAAGCTTTAAAGGATCCGTATTTCGAGGACTTTTACGAGTGAAGGATTTTTTGGCAAGAATGATCAAATAAGTTTATCTCCTACTTTTTCGTACTTATATTTGTGATTGTAGTTTAAAGGCACTAGAAATAGGAAAAGATAAAAATGGAATACACATGATAATGTTGGTTGAAAGTATTCTAAGCATATCGAGACTCGAATTATTGTTAATTAAATTCGTGTTCTATGATGGAGTGTCTGCAAAATCTATGATCACTCTTAAGATAGAAAAATCACATGTTAAGAAATAAATTAAATTACTTCATGCGTATCACGAAGTAGTCATATTACATAAGTTTCTATACCCTTGGTGGAACAAGAGCATAGTAGTGGGGTTTGCAGGGACCCTCAAGTTTGCAAGGGTAAGGAGCTCAAAAGAATTATTTAGGAATGGGCAAATAAGAGCTTGAAAGAACTATTTAAAGATGGAGCGAGTAGGAGCCTGAAAGAACTACGTAATGGAATTATAAAGCAGGGTCGTAAAGGGTCTGAAAATACCTAACCCCTAATGGAAGGCATAATTCTATTCAAACATATGATTTCCAGCTGAGCATATGTATTGCTTGCTCATGTGTTTAATACATTTTATACGCTTGTCTAAACATAACTTGTCTGATTTTCTTTTCCAAGTCATGAGTACGATAATTTGGGAATATTCTTACTAAGCTAGTTGAGCTTACACCCTAATAGATTTTTGTTAACACAGGACCCATATCTCTTATACCCAAGGTGTCCATATATCTGAGTGAGATTACGCTTTTGGGAAAGCTTTTGGGGGAAACCTTTTGAAGATCTTAGAATAGATTTCTTTTAAAATTTTTTATTTTAGTGTTGTTTTTAATGCAAGACCAAGGCTATATTTTGATCTTTGGAGATTTATCTAGGGAATGCCCCTAAGATAATGTAAAGACCATATTTCTATAATCTTGAAGGTAAATATTTATCTAGATTCTTGTATGCTATATTTACTTTCTCGAACTACACATCCCACCATTATCTTCTATTACTGTGATGGATGCTATACATATGGTGTCGAAGCTTTCGCATGACTTCAGGAAGTCATCCTTAAGCTTTAATATTGTATGTGGCAGATTGCCATGTCTATAGTACCCTTTGGAGCATGATAGTTGGCTTCTTCTCTGAGGTGGAGCTCTTTGAAATCCAGGTGGTGGAGGATTCATCCCTTGCATATTTTGTCCTCCCCACGAAAAGTTAGGTTGATTTCTCTACCTCGGATTATATGTGTTACTATGAAAGTTATTTTGATTCCTTAGTGGATTGCCTAAGTAGTCCACTTGCTCTAAAGCCTCTATGTTAATACATAAGTGATCCAAAATGGCTCCTTGTGGTTGCATACATACCTACACTTGTTGTTTGTTTTTGAACCCTACATACATACCGATACCTCTCAAATGTCCAATATATCCTTAAAATTTAGATAAATGTAAGTTCCTAACATATTTTAAAATGTTTGACCGAATCTTCATAAAATACATGGAACAAGCCCGATCATCTTCATCTAATCGTGTACCTTTCATATTAGTTATAACTATTGAATCTTCATATTTAAGAAAAAACACGGCCCAAGCATAATGTAATGTATCAAGTTGTGCTTCTCACCGTATCTTCAATTCTATTTTTTCACATAACAACAGGCAAGAACACGTAGGCTTCTAGTGCCTCATGTATCTCTCTGATCCTCTAACACACTTAATTCAGATTTGCATGAGTAGAACATGGGCTCTTGTATCATGTCGTGCTTCTTTCTACAAATTCAATCTTCAATTGTAATAAATAAACACGGATCCGTTCTTCATTCATTTTTCCAAGAAACACGAAATAAGCATGATTAATGTAATTCCTCGTGTTTCTTACTGACTTCTTTTTAAGACGCGATGAATCTTTAATGAGAGCCTTGACAAGAAACACGATGAGATTTATCACAAATATATTTAGTCGTGTTTCTCATTGTCTTTAATTCTTCAATTACGAATCCATTTTCAAAAGAAACACAGCAAAAGCACAAGTTAAATATACTAGACCTTGCTTCTCTATAGCCTTTGGTTCTTTAAAGTTGATTTATAATTGACTTGAGCATGGGTGAAATATGGTCAATTCCATCTGATTGTGCTCTCCTTAATTTTTTTTTTTTTTTTTTTGTCATTCTCTTCACTTTGATTTCAAATTTGACATAACTTGATTAATTTTACTCCAATGCTCTTTAATCATTATTCACCTTTTAAAAACAGAAAATTAACCAAGTTAAGTGCCTGTAAGCCCTTAGATTTTTTTATAGTCTTATTAAATTTTCTAAGACCAAAAACCAAATAGAAACCTTAAAAAGCTATTTAGGTTAAAACAATGTGTTATAAAGTATCTAGGTCTGGCAATCCTGCACTTGAAATCTTAAAACAATAAAATTAAGATAATGATAGATTATAGTTTGTAATAATATAGCAAAACTTAAAAAGATCTGATTCACCAAAATTTAGTTTATTTCGGACTCGAATGGGATCGGTTTTTGAAATCAAGGTTTGTATATGCAAAACGGTAAAAATATTTTGATAACACTGTTAGACTCCTAATAATATAATGATTCATAAAATATCAATTTTAAAATTTTTCAAGCATTAAAAATATCAGATATAACCTTTTACGTGTATTTTTCTTACTACTAGTAATTTAATTGTCTTGTTTACTATTTATTACTATTCATTATTATTCGCTACAATTCATCTATTTCTACTTTTTCTTACTACATATTCTTACAATCTATACACCTATTTCTTACCATTTTCATTTCCAACACTACTTCACATATTTCATATATTACTTTTCATTAACAAAAATATAAATAAATCAATTTCTCTCTCCCACTCCCCTATGTATCATGTCGGCCCCCCTCTCTTCCTCTCTATTTTTTTATTTCAATTCATTTTAATTACAATTAATTCCCTCCACTTTTCCCTATAAATATGACCTCTCCCTCTACTTTTTCACACATCTCATGCACTACCAAAACTCTCCCAAAATCATTCTATACTTTCAACATTTCTCTTCAACTCTCTCTGCTTCTTCCATTTTTCACATAACCATGAGGTAAAATTTTTAAAATATTTTTTATGTTCATGTAACATAATATGGCCATAATGTATGTTTTCTAAACCAATGAGAGTTAAGAAAGCAACAATATGTTCATGTCTTGCTCTTCTTCATACATAATTTTATTTATGTTGTTATTATTATCATGCCCTTGTTATTATTATTATGCTTCTTTTCCTTTCTTTCTTTCTTTTTCTTTTTGGAACTTGTCCATTTTAAGTTCCGGGAAGCCTTGATACAAGTTAAGGCACCCAATATTTGATCTTACATATATATATATATATATATATGTGTGTGTGTGTGTGTGTGCGTGTCTGTGTGCGCGCGTGCATGTGCGCAGGCGCTTATTTGATTCTTATATCTCTTTCTTTCTTTATATGTGTTCATGCATGACCATAATGATGTTGTTTGGATAAAATTTCTCTAAAAAATGAAGAGTCCTTTTTTTAATAAAGAAAATAAAACTAAACTCTTTTTAAAATAATTTTTTCAGTTAGAAAAAAAATTTTCATCAAGAACTAAAAGATATGTTTCAATAAAAATTTTCTTTTAAAAATTTAAAATAATTTCATCAAGAATTTTAGTAGTAATATCATACTAGATTTTTTTAAGAGATTTAACTTAGTAGTTTCATCATACACTCTCCTTGCAAACTACTAAAATATAATTTATTAATTCAACCTCAATATTGATAATTTTTTATTATGCAAAACTTCTTCAAAACTTAGTTATATGGTATTATTATTTTTCAAAATCTAAAATATAATTCTTTTGCTAAGTTCTAAGGTTGATAATTCTCCGTTATGCAAAGTTTTCTTAAACACTCATTTAGGTGGTTATACTAATACATGATAAACATTAAGATTTAAGCCAAGTTTTCAAGTCAAGGTAAAAATCAACTCACTAGTTTAGAAACCAATATAGAGAAATAAAATTACCAACAACTTAAGAAATTAAGTTTTTAAAATGATAAACTTATTTTCTAAAAAGTAGGAAAATATAAATATGAAGAGAAAACATACATTTAACACAACTCAAACACTAGTTACTTCCAACAACTTAAGAAAAATTTGAAAACTTTATTTTTTTTAATTACTAGAAATAAATCACTTTATGAAAAATCATTATTAGGACAACACCTCTAAAATCATGCATATAACATAAGTTTATATATATATATATATTCAAGGATTTTTCAACCACATAAATATCTATGTATTTGTTATAGGTTTTTGGATGAGATAAAATTTAAGAAAATTGTTTTTAAAAGCTGGAATTTTCATGAGCAAGTTGTATCAACCCATTTTCTGACCCAAATGTCTTTAATGTTACAAATAACCTTAGAAATAGATACATCTTTTCCAGTAGGTAGAAAATGACTACTTATATGCGAAATTTTGACTTAAAATGAATAAGTTATGGTCGTTTTAAGTTAGAATTTCTTTAACTGGGAAAAAACGCGAGTTTCAAGCTATAAAATTAGAATTCAAGTACAATCTTTATGAAATGCTCATTTTCGGGTATTTCTTCCTGTTTAGGTGAAGAAGGACCTAGCATCTCTTTTCTGAAGAATTACTTCTATTAGGATCGATCGACAAGGGGTGAGTTATTTCCTTACTATTTACATTTCCTTATATATGCTTGTAAGTAGTGCCACTAGAACTTAAGGAAAGATAAAACGAAAAGTTGTATGTGATAAATGTATGTGGTATATGGTGTTTGATGAATAAAAGATAAGCATATCGAAAGGAGAATTGATGATTACATTATGTGTTTTCTTATGATTGTTTGATGTATATTGTTTGGTCACCCTTAACTTGAAAACTAATATTATTTGGGTAAATCATTATAAAAAATAAATTATACATGACACGAAATGAGTCACATTACATATTTCTCTACCATTCTTCATATGGGGAAATGACGAGTCGTAGCGGTGGCTAGTAGTAGCTGGGAAGTCTACATTGGAAAGTAAGAGCCAGAAAGTCTACAAAAATATAATGGTCGTATAAGGCGATAACCACCCAACTCCCGACATGGAGGGCGTAAATCTATGCTATACATGATTTTCGATTAATCATGTGTATTTATTTGTTCATATTATTTTTGTATATTCATATGCTTACCTAATTATTTGTATGTTTTATGAAAACATTTCGAAGAAATGAATTATCTCACTAAGCTAGTTTTGCTTATACCCCTATAACTTTTTATTTCAGTTTGAATACTTATGGTAGGCCTAAGAAGTCCTATTTGTAAACCCCTGAAAATTTCATAATTCTTAGAAAATAATCCTAGAAGTCTAATATCAAAATTTAAATCCCAGAAATCGACTCAAGTTAAAAAAAATGAATTCTAAATCCATTCAAACAAAAAAATTCTTAGTCTTGAGAAAACGAGAACCCTTGAAACAAAATATAAAAATCCAACTATCGGTTGAATCAACATCCATACGCTAATCAAATCATCTACCGATTCCTAAAACATAAATCAAAACGATATATCCAAATAATGCTCAACAATGAAATGATAAGATCTTAAATCTTTTGGTAAATTTCAGAATCAGAAATTTCAATTTTCACCAAAAGTCAAACTGAGTCAACTCATAACCTTAGACTTGGTTAAACGATCTCAAGAACTAAAGACTATTAAAAAAATCACAAATAAAATAAGATAAACCATAGATATCGAGCTAAAAACATAAAACGATCAAAACTCCAAAATTATATGATCTTACGAATAACTCGACAAAACCGGAAGTCAAACCGGAACCTTAAAAGTCAACAAAGCTTACAACAAACCCTAGTGTTTATAATTCGGCAATCCCGTGCTCTTAAACCCTAGACAACGAAATGAAAATAATTGTTAATAATAGTTCGTAATAATATAGTGAAGCTTAAAAATATCAGATTCGTAAATTTCTAGTGTCCTTCTGATCCAAATGGGATCAGTTTTCAAAAATCGTGCCACGGTACACCGGATGGCAAAAATATTCCATAAATACCAATAGACCCGTAAAAATATAAGGTTTTCAAAATTAACAGTTTTAGAATTTTTCAGTAGCTAAAAATTACAGATATCGCATTTATTACACGTATTTTTATTACTACCGGAACTTTAATTGTCTAATTTACTATTCATAGTACTTTTCTACTATTTTTTACTATTCCTCTATCTCTACTTTTTCTTACGACCTATTCTTACATCTACATACTTATTTCTTACAATTTTCTTTTCCCATAAAAATTCTACACCACATATTATCAACCTTCTCTTACACTTCTCTTCTAAAATTAATTTTTTATCAAATTTCTCTCTCTCTTCCCATGCTTGCTGTCCACACTCCTCTCTCTCTTCTCTTCAATTATTTTCTTTTTCAATTAATTTAATTACATCAAATTTTCACTCAAAAATTCTATAAATACCCCATTTCTCCTTCATTCTTTCACACAATTTATTATACTACAAAAGTCTCTCAAATTCACTACACAAACACTCTCTACAAAATTTTCTCTACCAAAATTCTCTTTCACCAAATACTCACAAAATTTCTCTCTACAACTACCATTTCTTAATAACCACATAACCATACATTCACTACCATCTTCAAACCACATAAACACTTTAGGTAAAGATTTCTTCCAATCATTTATTTACTCATGTCATTAAACTTAACATGACTATGGTGTTGTTTTGAAACTCATATGAGTAGTAAAAGCAACAACATATACATGTTTTGTTATTGTACATGAACTTCCTATTTTATTATATTATGTTGATTTTATTATTGTTATAATGCTAATTCCTTATTCATATCTAACTAAATATATTTATGTATTTATATATGATCTTTAGAGCATATAAGTTCACTTGTTATTTATTTAATTTCATGCTTTGCAATTTATTTATTTCATGCTATTTCCTTAAGACTAGTCTTTCTAGTCTTAGACTTGTCCATATCAAGTCAAAACAACCTTTTATTTATTTATTTTAATCTTTTGGGACTAGTTCATTCTTAGTCCCGGAATGCCTTGATGAAGCTAAGGCTCCCAATACTTGATCGGGATACCTTGATGAAGCTAAGGTTCCTAATATTTGATCGGGATACCTTGATGAAGCTAAAGTTTCCAATACTTGATATTTTTATTATTTTGCTTATTATTATTTGTTTCTAGTATTTTCTTATGTTCTTATTATTTTACATACTCATAATACTTGCATCTACATAATGATATTGTCTCAACTAATTTAAAAGTAGAATTTTACTAAAGGAACTTCAAACTAGATGTTTTATTATATGACTTGTCATAAAATAATGGAGTTATTAATCAAACAACATAGAAATTGTCACGCCTCAAAGGGTACCCAAAACGCGACAGTCTACCACACTCGATATTTAAACTTAAGTATGACAACCTTAGTCATCCCATAAGTTTACATATCGAGTGTAAGGTGTACTTGCACAACTTTTAGGATCACACTTCGAATCGAATAGTCTAAAGAAGGCATACATTAGCATTAAGAATATAAATCACAACGAAACAAATAAGTTAAGTCTTTACAAAAGTCAAGGGGGCATATTCCCACCAAAATAATAATGGAAGTCTATTCGGTCTAAACCATATTACAATCATTAGGGTTTATGTTAAAGAGATTTTTCTAGAAGTTCAAGCCTCTAGCTAGGTCCCAACTTCTTCAAAAGCTCCTTCATCCAAAAGATAACCCTGTGAAATGTGTTCTCTCGGAACAACTAAAAATAGGAACACCACAACAAAACTATCGGGGTGTAAGCTACAGGATTAGTGAGATTCGATTCCAAATATTCAATACTCAACAATAGTATATAACAAACAAGTAATTAGCAACCATATGAATGCACAAGCATATAAGCATACAATACATAAGACCATCCAGAAATCTTATGTTGAATGGATTTACTCCCTCCATTCGGGGTTAAGTGTTTTAGGCCCATACGACCATCATTTAAATGCTTCCCACTTCTTATTATGGTTGATACAGGTGCCCATCCACCACGTTTAAATTTTTACTGTGGTTTATACAGGTGCCCACGCACGCACTTTTCAATTCCAGCCCATCCGCCAACAACCGAGTTTACTAACCCCTCGTTGCCCGAATTACTATGCCTTCTTCCCACAAAGGTATAATAACTCATGCAATGTGACTCACTACGTGATATGCATGTAATTTATTCATATAATCGTGGCATATTAATTGGCAGATTAAGTGCGATCATAGAGAATTTCAGACAATCCAAGTCTATACTAGCTCATACAATGATTTATCAACAAGTCTCGTCTCGATATACTTATCATTCATTCAACCAAGATTATGTCACAATCATCGTAATTTTATCTTTTCTAATTCTAATGCCACTATGATTACAAGCACATACATGAGCACAACTATTTAAGAAATGAACTCACTCAGCCATGGAGAGAAATCCACTAGTCGTAGTAGTCCTCGGGGAGTGGAAATCCTTCCAATTCACCTAAGTACAAGGAATACCCGAAATGAGTATTTCTTATAAGGTTCTAATAACTTAACAATTCTAGCTACTAAGTTCGTCAATTTCCGCATAAGATAAAGTCCTAACTTTAAATGACCATATCTAACTCATTTCAACTCAGAATTGAGCATATAATATATCGATTTCTATCTACTTCGAAAGATCTATCTATTCCTAATATTATTTTCAAGTTTCGAAAAGGTTTAGGTCACGGAATAAGCTTCTCAGTTCTGATCGGTCGAAAACTTCAATTCCGAAAAATAGTTTTGTGATTGCTTGTGATGTTTCTAGCATATGCTTAACTACACATGCAATATCGATGATTTCCTATCATGAATGATATGATATGAACTTGATGCATCACATTTTGACATTATTTACAAAAGGAAAATTAAGAAACTTCTTATTTGTGAAACTCCATGACTACACACTTTCAAGAAAACTAGTTTCCTAACTTAGACATCTCATTTGTTTTGGAGTTATTTCTTTAAGGAAATCAATTTACCCTTGTCTAAATTGAGTCTTCATTATACCTATTACCCAAGCCTTCATTTCTACATGAAAATTTGTATTTTACACTTTGCAAATATATTTTCAAGTAGGATTTATCCAAAAATCCGAATTTCTTGAAATTAAATTTTTGAATGATTCCTTTGGGAAAAACTTGTTTAATGCATTAAAACTTAAACTTTAAGATACCTATTACCTAAGGAATCCATTTAATACATAAAACTTCTATTTTGAACTTGGATGATAGGTGTTCTTATGACCTATATTCAAAATTACGAATTTCATATGTTGAGTACTAACTCAAAATTTTCCATCTAGATTCCACTTCTTGTTTTATACATTAATCTCATTAAAACTCATTTCAACTCATAAAAATCACTACTTAATGATACCTATTACTTATACCCTTCATTTTTCACATGAAACATGAGTTTTAAAATTGATAAAAGGGTTTTTAAAATAGGGTCTTGAAATCATACGAATTTGACTTTGAGTATTTCAAACAAAAACTTTTCCTTTTCAAGTTCCTTGCTTTATTTACTTAAGGATCTCAACTACCACATCTATATACCTAAAACAAAGCCTTCATGAGTATGAATGCATGAAAACATAAATCATCCATAAGATCATAAATGTCAAGCATGGTATAAGCATCTAAAAGCTAGATCTACTACTTATGATGCATGAAATGAAGCTTAAAAGCATGAACATGAAATTTTTATGCTAGATCTCTACTTTACTCCACTTCTACATGCATGAACATGAAGATATCCCAACAAAACTTAATCAAACACAAGATCTACTCTTGTGATGGCTTGATATTCATGTAGTAGCATTTTCTTGTCCCTAGCAAGTGCTCATGGGGACTTTGAGTGAAAACACTCATGAATAATTTGCCATTACAAGATTAAATGGTAGTAAGGCTTGAGAATCATCACTAAAGCTTGAAATAGATGAAAAATGGAGAAGAAAATGGAGCTTGTGTGTGTGTGTGGAGGCTAGGGTGTCACGGCAAAGAGGAGAAAGAAGAGAGGATTTTTTGATTTTTGAACAAATGAAGTAAAAGTGAAGGAGAGAGAAAATAAAAGACTATTTATATTAAGTGAAATTAGGGTTTGTTTGTATTATAAAAGAAGATAAAATAAAACAAATTGGGGGGAAAAATGGAGGGGGATGCGCCGGCCACTAGAAGAAAGAGAGAGGGAGTGTTTTGATTTTATTTGAAATTGTAATTTGTGTAATAAAATGTATTAAATGTAATAATTTGTTAAGAGACAAAAATTCTTGGAAAAGAAAATATAATTGAGTGTTTGTAAGGATGTAAGACTAGGGTATGGGTGTGTGTGTAGTAGGTTGTACTTGTGAATAGTAATAAATAGTAGATAAGACATCTACTTTACCGGTAGTAACGAAAATACGGGAAAAAGGCTATAACTGTAATTTTTATGACCCGAAAAATTATAAAACATATATTTTTGAAATCCTTATAAAATTTCGGTTTCAATGAGTATTCCAAAATATTTTTCTGAGTTTCTAGTTTCAGGGCTCGCTTTTCCGTAATAGAGCTCGGGAAAGCCCGGAAATAGAAAATTTTTTGAAATCAAAACTTTGTATGGTTTGAAATATGCTATAAAACAATAATCCAACTTAAATTATTCTATAGAGGTTCTTTTATATAGAAATCGAAGAAAAGTCGGATCTAGGGTTCCTAGGTTGCTAGTACTAATCCTATTTAGGGTTTTGATTTCCGATTTATGGAGTTTACTCGGTTACCAAGAAAACCGGGGTTTACAACCTACCCATCTTAAACAAAGTTTTGTCCTCAAAACTTGAATGGCTTACCTGATTCTTTAAACAGGTTTGGATACTTCTACCGTATCTCATTTTCTGCTTCTCAAGTTGCTTCCTCGTGTGTATAATTCCTCCAGAGGACCTTTACATACTTAATTTCCTTATTCCTTAATCTTTGTACCTTTTTATTTAAGATCTGCACCAGGTGCTCCTCATAAGTGAGGTTCTCCTTTAGTAACCGGTTCCAATTCTATGATCTATATGGGTCGGCTACATGTTTGCGAAGAACCGAGATGTGAAAAACATTGTGCACTCCCGAAAGATTTGGTGGCAAGGGAAGGCGATATGCCAACTCTCCCACCCGTTCCAACACTTCAAAGGGACCAATGTACCAGGGGCTCAACTTTCCTTGTGAGCAAACTCGGTGAATACTCTTTATAGGATTTATCTTTAAATACACATGATCTCCTACTTGAAATTCAAGAATCCTTCTTTTTAAATCTGCCTAACTCTTTTGTCTATCTTGGGCTTCCTTCATCCGTTGTTGGATTAATCGAACCTTGTCGGCAGCATCTTGCACAAGATCGGGTCTAAGGACCATCTTTTCCACATCATCCCAAAGCAAAGGGGATCTACACTTACGTCCATATAAGTCTCATAAGGCGGCATCTTGATGGTCGAGTGATAACTATTGTTGTAAGTGAACTCAACCAAAGGTAAGTGCGCTTCCCAATTTCCTTTGAACTCCATCACACATGCCCGAAGCATATCTTCCAAAGTCTGAATTGTTCTTTCGGGCTGTCCATCAGTCTGCGGATGATAAGTTGTGCTAAAATGCAACTTCGTTCCCTTACAACTCTGCAAGCTCACCCAGAACTTAGACACAAACCTTAGGTCTCGATCTGACACAATCCCAGCCGGTACTCCGTGTAAGCGAATAATTTCCTTCATGTAGAGTCTCGCCAATTTATCCATGGAGAAAGTCATACTTATTGGCAAGAAATGAGCAGACTTAGTTAACCGATCCACCACAACCCATATGGCATCATGACCTGACGGTGTCCTCGGTAAACCACAAACAAAATCCATGGAAATCTGGTCCCATTTCCATTCTGGTATAGGCAAAGGTTTTAACAATCCACCTGGCCTTTGATGTTCTACCTTCACTTGTTGGCATGTTGGGCACTTAAACACAAAATCTGCCACATCCCGTTTCATTCCATTCCACCAATAATGTCCTTTAAGGTCTTGGTACATCTTGGTTCCTCCGGGTGTATCGTATATCCAGAATTATGTGCTTCGCTCATAATTTCCTTCCTCATCTCTTCATCATCGGGCACACACAGTCGTCCTTTCATCCTTATCACGTCGTCTTCATCTATGGTAAAATCAGTATACTTCCCCTCCTGAACTTCCTTCTTTATCCTTTGAATCACTTCATCATAACGTTGGGCCTCTTTAATCCTTTCTACTAAAGTTGGTTCCAACACCAAACTTGCTATTTCCATCTCCAAGTCTTGCCCAACAAATTCAATGCTTAACTTCTCAAATTCTTTTATCAATTCTTTCTGGTCAGTCAAAAGAGTTGCAACTTCACCATGATTCTTACGACTTAAGGCATCGGCAACCGCGTTTACCTTTCTCGGGCAGTAATTAATTCCCAAATCGTAATCCTTAATTAACTCTAGCCATCTTCGTTGCCTCATGTTCAATTCTTTTTGGGTGAACAAATATTTAAGACTTTTATGATCGTGTAGATCTCACCTTTGTCCATAAAGGTAATGTCTCCATATTTTCAAAGCAAAGACAACGCGGCTAACTCCAAGTCATGTGTGGATAATTTTGCTCATGTGGCCTTAACTGCCTGATGCATATGCAATCACCTTCCCTTCTTGCATGAGAACACATCCGAGACCATTTCTCGAAGCATCACTGTGTACCGTGTAGGGTTTCTCGGGGTTTGGCAAAACCAAGATCGGAGCAGAAACAAGTCTTTGTTTCAATTCTTGAAAGCTTTGATCCCGCTTTTCTGTCCAAACAAACTCTTCATTCTTTTGCGTCAACTGAGTTAATGGCTTGATCTTGGAAAAGTCCTGGACAAATTTCCTGTAATATCTCGCTAAACTGAAAAAGCTTCTTACTTCAGTCACGGTCTTAGGTAGCTTCCATTCCACCACAGATTTAATCTTTTTAGGGTCTACAAATATGCCTTCACTTGACACAACATGGCCCAAAAACGAGATCCTGTCTAGCCAGAAATCACACTTGGAAAACTTGGCATATAATTTATGTTCCCTTAAGGTTTGTAATGCCATGCGAAGGTGCTCTTCGTGTTGTTCCCTCGTCTTCGAATAAATCAAAATATCATCAATAAACACAATCACACACTTATCCAACCAGGATTTATATACCCGATTCATCAAGTCCATAAAGGCAGTAGGAGCATTTGTTAATCCGAAAGACATCACTAGGAACTCATAATGTCCATAACGAGTCCGAAAAGCAGTTTTTGGTACATCTTCGGGTCTGACTCTTAACTGGTGATACCCTGATGTAGGTCAATCCGTGAAAATACACTTGCTCCTTGTAATTGATCAAAAAGGTCATCAATCCTTGGAAGTGGATACTTATTCTTGATGGTAACTTTATTCAATTCCGATAATCCACACATAACCTCATTGACCCATCCTTTTTCTTAACAAATAGCAAGGTGCACCATGGTGACACACTTGGTCTTATGAATCCTTAGTCCAAGAGTTCTTGCAATTGCTTTTGTAATTCTTTTAACTCAACAGGGGCCATAGGTAAGGCACTTTTGATATCGGCTGGTGTTCGGCACCAAGTCAATCTCAAAATCAATTTCTCTTAGGAGGCAAACTGGTAACTCGTCGGAAAGACATCGGAAAATTCCTTGACAACTGTTATATCCTCAATCTTAAGTAATCCTTCCTCTTTTTCCGTTGCATTTAGGAAACTTTCACTTTCAATCTCAACATCTCCATCCATGATCAACTCAAATGAGCCTAAGTCTGTTCCTCTTGAGATAGTCTCACCCGTGAACTCAACATCCAATCCATTATCATCCTTAAAATTCACTTTCTTCTTTTGACAGTCCACAACGGCTTTAGTTAGCTAGCCAACTCATTCCCAAAATCACCTCATATCTACTCATCTCCAACACTATTAAATCACACCTTGTACTATGTCCGTGAATCTCCATTGGACAATCCTTTAACATCTCATTTGTTGTCACAATGCTTCCAGTAGGGGTTTTAAGACGAAAGCTAGAGGCAACAGCGACTATTGGTAAACCAACTTATCTAACCAATTTGGCAGTGATAAACGAGTGTGTGGCTCCCGTGTCAAACAAAGCATAGGTGGCTGCTTTATCTACCCATATGTGTCATGCGTCTAATACTTACTAATCACTAACTTCATACCATCCTAACGTACTTTCCTAACTTCTTTAACTTAACTGAGCTTGTTTTTCTTTCCTTAAACTTGAATCTTAACAACTTAAAAACAGCAGATAAACAAGAGTAAAAAGTAGGAGATGTACCTGTAACAAGGCCAAAGTTCGGACCACTATCCTCTTTGAGAGCAGCCAATCCGCAATCTTCATCTCCCATCTCCTCACATACCCATCATCCTTCGAGGTTATAGATCCTCATCCCATGCATCACTAACGCAGAGCGGCTACCATTATTTCCACCGATCCCATTTCCGAGTCTTGCCACTACTGATCCTCCAAAAGATCTAGCTGGTGCATCCTTCCTTTGTGGGCACTCATTAGCAAAGTGACCCTTTTGCTTGCAAACAAAACATATAGTGGTAGCCCTCCTTGGGCAATCAGTAATCTTGTGAGATGGTTCACCACAGAAATAACACTTATCCCTTAACTGTTGGCATCTCTTGGGGTAATGTTCCCCCTTACATTTCCAGCAACTAACACCTTTAGGGGTAAGCTGTCCCCCACTAGTGTTACTCTTAAAGCCATAAGACGGCTTGAACCTCTTTTGAGAGAATCCAGATCCTGATCCCCCATAAAACTTCCTTCTGAATACCGAAGGTGTCCTTTCTCTTCTTAGCCTCTTCTACTATACGGGCTCTTTCCACTAATTCTCTAAACGATCTAATATCAAATTCCTCTAGCCTCATTCTCAACTCCTCATCCAAACCGTTCAGGAAAACTTGTCTTTTTAGCTCCTTACTATACTTGTAACAATCCGGGGCATACTGTAGTAACCTACTAAATTCAGTTTCATATTGCTCCACCGTTCGGCCTTTCTGAGTGACGTGCAGGAAATCCGCACTAAACTGCACCCGAAGACTACCGAGGAAGTAGTTTTCCAAAAACTCATGGCGGAACCTTTCCCAAGTAATTGGTGACATGAGTTCTCTTTGCTTGGAGTCCCACCAAACTCGTGCGTTGAGCCGGAGCATGTAAGTGCCGTAGTCAATTCTCAGGTGGTGCGGCACTTCAAATGCATTGAAGGATCACTGTATTTGAGCTAACCAATCTTCAGCCTCATCCGATTTTCCAAAAACTCCTTCAAAGTACCTGTTACTCTTGATGAACTCAGGTAGGGAGCTCTTATATGGCTTTATTGGGGGTGGAGGAGGCAAGGGCACCGTATGAGAATGCGCGCTTTCTTATGCTGGCATCCCTACAGAAGTTTGCGATGCCGGTGGAGGCGGAGCGGGAGCTGGTGCTTGAGCTAGTAAAGTCTGCCGAAGTGCTTCGAGCACTTGAGTCATTTGTGCCATTTGTTCAAGCATGGCTTGCAAGGCTACCTGAGTAGCATCGGCGGGAGGGTTTGGAGGTGGGGTAGCTTGTTGCCCTTCTTCCATATTGGGTTGGTTGGAGGCACTTTCCTCCTGACGTCTCCTTCTCTTACCACGACTGTTTCAAATTTTATTATGTCTAGATAAGTAATCTTCTCAATATGTTATTAATGTTTTTAAACAAGAAAGCAAAAATAAAGGAAACTGTAGTAGAAACGGAAAATAAAAGTACAAAAAAGGAATCGGGAATTTAAGTAATAAAATCTTAAAATCACAAAACATAATCATAACTTTTATAGAAATTTAAACAGCACATGCAAAAATCCTCACATACGACATTCAAGTAAAGTCTTGTGTTTCATGCAGCAACGAAACAACCAACATTTATTAATAACAATGCAATTCTGAAAACAATCAAGACCACCTAAGCAATATTCTATTAGAGTCTCGTTGGGTCGCCTATGGATGCTTCACAATGCTAAGCCGATTGCTTCCTAGTGGTTACTATCCACAAGAGGTAGGAAATAGGATTCAAAGACTCGTACCCTGGTCATCATCCTATCTAAGTCTTTCTTTTTAATTCTATTCTATCTTTTCTTTTTATCCCTCTTTAAGGCTACTTAGTTGTAGTTATAATTGTAAACTCTTAACCATGCTCTGATACCAACTTAAACTGTCACGCCCCAAAGGGTACCCAAAACGCGACAGTCCACCACACTCGATATTTAAACTTAAGTATGACAACCTTAGTTATCCCAAAGTTTACATATCGGGTGTAAGGTGTACTTACATAAATTTTAGGATTACACTTTGTTGGTCCCGAAATGATAACCAAGAGGGAGGGTGAATTGGTTATAATAAAAATTTTGACCAAATTTTCACACACTTGGTTATATTAAAAAATGGCTTTTGATCTTTATAAAATAAATGAATATGAGGAAAAACTTCTTTAAAATAATAAATCAAAATTATCCTATATGAATAATCTCACGAATATTTAAACTATAGTTTGAAAACTTTCTTCTCAGAACCTTCTGACCAACTCTCTGACTCAAGAACAATAAGAACAACACTCCTTGATTAACCTTCTGACTGACGATCAAATGCAATAAAACAAATTAAAATTACACAAATTAAAGAGAGATGAGTAAGAGAGAAATGCAAAACGAATTATAGAGGTTCCGCCTTGAGCGTCAATCCTCTCTTCCAGCTCCAAGCCAGGGTCACCGGTAATCCACACGGTTTTGTTCCACTAATCCAATAAATAAGAATAGTTACAAGAAGTTCACAATTCACAGCTTGATTCTCTCAACAACCAATCTACTGAGCCTACTTGCAACTCACAATCACTAAAATAATTTATCAAAATCTGAGGAGAATAAGTAAAGGTCCTCGACGGTTTTTGAACAATACGAAAGAACAATGAAAATAATGACAGTAATTTCGCTCTTGAATGCTTTTGAATTCTCGTTATTTTTGCTCTACGTTCTACTCTCTATTTCTTTAAGTTGTTCGTATATATTTGTTCTTCTCAACACTTGAAAACAATCTGCTGTGTTCCAGATTAACTTGTTTTCCAGATTTCTCGCAAAAATGAAGATTTGTTCCTGATATGTCGAGTACAATATCTCTTCAAGTCTATCCTCATCTGGATTTGAATTTTGAATCGTCTGATAAGCTTCCTTGAGAGTGAGATAACTTCAAATCTCTACAATCTTGCATGAATATCTCAAACAAACAAATTCAAACATTCCTCTTGTTGATCACGTCTTGAATCTGTTCAATGTATCACGCCTAGGATATTTATTTTTCTGTTCCATGAATTTCTGACTTCGGACAAGCTCTGAAATCTTGTATATGTATTATGAAAAAAAATATCCGAACATTACTTGCATAATTTATCCCAAATTAATTTTCAAATTACTTAAACTTTTCATCTTATTTTAATTAGAAAATAATAAAATACCCTGTGGATTATGAACCAACTTTTGTGGAACAGATTAGATATATTTCCCAAATATATTTAATCATTGGAGCTAGGTCTTCATCATATCAAATATTTTGTTTTTCTTCATATCGTATCTTCTGACATTCCTTCTGCCTTTCATCTGTGTACTTGTTCATAAACTAACGTTCCTTCTGCCTAAGCTTCTGACTTATCATTTTTCCTTTGTTCATATAGATGTTCCTTCTGCCTAAGCTTCTGACTTATCATAAATATTTGAATCCTCTTGAATAAACTTTCTGGATAACTTTCTGATAAAACATACTCAAAATAATCGTTATTTCATTAATTTTTGTTATCATCAAAATCCTTGATTGAGAGAAACCAACACACTTCGAATCGAATAGTCTAAAGAATGCATACATTAGCATTAAGAATATAAATCATAACGAAACAAATAAGTTAAGTCTTTACAAAAGTCGAGGGGACATATCCCCACCAAAATAATAATGGAAGTCTATCCGGTCTAAACCATATTACAATCATTAGGGTTTATGTTAAAGAGATTTTTCTAGAAGTCCACGCCTCTAGCTAGGTCCCGACTTCTTTAAAAGCTCCTTCATCCAAAAGATAACCCTGTGAAATGTGTTCTCTCGGAACAACAAAAATGGGAACACCACAACAAAAACTATCGAGGTGTAAGCTACAGGTTTAGTGAGATTCGATTCCAAATATTCAAATTCAACAATAGTATATAACAGACAAGTCATTAGCAACCATATGAATGCACAAGCATATGAGCATACAATACATAAGACCATCCGGAAATCTTATGTCGAATGGATTTATGCCCTCCATTCGGGGTTAGGTATTTCAGGCCCATACGACCATCATTTAAATGCTTCCCACTTCTTATTATGGTTGATACAGGTGCCCATCCACTACGTTTAAAATTTCACTGTGGTTTATACAGGTGCCTATCCATGCACTTTTCAATTCTGGCCCATCCGCCAACAACCGAGTTTACTGGCCCCTCGTTGCTCGAATTACTATGCCTTCTCCCCACAAAGGTATAATAACTCATGCAATGTGACTCACTACGTGATATGCATGGACAATTTATTCATATAATCGTGGCATATTAATTTGGCAGATTAAGTGCGATCATAGAGAATTTCAGACAATCCAAGTCTATACTAGCTCATACAATGATTTATCAACAAGTCTCGTCTCGATATACTTATCATTCATTCAACCAAGATTATGTCACAATCATCGTAATTTTATCTTTTTCTAATTCTAATGCCACTATGATTACAAGCACATACATGAGCACAACTATTTAAGAAATGAACTCACTCATCCATGGAGAGAAATTCACTAGTCGTAGTAGTCTTCGGGGAGTGGAAATCTGTCCTTCAATTCACCTAAGTATAAGGAATACCAGAAATAAGTATTTCTTATAAGGTTCTAATAACTTAACAATTCTAGCTACTAAGTTCGTCAATTTCTGCATAAGATAAAGTCCTAACTTTAAATGACCATATCTAACTCATTTCAACTAAGAATTGAGAATATAATATATCGATTTCTATCTACTTCGAAAGATCTATCTATTCCTAATATTATTTTCAAGTTTCGAAAAGGTTTAGGTCACGGAATAAGCTTCTCAGTTCTGATCGGTCGAAAACTTCAATTCCGAAAAATAGTTTTGTGATTGCTTGTGATGTTTCTAGCATATGGCTTAACTACACATGCAATAACGATGATTTCCTATCATGAATGATATGATATGAACTTGATGCATGCATGCTTTTGGACATTATTTACAAAAAGGAAAATTAAGAAACTTCTTATTTGTGAAACTCCATGACTACACACTTTCAAGAAAACTAGTTTCCTAACTTAGACCATCTCATTTGTTTTGGAGTTATTTCTTTAAGGAAATCAATTTACCCTTGTCTAAATTGAGTCTTCATTATACCTATTACCCAAGCCTTCATTTCTACATGAAAATTTGCATTTTACACTTTGCAAATATATTTCAAGTAGAATTTATCCAAAAATCCGAATTTCTTGAAATTAAATTTTTGAATGATTCCTTTGAGAAAAACTTCTTTAATGCATTAAAACTTAAGACTTTAAGATACCTATTACCTAAGGAATCAATTTAATACATAAACTTCTATTTTGAACTTGGATGATAGGTGTTCTTATGACCTATATTCAAAATTACGAATTTCATATGTTGAGTACTAACTCAAAATTTTCCATCTAGATTCCACTTCTTGTTTTATACATTAATCTCATTAAAACTCGTTTCAACTCATAAAAATCACTACTTAATTAGAGCTGTGCAAACGGGTTATGGCCCGCGGGTTGGCCCGCATAACCTGCAAAAAAAAGCGTGTTGGGTTAAAAAATTTAGCCCATTTAGCTTGCGGGCTATTTTGACCCACCCCATATAACCCGCGGGTTAATGCGGGCTAACTCGCAGCGGGTCGGGTTAACCCGCAAACCCGCATTTAAAATTCCTATGAATTAAGCTAGCTTTATGAAACCTTTGAATTCTAACTCAGTTGATACTTTTAACTCATATTGTATTTCACTACGAACTTAACAAACTGTATTAAAAAAGAAACTCAAACTCTCAGCCTATTGAGCTATTTAAGTAGCTCAAAAAATTACTTTGAGATGAAAATCGGTCGAGAAAAGTTCCAAGGTGGATGGTATTTTGGCAGGTGAACATGAACATGATTTCCCACCTCACCAGTCCAAACATTAAATAAAAAAAAAAAAACTAAAATCCATCTGAAGAGAACAAAATCCTGGAATGTTTGATGTTGGGCATCCAAATCCCTTCCACCACCATACAAACTCGGAGAAATGATTGCGGCTATGATGTGCTCTAAGAAAAAAAACTCATTAATGCAAGGGAGCTTCAAGATATGTTTTTATTCACTAATTTATACACACAAAGTGGATACTGCTTGTAGTGTTCCATGACATGTCTCTATTATAATAATTAAATAGTAAAAAAGAAATCCTAAGTTTATCCCACTTAAAAAAATTGCAAGAAAAAAAAATTAACGGTTTCGTGGGCCAACCCGCTAACCCGCGCGGGCTGGGTTGGGTTAAAAATTTTAGCCCGCATTGCTTTGCGAGCTTATGTGGGCTGGCCCGCATACCCCGCGGGCCAAAGCGGGCCGGGGCGGGCTGGCCCGTTTAGCCCGTTTGCACAGCTCTATACTTAATGATACCTATTACTTATATCCTTCATTTTTCACATGAAACATGAGTTTAAAAATTGATAAAAGGGTTTTTAAAAATAGGATCTTGAAATTATACGAATTTGACTTTGAGTATTTCAAACAAAAACTTTTCCTTTTCAAGTTCCTTGCTTAATTTACTTAAGGATATATCAACTACCACATCTATATACCTAAAACAAAGCCTTCATGAGTATGAATGCATGAAAACATAAATCATTCATAGAACATAAATGTCAAGCATGGTATAAGCATCTAAAAGCTAAATCTACTACTTATGATGCATGAAATGAAGCTTAAAAGCATGAACACGAAATTTTTATGCTAGATCTTACTTTACTCCTTACTACATGCATGAACATGAAGATATCCCAACAAAACTTAATCAAACACAAGATCTACTCTTGTGATGGCTTGATATTCATGTAGTAGCATTTTCTTGTCCTTAGCAAGTGCTCATGGGGACTATGAGTGAAAACACTCATGAATAATTTTGCCATTACAAGATTAAATGGTAGTAAGGCTTGAGAATCATCAACTAAAGCTTGAAATAGATGAAAAATGGAGAAGAAAATGGAGCTTTTGTGTGTGTGTGGGAGGCTAGGGTTCACGGCAAAGAGGAGAAAGAAGAGAGGATTTTTGTGATTTTGAACAAATGAAGTAAAAGTGAAGGAGAGAGAAAATAAAAGACTATTTATATTAAGTGAAATTTAGGTTTGTTTGTATTATAAAGAAGATGAAATAAAACAAATTAGGGGGAAAATGGAGGGGGATGCGCCGGCCACTAGAAGAAAGAGAGAGGGAGTGTTTTGATTTTATTTGAAATTGTAATTTGTGTAATAAAATGTATTAAATGTAATAATTTGTTAAGAGACAAAAATTCTTGGAAAAGAAAATATAATTGAGTGATTGTAAGGATGTAAGACTAGGGTATGGGTGTGTGTGTAGTAGGTTGTACTTATGAATAGTGATAAATAGTAGATAAGACATCTACTTTACCGGTAGTAACGAAAATACGGGAAAAAAGGCTATAACTGTAATTTTTATGACCCGAAAAATTATAAAACATATATTTTTAAAATCCTTATTAAATTTTGGTTTTAATGAGTATTCCAAAATATTTTTTTGAGTTTTTAGTTTCGGGGCTTGCTTTTCCGTAATGGAGCTTGGGAAATCCTGGTGTCACACCCCATAGGGGTATTCTAAATGTAACAGTCCACCACATACCATATAAGACTCTCGAATCTCTACCCGAGTCCTTCAGGAGTCTTGTATAGATGTAAAGCGTCCTTTTACGACAATAGAATACTCTATTCAATAGAGTTAAGAAGTTTAATGTGGCATTCATTAGCCATAGATAATAAACCAAAACGCACATTTAATTTACAAAGTCTAAGGGGCATTCCTGTCACACCCCAAAGGGTACCCTAAACGCGACAGTCCACCACACTCGATATTTAAACTTAAGTATGGCATCCTTAGTCATCCCATAAGTTTACATATGGAGTGTAAGGTGTACTCACATAACTTTTAGGATCACACTTTGATTCGAGTAGTCTTAAGAAAGCATACATAGCATTAAGAATATAATCACAACAAGTTAAATAGTTAAACTTTACAAATGCCAAGGGGGCATACCCCCGCCAAAATAATAGGAGTCTACATCGTTTAGCTCCAATTACACATATCTGAATTCACATTAAAGAGATTTTCCTAGAAGTCCACGCCTATACTAGGTCCCGACTTCCTCAAAAGCTCTTTAATCCAATGTAGTAAACCTGCACAAAGTGTCCTCTCGGAACATCCAAAAATAGAACACTACAACAAAACTATTGGGGTATAAGCTAATTGCTTAGTGAGATTCATTTTCCAAGTAACATACTCGATCAAGCTAAAATATCTATACAAGCAAGTTATAATTAAGCAACCATATGAATGCACAAGCAAATGAGCAAGCAAGCATATGACTTTCCGGTAGTCATAAGTGAATGAATTTACGCCCTCCATTCGGGGTTTGGGGTAGTTCATAAGTCATGCAACTACAATTCCAAAGTTGGTCCATAAGACATGCAACCATAGTCCCAATCTTAAGTGGGGTGGTCCATAAGACATGCAACCACAATTTTTAATGTTGGTCCATAAGTCATGCAACCATAGTTTCATTATTTGAATGGGGTGGTCCATAAGTCATGCAACCCTAGTCCCCTTCATTAAAGACCCGCTGCCTCCCAAATACACCTTTGTCCCACCAAAGGCATACTCGACAATGATATGTGACTCACTACGTGATATGCATGTACAATTTATTCATATAATCATGGTATATTAATTAGATAATTTAAAAGTGACCATACAAATTTCAGACATTCCAAATCTATACTAGCTCATACAAGATTATTGCAACAAAGCTTGCCTCGATATACTTATCGTTCATTCATGCAAGTTTAGATCACCATTCAATCACAATTTTATCTTTTCCTAAGTCTAATGCCACTACTACTACAAGCACATCCAAGAGCATAATTAATTGAGAAATGAACTCACTTGTCCATGTAGTGAAAATCCACTAGTCGTAATAGTCCTCGGGAAGTGGTAACCCGTCCTCCAATTCACCTAGTACAAAGAATACCCTCAATGAGTATCTCTTATGAAGTTCTATTAAACTTAACAATTTTATTTACTAAGTTCGTCAATTTCCGTCTAGGTTGAATCCTTAACTTAAAAAGGTCATATCTAACTCATTTTAACTCGGAATTTAGCTTATAATATACCGATTTATACCTACTTCGAAAGAGCTATCTATTTCTAAAGTTAATTCAAACATTTAAGGTCATTTAGGGTCGGAAACATACTGTACAGTAGGGTTGCGAAAATTCCAAGATTTGAGCCTTTGTGAAAAATTGCCATATCTACTCTATTTAACTACTTAGACCATATTAGTCCTAAACTTGCAAGGAGATCTCAAAACAAAATTAAGAGATTACACACTTATCTAATCCAAACATAAAGTTCAAATGAAACTTCTAAGAATCCATTTTCATAAAACCGAAATTTACAAGTTGAAACTCATTGTCTTGTTTTGAGTAATTCCTTTACTAAAACTTACTTAGTTCAATGAAAATAATTTTCCTATATTATATATCATCAAAGCATTCCATTTTCAATATAAAATACTTGTTTTGAGATCAAAAAGAAGGTTTTCAAAATTGGTCTCCCCATAATTACGAATTTCCACTTTGAAATTTACAATGAAAACAAGACCTAAATTTTGTCTTTTACAAAACACTTGATCTAAGCAATACCTTTTAGGAAAACTCATTTAAACTTATGAAAATTCATTCCTTAAGATATCTATACCAAGAGCCCTTTATATTTTTGTCTAAATCTTCATTTTAAAGTTGAATGATGGGTTCCAAAAATAGGTCTTGGTCTTGATCCGAATTTTCATAAATTTATTTTGGACATATCTCTTGAGAAAATTCATCAAAACTCATGAAAAACAACCCATTACATATTATATCTAAGAACCCTTCATTTCTTGAATAAAATCCTCATTTTGAGTTGGAAAACATGTTTTTATTTTAGGTCTTTGTCTTGATCCGAAAATAAATTTTTGTTTTTGAAAATAAACTTTGAAAATCAACTTTGATTCTTGTAAGATGAAGTCTTGATGATATACATCCATCAAACCTTCATTTTCTTAACAAAAACTTCCATTTTAAGACTTGAAGGGGTTTTTAATAGGCATTGACAAGTTACGAATTTTCTTTTTCATTCCAACTTGAATCTAAGATCTACTCAATATACCAACCATGAAACATAAGAAAAACTTAGTAGTAGGCCTTAAACTTCTAGATCTACACATAAACATAACTAAAGCTTGTAAAACTCTAGATCTACAAGTTATCACATAAACAAGAAGATAAACAAGCCTTCCATATAACAAAAATACTAAGAACAAAAGAGATCATCATCTAGAGGAGTGTTTCAATTCTTGGCATCATCATCCATAGCTTTTAAGCTTGTGGAATGTCCTTTGATGCATGAAACATCCATGGTATCATCCTAGAACATCTTATAAGAGCAAAAAGGGAAAGATTACCTCAAATACTTGCAAGAAAATATGTGGAGCAAGAAAAAAAATGGTGGCAGCTTGTTTGAAGAAGACAAGCCAAGAAGAAGAGAAAAGAGAGGGAAAAAGAGAGAGGAAAAATATAGGGTTTGTAAAGATGAAAGAGGGGGAATGAGATGCTTAAATAGAGATAAAGTGTGTTAAATAAATTTAAAAAAAATAAAACATGCAGCTGCACAGGGAGAGGGGCTGGCGTGATTTTGGAGTGTGGGGGAGTGGTTTAGTTGAGTTGAAATTGTAATTTTGAAAGTGTAACTTGTAGCTTCCATTCTAACTAAAAGAGACTTTTAAAATATCAAATAATTGATTAAAAATAATGAAAAGTGGCTAATTTATGGGGAATGGGCAGCTGCAATTTTGGGAAATGGAGTGTAAGAAAAAGCAAAAGAAGACATAATAATGTGTAGTAATGATAATGTATGTGTACTTGAGATATGGGTTGATAAAGTGGCTTTTTGAATAAGAAAATATATAAAATAAATTAAGAAAAATATTTTTATTTAAGTGGCAGAATTTTTATGATTTAAATAAAATAATCAATTAAATTATTTTTAGAAATTTAACAATTAAGTTACCGGTAAGAGTAAAATAAGCTTATATGAGCTATAACTGATATTTTTAGAATCCGAAAAATTATAAACTTGATATTTTTGAAATCCTTATAAAAATACGAGTCTAAAAATATTAAAGATATATTTTTAATTTTCCGAGCCCCGGGACACGCTTTCCAAAGCAGTATCCAAACGGGTTCGAAATAAGCCGAAAATGAACCAATCTGATATTTTTAATAATTCAAATATTATTACGGACTATTCTAAACACTTTAATTATTTTTCGACTCCTCGATTTACGAACTCGGGTTTGCAGGATCTAAACTGTAGGGTTTTACTCAAGATCGGTTGACTTAAGGTCTCCGGTAGACTTTCCGGCTTAAGGTTTAGGGCTTAGAAAACAGGGGTTTACAATTCCCCTGCAAAATAATATTAAGTCCAATACAGTCATCCAGAGTCCTTTAGTTTCCAATGGAAGTCTAAACAAAATCGAAGTAAACTTCTAAGGGAAACTCCTAGCTCCGGTGTAAACCCCGGTAATCTCAGTAGTTAAGAAAACTCCGGGAGTTGCAAAGTGAAACCCTAATCCGGTTCAGTTTAAGTCTAGTGAGAGGAGCTTAGAAACCCTAAATCTGGCTTTCCTTCGGTTTCATAATAAAAGAAGTTTTATAAAGTAAATGAATATGAATTATCATTCTAAAGTATATTTTAGACCTTTGAAAGTTTTAAATTCGAGAATTTTTCAATTCCAGGCCTTCCCGAGCTCAATTACGGAAAAGCGTGCCCCAGGACCACGAACTCAAAAAAATGTTCCGGAATATTCATTAGAACCGTAATTTTATAAGGGTTCCAAAAATATCAATTTTATAATTTTCTGGGCTATAAAAATTACAGTTATAGCCTTTTCACGTGTTTTCGTTACAACCGGTAAAGTAGATGTCTTGTCTACTATTCACAAGTACAACCTACACTACACACTACCCATATCCTATTCTTACATCCTTACAACTACTCATTTCAATTTTCTTTCCCAAGGATTTTTGTCTCTTAAATAATTATTACATTTATTACATTTTAATTTCTTAAATTACAAAATATCAAAAATCACACACACACACTCCCTCCCCCCCCTAAATGGTCGGCGCCCCTCCCCTCTTTTCCCCTTCATTTTTGCCTTTTCTTCACTTATTTTATTAACTAAAACCCTAATCCATCTAATGTATAAACTAAATGTTCATTCTCTCTCTTCATTTTTCACTTGTTTCATTTTTTACCAAAGTAAAAACCTCTCTCCCTCTCCCCCTTGATGCCGTGAGCGCCCCCCCCCCCACCCCCCCCCCCCCTCACACACACACACACACACACACAAGCTCAAATCCTCTTCTTTTCCACTCCAAAACTCCATTGGCATGTTGATTTTAGGCTTTGTTCTTCCTAAATCTTGTAATGGCAAAGCTATTTCTTGTGTGTTTTCTCATTTAATCCCAATGAGCATATGCTAGGGACATGAAAACACTTGAACAAGAATATCAAGCCATCACAAGACATGGATCTAGTGTTTAAACGAGTTTGTGTTAAGATATTCTCTTGTTCATGCATGTAAAGTAAAGATCTTGCATATATATTGATGTTCATGCCATGAAGTTTATGATTCATGCATTATATTTAGTAGATCTAATGTTTAGACATCCACATATTCATCTACATGCATATTCATATAGTTATTTTGATTTCCATGCATTGATGATCATAAAAATATAGCCTTGCATACGTATAGATGTGTTAGATAGTAGATCTCCATGTATAGAAGGCAAGAAGATTGAAAAAGAAAAGGTTTTGTTAGAAAGGATTTGTTGGAAATTCGGATGGAATGAGAACCCTACCTTAAAGACCACCAAAACCATTTTAAAACTCATATTTTTCATAAACATTGGAAGGTATATGTAAATAGCCCTTAAGGAATGATTTTCATAAGCTTAGATGAGTTTAGCCATGATAAGAATGTAAAACAAGTAGTGAGTTAGAATGAAAAATATTGATATGTGGATTAATAGTCAAATTCGTAATTTAGGTCCATGCCTACATGAACACCTAGTATCTAAGTCTAAATTGGATGTTTTATGAGTTAAATGAAGTCTTTAGATAATAGATACATTGGAGCTTCAATTTTTGATGCATTAAACAAGTTTTCTCATAAGGAAAATGCAAGAAAATGAAATTTCAAAAATTCGGATTTTTACAAGAAGCTTGTTTAAAAACATGTTTACCAAATGAAAAATGTGGATTTTTATGCATAAATGAAGGCCATGATTAATATAGACTTGGAGAACTCATTTTTATTTAGATAATAAGTAAATTTCAAGAATAAAATCATAGAAACCCTAGGGAATGTAAAGTGGGGAAAAATAGCTTTTTAGGAGTAACCTTTATGGAATTTATAACAATTAGAAGTTTATAAGAGTTCATCACCAAAAATCATCAAGACCATGCATATATTGAGTTCATTACATGAAATTCATGTTAGGAATTCATTCATATACCATCTATACATGAATCATTGACTAGGAGCATTTTTATCAAAAGCGAAACAATTTTTCGGCATCGGGAAAGTGACAGAACAGATCTGATCCTACTGTTCCGTTGCTTTAATGTTTTCAGAACTTGAAAATAATACTAGAAATAGATAGATCTTTCGAAGTAGATAGAGATCGATATAAAATTTGCGAAATTCCGAGTTAAAATGACCAAGTTATGGCCGTTTTAAGTCGGAGCTTCCGCAAATAGCGAGAATTCCGAATTCATTTAGCTTAGATGCATAGATTGGATTAATCAAATGATAAGAATCTCATTAGGATTATTCTTATTTGATAGGTGATCCCGAGCAAGACGACACCCTACCTCCCGACTATTACTACTAAAAAGACCGGCGTCCAATGGCCGAGTGAATACTACTTCCACTCTCAATTAATGTTTGTGATTGATTAGTGGCACTAGTGGTGTAGGCAAAGATAAAAATAGATATGTATGATGGGGTATATGGGAATTATATATTTGTCCGCTATTGATGTGTGAAATGGAACTTAAGGAATATCGAAACCGGGTGCTAAGTTATTGATTGATTAGCTAGCATTTTATATGGATTGTCTGCGAATAATTGTTGGTCACCTAAAAGAATTGAATTAACATATATTTGACTTCAATTATAATTGGACTCATTCATATCACGACGGGGATGGAGCATTAGCATTGGTTGGTTTTTTATGATCCATAAAACGAACATGTTGATTAATCGTGATCCATAAAACGAATTATTGGTCAGTTGACCGTGAGCTTAAACGGCGTCGTACCGCAGGATTCGTTAATCTGCTAACCCGGTATGGAGGGCGTAAGTCCATCCACATATGATTTCCGGCTGATCATATGTTTGTTGAACCCATTTGTCTGATGCATACATTTGCGTGAATAATGACTTGTTTGAATGAATTGTACTTAATTGTGATATGAAAGTTCTTACTCACTAAGCTAGTTAGCTTACTGTCACGCCCCGATGGTACCCTAGTAGTAATAAACAAGTTACACTTGAATATTATCACCATATTACCTTCAGAGAATGACAGGTTTTTAAAACAACAGGATCTTTTAAGTTGCTTGATAAGAAATAACAAATATGAGAGAAATGATTTAGTGAATAACCATTACAACTATTACAAACCGAATATTTCCTTGGAAATATACAACTAAATATTCTACACTAATAGTACATAACCATCAAACTAAATTAGATCTGTAGACTTCTAGCTTCAAAGCCCTTACCGGAGCCATATTCCTGGATGTAACTAACCAGGGACGTAAAGTGAACCTGAAAAGACTGTAGGAGTATGAGCGAAACCACAGCTCAGTGAATAACCAGATATACCATACATCACACAAGTCTTTTAACAAATCATATGCAATGCAAGCACTCAACCATATGCACAGATACAAGTTTGGATGATCTAGAATCCAAACAGGAAAAAGATTTACGCCCTTTTTAATGGGTTGAAGAACAAAAACTCAATGACCCACCTGCCTAGGAGAGACTAAGTACACAGGAGAATCAACGATTTCTCGTTTTAATGTTATCACTTTGAATATAGTGGCTTCCACAAACCATCTCCTGCAATCCCCTTAGAAACTCCCTAAGTATTAATCATTTCAAAGCGATTCTACGGGCGACGTTCTTCGGTGCCTTTTAGTTCCTCATAGGACCGCCAGACCAAAGAGAACCTTGGAAGACTCACACATTGGATCAACCAAGCAAAAACAGAGATCCGAAATATTAATACGTAGCAGGCTGTCACAACATGTATGCAATAATGCAATTCGTGCAATGCATGTCCATATTGTTTGGTTAAGTCCATAATTCTTAATCAGATTCGGGCTGACCATCCATTACACACAATCAACAATATACTACTACACAACACCAACCACTGCGTTATCGCTTGTATAAATATATTTTAGCAATCATACAATCAGATCATATCATACTTTCAACAACACTCATTTGTTTATCTTGCATTACATATTCGACTATTTACAACACAACCAGTACAATATGACTGAATTACTCACCTGCTCATACCGACTCAGTTGTAGTAGTCCACTGGTAGATCTTCTAATGAGTCAAATTCACCTATTTAAAACAAAATATTCATCAATATCATCTAGCTAACTTCCTACATGTGTCTTGTGTCCTAGACTTTGATATTAACACTTAGTATTATCGGGTTTTTCCTATATAATCTCACATAATTGTTTGGCTTTTTAGAAGTCATATAACTCAGGAAATTAACTTATTTTAATTTCCATTCTTATATATTTTAACTTGCTAAAACAAATATTAGACTAATATTACTCTAAATATTTTCTTAGTTCTAGGGTTTCAAAAGTTATTAGACATAAATTTTAAATAGACTTAAATACTTGTATTAAAGTCACCATCTAATACATATTTACATAACAAACATATATACATACTTAGTAGATATATTATATATATATGTATATATAAATTCGATTTAGGCCAAAAAAGCCCTCGTTGCAAAATTTTAGCTGTAAGCCGGCTCAAGGCCGCCGGCCTAAATCCCCAGGTGCCGGTGTAAACTCATTTTAAAGAAAAATTTTCTTATCGAAAGCACCGGTGTTGAAAGCTGCCAGCTTACAACGTACGCCGGCCCTACGCCGCCGGCGTAGATCTCCAGGTAGCCGGCTTACGTCGAATTTTACGTGAAAATTATTTTACGTAGCCTCTGTTTGAATGTAAGCCGCCTATACGCCGCCGGCCTATCCATGTAAGCCACCAGCGTACATCGTTTACACTGCCGGCCTTGAGGCAGCGTTGCACTGTTCATCATCTTCTTCCTTGGTTCGATTCTTTTTCTTTGATTTTTACACGTTAGAAACTTACTTAAACTACTTCTAAGAGTTCATACATCATATATAAGGATATATAACAACTTTCAACACGTTTAAACACATAAATACATAGGTCTCGATTTTGTGAAAGTAAAACTAGGGTTTTGAAGTTTTACCTTGTTGGAGCTCGTTTGATGAAATCCGAAGCTTGTGTTTGGGTTTAATATGTTCCTAAGATAATTTTAAGTCAGTTACAAATCATATCTTCGAATGAAAATCCTTTAAACCAAGTCCACTTACCTTTGAGCTCGTTTTTGAGGGTTTTAAGCTTTGTTCTTCCTTTAATTCGAACTCAATTGTTTTGATCAATTTGTTTTCTGTTTTTGGTTGGCTTTGATTGTTCTTTGTGAGTGGATTCGTGCTGAGGATTTTGAGTAGTAGTGATATTTGTTTGTTTACTCTTTAAGATTATTAAATACACACACACACATATATATATATATAGAGGGAGTGAAGAGGACTTCGGCTGTTACTTTCATCCGAATCTTCCTCCAAAATGATCTTCATTCAGCTGTTGTTTTCCTTGCAATTAATGTAGACTTGAGCTGGCATTATCCCATTGGTTATTAGGTTGCTTTAGTTGAAATATTTGGTGAATTATTGAACTCATTCCGGCGCCTCCTTCTTCCTCCATTTTCCACCGAATGTTAGCAGCCCAAAGCATATATATATATATATATTAGTTTATGTATTTAATTTAATTTTGAGTTAATTATACGAGTTATACGGGTATGTATTAGCTAGTATTTGGAAGTTTTTGTACCAAAAATATGGATATAAAGTTGTATAAAACACTTAAATTTCCAAACAATACAAATTTAGGTTATAAATATACGTAGTTAATTATTCGTATAATTTTATCTCCCACGATTTGGATTTCTTAAGCTCATCGGGTCAATTTTTGTTTCAGGCTCCGATAGCTTAAGAAAACTCGGTTTAGAACAATAGCGTGATCCGATTATTTATTTGAAGTTCAGATTTTGAGTTATTCATCAATTTATATTTTCGTTATGTATTTAAAATCTTAACGGTTCATTTTTGGATCATCGTTTTCTAGTTATAAGCGTATATGATCATTTATATAGTATTGAGCTTAATTCATAAATCAAACTATATTTATATGTCTAGTTTTAATACTGAACATAAATTCTTATTAGTAGCTTTTAAATTTAACTAGGAATCTTAAAATTTGGGTTTAAGTCTAAATATAAACTCATTACTACTCGTTATTTTAGTCTTGAATCATTATCGGGATGAAAACAATCATTTAATCTTTATATTCACATTTTCTATTTAAATCTATTAGTATACTAGGTTTTTGGGTCTTAGATATTAGATCATATCTTGAATTAATTATTCCAGATACAAGATCTCGTTTTCGGTACTAATTAGGGTTAAGGAACTTTTATTCAGTTCCTAAATCTTTCATCTATCCAAAAATCTAGATATTATCCTATTATTAGATTTCAATCGGAATCTAAATCTATTATCTAGTTTATACAATCTAGTATAAAATCGGGTACTAAGGTGAAAATTCCCAGGGTTTACACTTACGCCCCCATAGCTTTTATTTGTTGTAGCACGAGTTTATCTGCCTTAGGCTGAGGTAAGCCATAGCTCAGGCACCGGAGATAGGAGTTTCACATAGAAGTTTATTTCGCCTGTGTTTAAACTTCCGTTGGAAACTAAAGGACTCTGGATGACTGTAATGGACTTGATATAATTTTGTGGGGGAATGCCCCTTAGATTTTGTAAAGTATATATATGTGTTTTGGTTTATTATCTATGGCTAATGAATACCACATTAAACTTCTTAACTCCATTGATTGAGTATTCTATTGTCGTAAAGGGACGCTTTACATCTATACAAGACTCCCGAAAGGCTCAAATAGAAATTCGAGAGTCTTTTATAGTATGTGGCAGGCTGTTACGTTTAGGATACCCTATGGGGCGTGACATCCGGTACCTGAGCTGTAGCCTGCCTCAGCTTAAGCCAAATGAATTCATGCTGTAACAAGTAAAAACTATAGGGGCGTAAGCTAACTAGCTTAGTGAGTGAAAACTTCCATATCGCAATTAAGACAAAACATTCAAGCAAGTGATTATTCAATCAAATGAAATGCATCAAACACGTGGTTTTCAACAAACATATGATCAGCCAGAAATCATATGTGGATGGACTTGCGCCCTCCATCCCGGGTTAGCAGATTAACGAATCCTGCGGTACGATGCCGTTTAAGCTCACGGTCAACTAAACAACATTTCGTTTTATGGATCACGATTAACCAACAATTTGTTTTATGGATCACCATTAACCAACAATGCTAATGCTCCATCCCCATCGTGATATGAATGAGTTCAGTTATAATTGAAGTTCAATAATCAATTAATCAAATTCTTTTAGGTGATCAAGCAATATTCGCAAACAATCACTTCTAGCTTCTCTCTATACGAGCAATAATTTATCACCCGGCTTTGATATCCTTTAAATTCACTTCACATATCAACAGTAGACAATTATATTTCCCGATTAACCCCATCATGCATAATCATTCTTTTTATCTTTACTTAGCAACTAGTGCAACTATCATTACAATCACAAGCAATAATTGAAATTGGAAGTGATACTCACTCGGCCATGGTACGCCGGTCTCTTAATAGTAATAGTCGGGTGGTAGGGTATCGTCGTTCGGGATCACCTACCAAATAAAAATAACCTAATAAGAATCTCATCACTTAACTAATTCAAACCATACATCTATATTAAACAAAATCGTGATTCTCGCTATTTGCGGAAGTTCCAACTTGAAACGGCCATAACTTGGTCATTTCAACTAGGAATTTAGCAAATTTTATATCGATTTCTATCTACTTCGAAAGATATATCTATTTCTAATATTATTTTCAAGTTTTGAAAACATTAAAGTCACGGAACAGCGGGATCAGATCTGTTCTATAACTTTCCCGTTTCCGAAAAATTGTTTCACATTTAGTAAAAACATTTATAGTTAATAATTCATGCATAGATGAAATATGAATGAATTCCTAGTATGAATGTCATGGAATGAGCTCAATATATGCATGGTCCTGGTGATTTTTGATGATTAACTCTTATGAACTCTTAATTATTATAACTCCACAATAGGCACCTTTAAAAACCTATCCTTTCGAACTTTGCATTCCCTAGGGTTTTAGGATTTTATTCTTGGAGTTTACTTGTTATTTAAATAAAAATGGATCCTTAACATCTATACTATCCATGACCTTCATTTATGCATAGAAATTCACATTTTTCACTTTGTAAATGTGTTTTTAAGCAAGCTTTTCACAAAAATCCGAATTTTAGAAAATTTCATTTCTTGCATATTTCTTATGAGAAAACTTGTTTAATGCATCAAAATTTAAAGCTTTATTATATCTATTGTCTAAGGACTTCATTTAACTCATAAAACTTGCAATTTGAGCTTGAATACTAGGTGTTTATGTAGGCATCACTCTAAATTACGAATTTAACAATTTGATCCTAACTCAAAATCTTCCATTTTAATTCCATTACTTGTTCTGCATATTACTCAAGCTTAAACTCACTTTAGCTTGTAAAAATCATTCCTTAGAGATACTTATTACATAAACCTTTCATTTTTCATGAAAAATATGGGTTTCAAAGTGTTTTCAAAGGTTTTTAAAATAGGTTTCAAATTCCATCCGAATTTTCCACTTGGCATTTCTAACAAAATCCTTTCTTTTTCAAGTTTCTTGTCCTATATCCATAAAGATCTATCATCTAACATATCTATATACATGCAAGTCTAAGCTTTTATGACCATAAATGCATGCAAGCTCAAAATAGCCACATGAACATAAATGTAAATGAAAGTATGATTGTCTAAACACTAGATCTACTACTTATAGTGCATGAACATGAATTTAATGGCATGAACATAAACTTTCCATGCAAGATCTCTACTTTACATGCATGAACAAGATGATATTTCAACAAAAACTCTTTTAAACACAAGATCTACTTCTTGTGATGGCTTGATATTCTTGTATTAGTGTTTTCATGTCTCTAGCATATGCTCATTGGGATTAAAAGTGGAAAACACACAAGAATGGTCTTGCAATTACAAGATAATGTAGGAATAAAGCTTAGAATCATCACCTAAATGGAGATTTGGAGATGAAAAGAAGAGAAAATGAGTTTGTGTGTGTGAGTGTGAGGGGAGGGCTTGGTCACGGCAATAACAAGAGAGAAAGGGAGAGTTTTCTTCTTTTGCACAATTTTGAAAGAGTGAAAAATGAGAAGAGAGAGAGAACATAAGCTTATATATCAATTGGATTAGGGTTTTAATTGAATAAAAGGAGTAAAAATAAAACAAAATTGAGGGGGAATTGGGAGGGGGTGCGCCGGCCTTGAGTGTGGGAGGGAGAGAGAGAATTGAAATTTTGATAAAATTTGTAATTTATGTAATAAAATGTAATAATTGTATTAATTAATTAGGAAACAAAATTTCTTGGAAAAGAAAATTGTAATGAGTAGTTGTAAGGATGTAAGAATAGGGTATGGGTAGTGTGTAGTGTAAGTTGTACTTGTGAATAGTAGATAAGACATCTATTTTACCGGCTGTAAAGAAAATACGGGAAAAAGGCTCTAACTGTAATTTTTATAGCCCGGAAAATTATAAAATTTATATTTTTGAAATCCTTATAAAATTTTGATTTTAACGAATATTCCGGAATATTTTTCTGAGTTTCTGGTCCTTCGGCAGGTTTTTCCGTAATTGAGCTCGGGAGGGCCCGGAATTGAAAATTTTTCAAATTTAAAACTTTTTAAGGTTTGAAATATACTTTAAAACAATGGTTCATATTCATTTACTTTATAAAACTTCTTTTATTATGAAACCAAAGGAAATCCGGATTTAGGGTTTCTAAGCTTCTCTCACCAAGCTTAAACTAGACTGGATTAGGGTTTTGCTTTTCGATCCTAGGAGTTCACTTGACTACTAAGAACACCGGGGTTTATACTCGGAATAGAAAATTTTTTAAGATAAAAACTTTGTATGGTCTGAAATCTGCTATAAAATAATAATCCACCTTAAATTATTCTATAAAGGTTTTTTTATATAGAAATCGAAGAAAAGCCGGACCTAGGGTTCCTAGGTTGCTAATACTAATCCTATTTAAGGGTTTTGATTTCCGATTTACGGAGTTTATCTGTTACTAAGAAAACCGGGGTTTACAGAAATAGAGTAATATAAGTTTTCTCACAGTTTTGTTAAATAACAAAGATAGTTTTACCAAGGAAACATAAAGAAATAAATACTTTCATTATCTATTATGGGAACCCAAGTTTTAGTAAAATAATTTGTTAGTTTTCAAAGTTTTTACAAAAAGCTTAAAGATTAAACTTTTTTAAACTCCATGACAAAGCTAAGAAGCAAACTAGTTTTCAAAGTTAAGATTAACTCATAAAGTTATGAACCCACTTAGGAAAATAATGATTTTTAAAGTTCCTAAAGAAGAAACTTATTCAAAGAATATAAATAAGATAAGATTAAAAACAAAGAATTTTATCCAAAAAAAAAGAAGATTCTTTTCAAAGGAAATAAAAGAACAAGTTTTATAAAACAAAAACTTATATTTTAGATACTAAATATAAGGAGACAAGACTCATTTTCTAAAACCATTCTAAATACAAAGTTATAAAAAGGTTTTCAACAACTTAATACACTTTGATAACTTTTATCTTTTATCACTAGAAGTAAAATTTATGAAAGACTAAGGTTAAAGGAAAAATTTGCTTTTTTTTTGAAAAAAGAATGAAGAAAATAAAATAAGAATATATCATTTATAATAACCTATGAAAATATAAAGTTTCTTCAAAAGACTTGAAAAAGAAATTGTCAAAGTTAAAGTTTTAACAACTCAAAATGAATTGTTGTATGAAATAAATTGTTGAGACACTATCATTAGAAATTTTGCATATAAAGTAAGCTTATTTATATACTCAAAGAATTCTTCAATTATATACACACAGACACACATATATATATATCTATATTTTTTACTAAAGGATTTTTTAATGAAGTTGAGTTAGAAAATGGATTTGCAAAAGTTTAGAAATATTCGTTTTAAATCTGTACCAAATGTTTTCAGAACCCAAATGACCTTATATGACAAAGATAACCATAGAAATGGATATATCTTTTCGAATAGATAGAAAATGGTATATTATATGCAAAATTCCTAGTTAAAATGAGTAAATTATGGCCATTTTAAATTGAATTTCATTCTATACGAATTTGACGATCATAGTGAAATAGAATTAGAAAGTTTAAGTAGAATTTCTACGAAATACTCATCCCGAGTATTTCTTTTGTCTAGGTGATGAAGGATACAAGAATACCCTATCCGAGGATTACTACGATTAAGAAGATCGCGAAATGGACGAGTTAGTTATTCCTCTTAATTTCGTTACCTTGCTTATGCTTGTAAAGTAGTAGCACTAGTATACTAAGAAAAGATAAAAATGGATATATATTTGGGAATTCGGGGTTATGTATATATATGTGATTCTATGTTTATGCGTGAAACGAGAATTAAGAATATCTCAACTTCAAACTGTCTGTTTAAGTATTTTTGTTTTACTTGTATGACTGCTTATTATTTGTTAAATTGATTAATCGCCTCTTAATAAACCTTAATAAGGTTTAGCTTAAGAAAAATAAGACGCTCACGCATAGCATCCATGGAGTCACATTTCTTTCGGAAGGCTGCTACTCTTACGCGTAGAGTTGGATTGGCTGTTATCGTGCTGTGACACGGGCCATGTTCCTTCCTAAAGAATCCAAATCGCCCAGGGAATGCGACTCTAGGTTCGGAGTCGAGCCAACCGAATGCTTTGGGTGGGGTCCTCGGTACTAGCAGTAGAAGATCGAGGATCTTCATCACCGATTCCTTAACCTTCGATATGGAGAGGTAAATCCGTTCTATATATAGTTTCCGGATAACTATATATATATTTGCGTAATCATGTGATTGTTGCATTGTACGCATAGCATATGTGTGAAAATTTAAATGAACTTGTTTGAAAACATGGTGCGAATGAAAAGGAATATCTCACTAAGCTAGTTGTAGCTTATATCCCTATAGATTTTGTTGAAACAGGTATATCCGTGGCTTAAATTGAGGATCATGATATTAAGGAAGTCATGAAAGGATGTTAAGCTTTTATGAAGGAAATAGAAATATAAGATGAAGTAATTTTGTAAGGTTCTTTATATGTAATGCATTCTATGTTATTATTTTGGAGATTCTAAGATGTATATTTATTTGAAGACAATAGAGGGACATGCCCATAAGAATTGTAATTTAATATGTTTATGTTTTATGATAAGTATTCTCATTGCCTTGTTACTTATTTATTATCAATATAAATTGCGTTACTCCGATGCGTTCCCTTGGTTGTGATGTACGCCTTGTACATGATATGGAAGCCTTTGCGTGACTGAGGTAGTCATTCATAGGCTTTAATATTATGTACGACGGACTGCCACGTTTAGGATACCCCTCGGGGCGTGACACTATTTGCCAGGTACGAGCTAAAACTACTAGGAGCTTTTGAAAGGAGTTTGCATGATTTAGTTTTTTGGTAGACTTCTAAGGAAAATCTCTATAGTAGATTTTTGTTACAAATATATATGTTATTTTGTTGGCTTAAGATTAGTAAGACTTTAAGTATGAGGGAATGCCCCCAAGAGTTGCAACAAGTTAATCTTAATGAATATTACATGTTTACATTTATAATCTCTTGCATGCTGTTATTATTTGCTTAAACGTAATACCCCTTTGGAGTCTCCTACTATCTTAGAAGCTCGTCTTACACATGATATTGAAGCTATAGTATGACTAAAGTAGTCATTCTTTAGCTTTAATATTATGTGCGGTGGACTACAACGTTTAGGGTACCCTCCGTGGCATGATAGTATTAGTTCTTAATAATAATTTATAAAAAATATACATAATCTAACCTATTAATATATACACTAAAACACATATGCCACGCATCGATAAGAAGCGATTCATATTAAAAAGTATACATTGCATGTTATACATGTGTTTCAACACTGATATTTATGTAATTATTTTTTTTTTGTAATTTTTAGTTGTGTAATTACTTTTTAAAATACTAGTTGATTGTGCACCCATTACATGGGTATCAAAAGACATATAGAATTAAATTAGATAAAAAAATTGATAAAAGAAGTTAATTAGAAAAAAAAGGATCAACTAATATGAAAATCAATGACAGTTAAATAACAGTTTTATTCAAGTTTAAAAATACATATGAAAGTTATAAGTAGTGACATGTGATTACTGGATAGTGGATAGAGGAAATGTAAGTGAGAAAAAATTTATTTAAACATATAGAGTTCAAATTTAAAATATTTTGACTTTATAATAATAGATTAATAAACATATGCTTCACTCGAATAAATACATGTGCATGCCCGAATAAAAATGCAGGGGCACTTTGGGGAAGACGAAATTAATATTGATTTTAAAAAAATTACAACAGTGCTATTAGGATAAAAATAATCTCAAGAATAGGTAAGACGAGGTCAATTAGCCTATTCTTGGACGAGGTCTGTCACTTATGATCTTGTCTCTGATAATTTACCTATTTTTAAGGTTATTTTTTTTATTTGATGTATTTGTGTAATTTTTTTTGAAAAAATGATTGTTTTTTTCCTTAATCCGGTACTTTGTGCAAACGACATGGTTTATCTGCTTTTACGTTTAACTGCAGTCTGCACATGCCTTACTCGGCTTAATTAACGGGTAGGGTTAAACCCGGGACCAACCATATCCGCCTGCAGGCAAACGCAACAACCCCCGAAACTCACACAGAATAAGCAACAAAACTTCCAGCTTATAGATTGAGCCACTGAGAGATAGGATTATTAGACGAGCAGAACAAGGGTGTCCCCGGAGCTTCATTCATCTGCTAAATACAAGGTTCAATATCCTTGCTCTGTTTTGTTTGACGATTCAGCTCCTTTATTTATTAATTTATGCATTTATTCCTTTTTTTTTTGGGTGAATCTGACTTTACTTGTAGAACGATTTGAATCAATTGATATATTTTTGGTCGATTCAGAATATTTATCTATCTGGGACTGGTGTTTTATCTCAATGCATCTTCCCCTACATCTAGAGATTTTCCTTTTTTAATTTATAAATGGCTCTAGGAATATACGTTGTTTCGCTTAAATGGTTTAGCATTTCATGTTGTTTTCTCTATGATAATATTATTATTATTGGTTACAAAAGTTAAGTAGCTTTGATGTAGCCATGAAATTATGGCCCTTGGGATTGAATTAGTTACAAGAAATAAATTTCTGGATCCATAGTTCTTTCATATAAGGCAGCAATTCTCAGTTATTAGGGTGGTGTTTTGTGTGCCCGGAGGTTGCCAGGCCAATTTCTGCCATTCCTTTCTAGGAAAAAAAGAAAAATGACTCTGAAACAGTGATTGAACATGGATTCAGGGTTCTCATTTTGAATTGAAACCATCTATTTCCTTCATTGTGCACCGGCTTGTTTCTGTTTTTAGCTAGGATTTTGAATATTGAAATATGCTCTTTTTGGGTTTTGCTAATCCTTTTCAGGTTCTAGGTTGTAAATTTCACAGGCTGGTTCATCTAATATAAATGTACTAGAAGTTATGTTCATCAGTCTCATACACCAAATTGAAAGTTTTTGCATCTCTAAGAGGAAAAGCAATCTGAGAGCATTATATGTGAGAGGCTAAGATGCCATCTGCAGTTCTTACAAGGCTCAACACAACTATCTTCTGGGGTTTGCAAAAAGCAGCAGTTGGTGGAAAAGCTAAGCCAGGAAATTCAGTGGAGTTGCTGTTTAGAAAGGGAGGAGTATTGCCTCATTCAATTTGGTCATCAGCTGAAGGGTTTCAGTTGTCTTCAAAGCGCTTCCATTGGAGGAAAACCATGGCTGCATCAGGTTCCAAAACTGTCCCTGGAGATATTTATATGGACAGTCTCATTTCAAGTTGTGGGAATGCCATTGACTTTTCAAAACCAAATGGGGTCTTTTTTGATGATTGTACTCGAAAAAGTTGCCAAAAAGCCAGTATGAGCATCAGGAGGCAAGAACCTTCAAAAACTCGCCTGGTGTGCAGATGCTCAATGTATGATACGTTATGGAGAAATTATAACTTTAAGTCTGGAGTGCGGGAAAAAGATTTATGGGCATCACCATTGGCATGTTACTCTACAGAAGCTGCTAGTAATGTATCAGTTCAGGGTAATTCGAGTGACAATGTGCTTACAAATCCCAAAAGTTCAGAAGATGAGTATGTTTTCCTAGTGTTTTGCAGTCCCGTGTACTTTACATGAATATATTTGCAGTCACTCTCATCAGTGAACCTTTCATCTTATCCTATTGTTTTTATTATGATGGAATTCTACTAGAGTGAATTTTCCTTTGTCAGGACCAATTCCTTAATATATTGGCATATCTGATTTTAGTTGCTTAATCGGTGCTATAGCTAGTAAAAAATTGAGGTTTATGGGATTTTTTCATTTGATTACTTGTAATTTCCTTCATTTGTGCTTATCTTTCTTGCTTGGATGCAGAGAAGTCCCTCATAAGAGGGCATTGAAGCTGGTTTCTGGTTCGTGCTGTCTTCCTCATCCAGATAAAGAGGAGAAGGGAGGAGAGGATGCCCATTTCATCTGTGATGAAGAACAAGTTATAGGTGTTGCAGATGGTGTAGGTGGATGGGCAGATGTTGGTGTTGATGCAGGGCTGTACTCTCAGGAGCTCATGTCCAATTCTGTGCATGCCATACAGGAGGAACCAAAGGGTTCAATTGACCCTTTGAGAGTGCTCGAGAAGGCTCATGGAAAAACAAAAGTGCAAGGTTCCTCAACGGCGTGCATAATTGCACTAACAGAGAAGGTTTTTTGTTTTTATTTTTATTTTTGTAATGGATATTATCCTATAAGCCAATTGCCCTGTGAATGCAGAATCATAAGAGTTGATTATTGTCATGCACTGTAGAAACTGACTTTTTACTGATTTCATTAATGGGTAAACCATGCAAAAAGCTGCAATGTTGCTAATAAATGAGACATTTCTTTCTTACTGGTGAAGCATGAAGTACATGTGACCTATTAAGGTTTGTTTATTGTATGTAAGGTATTTTTAAGCCTAAAGAAATGCTTCCTTGAATTCTTAAAGCGACACATGCACGCTTCTGTTCCTTGGTAAGTGCAAACTGGCATTGTGTTAGGAAGTTGGTGGTAGTGATGAGATGATAGGTGATCTGGTGGTGGTTGGCTGTTACGGTGGTTGATGAGTAAATTAATTATATAAAAAAGTACTGGATCAGTGCCTTCCCCATTTTTCAGATGCTAGTAAACATGGTTGCCATGAGTCCAACATCGCCTAAACAAGTTGCAAGACAGTTATATTGGAAACAAGATCTTACGTGTGTTCCTTGGGATATTGGACAAAGGTTTTGTCTTATCTTTGCCTTGACCTGTGAAGTGTTATTGGAGGAAGTTCAATTCCTTCCCACCCATTCTCTGTCCTATTTTCATGGCTTTGGGAGATGAAATAGTGACTTTGATACTCTATTTTAAATTTTAAATCTTTTCAGAGACCAATGCCAAAGATAATAATATCTTGGAACAGATACATTTAGGATTTCTGGGAGCCATTCATATAAGTTGAGGTTCTGGATTTCTTCCTTTGGTTTTATTCAAACAAAACATAATGTGATATTGTGTTTTGACAGGCATATTTATGTTGTTTCCTATTTGGTATGGAGCAACCCCACCTAATATGCCAAATATAAATAAACTTGTGGCTAAAGTCTTTCAGAGGATTGACTTATCCCTCATGTCCATGCTAATGGTTTAATGTTTCTGCATGTTATCTGCTTCCTGGGTTTGCTATTTATTCCTTAAGTTCGTGTAGCAGCTCTCATATGATAGGTGGAGTAGGCTGAATACTTACAATGTAGCCTTTGGAATTCTCTTTTGTTGCGCTTAGAATTTTCCTTAAGCAATTGTACTGGCCTTCCTAAGCTGATATTTTGTCTCCCTTTCCACATCAGGGCATTCATGCTATCAATTTGGGAGACAGTGGATTCATAGTTATTAGAGATGGTTCAATTGTCTTCAACTCCCCAGTTCAGCAGCATGGCTTCAACTTCACATACCAGTTGGAAAATGGCAAAAACGGTGATCTACCTAGTTCTGGAGAGGCAAGGGTTTTAATTTAACTTAATTTTGTTTTACCTTATTGTTGAGAAATATTCCTAGTGATTATTTCTTCTTTCATTTGATTCGCAGAGAATGTTTTTGAGATCTTTCCCACATTTGTTATAATGAAGTTTTTTAATTCAATTTTTCTCATTGTAACATCAAGAAGATGCACATAAGCTTTTGGAAGTAAGTGGTGGTGATGATAGACAATAGTTAGCAGTGGGCCTTTTCATGGTAATGGTGAACATCTGTGAAAAATACCAATGGATAATGGGGAAAATGATTTCTTCTTTTAAAACCAAAATCATTTCCTCATTTTCTTTGTATATTATTTGTGACAGCTAACCATTATCATTGACCTGCGGTTTCCGCCTTTACCTATCACCAATAATCACAACTTCTTGAGATTCCTATGATAACATTTGATAATTATGAAGTTTTGGCTATAACACATACTGAAAAAACTTTGCAATATGTTTTCAGTGAAATAAACAGACTCTTTCTTTCTTGTCTTCTAGATTCAAATTGTCTTCTCATCAGTTGAAAGAAAAGTGATTTGGAAATCATTTGTTGACCCCAATTGTGCCAAAAAAAAAAAAAAAAAAAAAGAAGCTAGTACACCCTAGAGATTCAAAATTTTGTTTTGGCTTTATCTTGACTCAAGAAATTCAAATTTTAGTACATCCTGGATGTTTAAGCTCATCCAGGCTAGCATAGACTAAAATTTGTAAAGCGAAAAAAGTGTTTCTATAGAATTTTTGTAAATGACATTATGTAAATGACAAAATTCTAGGAAAAGAAGTGCGTCTTGATCTTGACACCTTCTGATATAGTTAAGTGGACGGACTGGTTTTATATGTGAAAGTGTAACATGTTATGGGATGACTAAGATGTGGTGTTCTGATGAATGGCTGACAAAAGAATATTCATCAGCTTGCCCTGACAGTCACCTGAGGTGGGAATTTCAAATAGAGCACAAGTTTAAGTCATCTTAAGAAAGAGTTAAAAAGAAAGGAAAAGATAGTACTGAGTCCTGACAAAGTAAACACTGCCTGAAAACAAGGATAGAAGAAAGGACAATTGACATTCATCTTTATTAAATTTAGTAGTGAGAGTAAAAATATATCTTTCTTATGTGACAATGGGTAAAAAAATGAAAGATCGAAGAGGCTTTATAGAGCATATGATGCATTTACGGACGGTTACATGGAGCAAACATGAGAGTTAAGACTGAGTAAACTAGCTGTTATCTTCACAATGCATTGTGTTGTGCCCTAGCTGAAGCAACTGAGGGAACATAATGCTTCGGCTTGGATTAATCATCAAAAATTACAACGCAGCTGTAGAGCATTAGAGTTTGCACACCTAGCTCCATGAGTCAGGTGTTTAATGTACAAGCAGATTATTAAATTTGAGTTCCTCCTTTTTTTTTTTTTTTTTTCTCCTTGATAAAATGCCTTTGACAGTTGTTGTGTTCTCTAATAATCATTGTTGCTTGATTTGTGATTTCAACAGGTTTTTACGATACCCTGTGCCTCAGGTGATGTTGTAGTGGCTGGAACTGATGGTATGTTTGACAATCTGTATAACAAAGAGATAACAGCTATTGTTGTCGAGTCCCGAAGATCTAACTTGGGACCTCAAGCTACAGCTGAGAAAATTGCAGCCCTGGCACGGCAACGAGCAATGGATAGGAAGAGGCAGACACCATTTTCTACTGCTGCCCAAGAAGCTGGATTCCGGTATTATGGTGGCAAACTAGATGACATTACTGTTGTTGTGTCTTATATCACTAGCTCCAGTGTCTCATGAGTTCTTTCACCCATTGTGGAACCTTTATGTGTTTATACGTTTTAACTGGCTTGGTTGGAAAAAACCTATCAGAGGTGTTTTTGACAGAACTTTTGCGAAGGGAATTCCCTTGTAATTTGTTCAAAAGCCAGCAATAGCATCTAATAAATGTCTTCTCGTATCTGCCTTTACGGCCAAAGTACATACAGCCTCATGCACCAGGGTTGTTAATGTGCTGCCTTTTTGGGACCTGCATTTGGATATTGAACTTGTCGGGTAACAAGTATTGAGCCGCCTTTCTATTGGCCTCTATGTCATTTTAGAATGTAAGGAAGAAATATTGATGCGAGACCTCACTCAGGAGAGTGTTCTGTAATAGGGCCGACAAGAAACTGCCTGTTTACAAGCGGTATTAGAGATAGATGGTGAAGGTTATGAGAATGTGTTGAATCTGCTGCAAAGTGTGTTTGAGCTTGGCTCATTACCATTACATTATAGCTCTTGAATACGATGAGCATGTGAGTGTCATAAACTTTTTAGATACTTCATGTTAAACTTGGTTAACTACATGTGAGATGAGGAACAGGGATGCATCTCTGGGAACATGCTCGCAAAACGTGCAACGAAAAGCATGCTAAACACAGCTGTAATCTTAGCACTAATGCCACGGTTCATCTTATAAGAGTTCCTAAATATGTTTTCCCCCTCTTTTTACTGACAGGTTACCTTGCCAAAACAGGGGCGTTCGATTCCATTGAAACTTACTTCTATGTACAATGATTTTAGAAGTATTATCATACAGGACTAAACATATTTAAAGAACTCTTGTATTGTATTTATTTGACGGGTCATATTGGCGTAAATTATAAAGATCGTTGTTCTACCCGTTTTATTTCCTACTTTGTTTCCATTGTATGGGGAGTGTACTACCTCATCCGTACTTGAGATTTAGATTTGATAGGTATTCGGTATAGTGGTATTTTCTTTGTGTTGGAAGTATTTTCCCAGCAGTTTTATTTAGTGGATCGGTAGCACTTTGATTGTGATTTTCTTTATGTTGGAAGTATTACATTGGCTTTATTCAAAAGATTTCTAGCACTTCGACTGTAATAGATAGGTTATCTTGTAATGGTAATAGTACGGGTTTTGTACGGAAATACCTCTAATTTCAAAAATAAATCCCAAAATACCCAACTGTGAAAAGTTATTCCTAAAATAACCCACCTAAAACGCATACCTTAAATGCGTTCGAAATCAGAAACAAAAGACGAGAAATCAAAAATCAAAGACGATGGAAAATGGAGTGGGGCGCATGTGGTGGATGCGTTTGGTATGGGACGCATGTGGTGGATGTGTTTGGCATGGGGCGCATATTTCATTGTTATGTATTTGGGATTGAATGGCACTTTATGGTGCTTTAAAAGAAAATTTTCTGTCTTCAAACGCATGTAGTAAATGCGTCTGATACCCAAGCCCTCTCCACGCGCTATAAGCGATGGTCCGAAGCGGGGGCAGAAACAGAGACTTCAGGTGCATGGATGGAATGCGTCCGAGGTTTCAAGCGCATGTGGGGAATGCGCCCCACTCCATTTTCCATCGTCTTTGGTTTCTGATTTCTCGTCTTTTGTTTCTGATTTCGAACGCATTCAAGGTATGCGTTTTAGGTGGGTTATTTTAGGAATAACTTTTCACAGTTGGGTATTTTGGGATTTATTTTTAAAATTAGAGGTATTTCCGTACAAAACCCGTAATAGTACTTCCCCATCCTTCTTTTTTTTTTTATTTTTTTTAATACAGGTTCGTGGAAAGGAAGTAGTACTTCTCTTATTTACATTTTATTTGATTTCTTCTTAAGTACTTTGTACTTCCAAAAGGTTAAGTTTATGTTCTCTTTTCACGTATTTTTAGTTTTCATTAATGAATTTAGGTTGGCATCTACATAAATAATTTTTTTTTTTGGGGAAAAAAAGACAATTTTCACTATTTACCACAATCATGAGGTAAAGTTTTACCAAAATTGGTTTACTTTAACACAATTGACAAATAAGTTGGAAATAACTACAATCTTATTAATTTGAGGTAGTGGTAAAATTTCACCAAATTTTAAGTATTTTTACCATAAATGATGATTGCTTTAAGGAATCTTTTACAGCCCAATAAACAAGATTGTACAGTACGTCATTCGCTCATTGAAATATATGTAACAGCTATTATGATAAATTTTTACATTGTCCAATTATGATTGAATAGAAATTTGAACTGTATCATTCAATAATGCATGGACTAGTTCCATTACAATGCAGCAATTTGAATACATTTTGGTTTATATTAACGACAATTGATGAGATTTGGTACCACCAATCAATACGATGAAAAGCTATAATCATATAATTCTACCATATGGTAAATGCTGAGAATGATGCTTGAATTTTGATAAAATTTGAAATTAATCAATTTAGTATTTAAACTTTGAAATTAATCAATTCAGTACTTAAACTTTGAAATAGATCAATTTATTACTTGAAATTACTTTTCATGTGTGTTAATCAATATCACGAAAGTACCGTTGGTATGCATATAAAGTTTTTTAGGTATTAAATCGATTAATTTTAAAGCTTAGGTACTACATTGTTCAATTTTAAAGTTAAGATACTAAATTGATCAATTTTAAAGTTTAGGTACCTAATTACATATTTTGTGAAAGTTTATATGCCATTTGTGACATTAATCCTTACCATATTTGATATACCGCAACATAACTAACAAAAAGTTGGTAAAATATATAATTTTGATTTATTGTAAATGGTAACACTTGTAATAATTATAATTTAAGGATAATTTTTATTTTACAAGTCTAAATTGCCACTCTTTAATATTTAAGGTATTCATATATTATTTTTAACATTTTACATACCAGTCTTGTCCCTATTTGTTTAAGGATACAATCGGGTGGGCTATTATAGGGTACTCAACTCACTCGACTAGCTAAAAACCTTATAGAGTTTTGGAAAAAAAATTGTTACCTTATAGGGTGATAGGAATCAACAAGTCTTGAAGTCTTACACTGCCAGCTTACTTGGAGAAAACAACTAGCATTGGAAAATTTCAAGTCAAGGACTTGTGTGCCTGCTTAAAGCCACTGGCTTTGATTGTGTATGCCGTTGACGTAAGTGGAAAGGCTACCGGCCTTCAACCAACATTTAACATGACTGAAATAGAAGTTTGAAGAGCTATCTTTGAGGTCGCCAATGTATATGACAAAGGCTGCTAGCTTTGGGCTTGTAGGCTGTCAGCTTATAGCTAGTGTCATGACCTTAAATAGGGGTCTAATAGGTTTGTTATAAAGTCCTCATATCATGTGTGCACCCATGACAAAAAGAACTTCTTGCAAGTCAGAGATTGTAAGACTCTAATTACTTATTCGCTCAATATGTTATACATATATAGATATTTAGGAAAATAGTTTTGGATACCGATATTTCCACTAATTACAAGAACCGCAGCGAATCGGATATCCTACCCAAAAATGAAACAGGGTAAAGAAACTTAGGTTAACTATCACAATCAAAAGAGAATACAAAAGAAATAAATCAATTTTTAAATCTTTTCTCTCAACTAAGTTTAATCCATCAACATTCTAATCCTTGACTTGATCTTTGATACACTCTGCACTAGGTTCCTATCACAATCTCGGCTTTATGGATTTTTTGCAAAAAAAAACCTATTGGGGGGTAAGCACAACTAACTTAATGAGATAATTCCTTACGCAAATGTACTGATAACAAAACAATCAAACAAGTTCATTCGCAAACATATGAGATGCAACATCCACATGATCAAATAAATACATACGACTATGCGGATACACATATAGAATGGAGTTACGCCCTCCATCCAGGGGTTAGGGAATGATTCGAATGGGTCTAAAGACTTTATTGAAAATTTTAAATGGGTCTAATGACCTTCTTAAAGTTTACGCACACGTCTTAGGGTTTCAATCAACCGTACTATTAGTCCTTAGGTTTTCCATACTTAAAGCGATCGATGTGGCTTGGATACACTATGAGGTCGTATTCCTCGAACTTCCTAATTCCTCAAGATGTAGCTAGACAACTTACCTTTCCGATCTTATGCAGAGGAGTAGTAGCAAAATGTGTATATAATTCTCTAAATGATATGCATGATTAATTTGTTATAAGAGGTTCCCAAATTAAGAGTTAATTTCAATTAAGGTCATCAACCAATATTCACATACAAGTCATCATAATAGGGCAGTAATTCACTTTATTCAACTAATCGAGTTTCGATATACTTAACATTCATTGATCACGCATAACAAATCACATATATAAATTCCATCATATTCCACATGCGTACCAATTTTATCTTTCTTACAATATAGTGATCTACTTTACAAGCACATGCACTGATAAATAAAACGTAAAGAAAAACTTGCTCGTCCTTAGTGCAATCCTTAGTTGAAGTGATCCTCGAGAAATGAGGGTTTCATATTTCTCATCACTTAGACAAAAGATATACTCATAATGAGTATTTTATCTAAATTCTACTTAAATTTTCTAATTTTATTTTGCTATTCGTGTTAAAATTTGGATTATATGAAATTCCAACTTAAAATGGTCATAACTTGCTCATTTTAACTCGGAATTTTGCATATTGGATGTTGTTTTCTACCTATTTGAAAAGATCAATCTATTTCTAAAGTTATTTTTAACATTTAAAGCCATTTGGGTTCCAAAATGGGTCGGTACATAATTGATTCAAAAATTCCAGCCCTTGAATTGAAAATTTCTAAATTCTACACCATCCAAAAATTCTATAGCAAGCACATAGATATTTATATAATTGGAAAATCCTTTAAAATCGATATATGCTCATATTATATGTATGATTTTGGTGATGTTGTCCCAAAAATGATTTTTCATAAAACAATTCATTTTAGGAGTTTGAAAGATGAAGTTTACAAAATCTTTTTTTAAGTTGTTGGAAAGAAAATTAAAATCTTTAGTTTGTTACAAAGGAGTGCCTATCCATTTTATCTATTATTTTTATATTTTCTTAACTTCTTAAAAATAAATTTACTTCTTAAAATCCGGTTCTTTAAGTTGTATACCAAGTTTATTTCCTAAAAGGGTTTTTAACTAGTGAGTTATTCTTAAACTTGATTTAGAAAAATTGTTTGGTTCTTAGTATTTTTCAAAGTGTTGGTATAAATCCTATAAACAAGTTCTTAAGAAAAATTTTCATATCAAAGAATTATCAACATTAAAATTCATAAAAATTTATTTTAATAATTTAGAACTAATGTAGTTGAACCATTATCCTACGTTTTAAGTGAAAATTTCTCCTAAGTGTTAAAAATCATTTTTTAGAGGGTTAGTTTAGTTCTGTTTTTGTAAAAGAAAATAACTCCTTTTATCTACTTGAAATTTTTATTAAGACAACAACATTGTGACCATGCATAAACATGAACTTGTAGTTATATATATATATATATATATAACTCATATAGAAAATAAAAGACATAGAGAATTAAATAAGCATACACACACACACACACACACACACACACACACACACATATAAGAACAAAAATTTTGGAAGCCTTAGCTTGTATCAAGGCTTCCCGGAACTTAGAAATGGACAAGTTCCATAACAAGAAAAGAAAAGCATAAGAAAGCTTAAGGAAAAGAAAAAAGAAAAAATTTGTGAAAGTCTTAGATTTTTATTCAACTCTTCTTGGGACTTAGAAATAGATAAGTCCCATAAAGAAAAGCAAAATAATAAGATAAACATGGGAGTCTTAGATTCATGTCAAGACTCTCTAGGACTTAGAAATGAATAATCCACTTAGATAGCAAAATAATTAAGAGCAAAACAAATAAAATGGAAGCCTTAGAAATTTTTGGACAAGGCATTCCCAAGACTTAGATTAAGGATAAGCCCCATTTTTTTTTTTTTTTTTGACTTGATTAAGGACAAGTTTGAGACTTAGATTATGGACAAGTCTCAAAAAGCAAGTAAATAAATAAATAAATTGCAAGAGGTAAATAAGTGCATGAAATAAATTTATACCTATAAATAGTTAGATTAATTGACAAAAATATATCAATAAGAATATAACTCTAATATGATCATAATGTAGATGAGATATGATTTTCATTTTTTAGCATTATCATCTCTAGCTTTTTGCATCATTGGGAGAGAATTTCTCTGTGGATAATGCATGAAACAATACCTATACTAATTGTAGATGTATTGGAAGTGTGTTTACTTTAAAAAAATGAATGAAAGGAATGTGTTTGAGTTGAAAAGAGGAATGGGCAGGGAGCTTTTGTGAAGCCAAGGAGGAGAGAAAGAGAGAAAAGAATGAAAGAAAAGAGAGAAATTTGAAGGAAGTTGTAAAGTGTTGAATGGGAGAATTATAGTAGGTATTTATAGAGATAAATGGGAGGATTTTAGTTGGAATAAATAATTTGAAAATAAAAAAAAGGTTGCTGCAACAAGGTACAGTAGGCATGAATAGTGGCTGTAAGGAAAAAAAATCAAGTGAAAAGTGACAAATTTGACATGTAATGAGATAACTTATAAAAGCAGTAAATAGGATATGAGTATAAGAAATAGGCACAAATTATAAGAAAAAAATTTGCAGCAAGAAATGACAGAAAATAATACAAATAGTAATGAATAGTAGTAGTAAAATATCAGATAAATTACTGGTAGCAATAAAATACACGTATATGGGTTATATTTGACGTTTTTATGAGCCGTAAAAATTGTATACAGTATTTTTATGAAATGATAAATCATTAAATGATTTTAGAAAGATGAATTGATATTTATTTATCATTAATTGTTATCCACTTTTGTTATCTTGGTCTTCGTAGTATCAATCAGTTGCGGAAACAGTTTGGTTGACGAAATTTGATTTGAAAATTTAGATATCGTATTATAGAAAATAAATTTGTATTATTTTTTACTAAATATTAATTAAATGATATTTTCTTGATATTAATTAAATGATATTTTCTTGATTTTTCGTCTTCGTGATTGGATACGAAAATTGATCCCGTAAAGGTCTGAAACAATCAAATTTTTAGATTATCTGATTTTTTAAGGTTTATACTATATATATGATTCATAATTTGAGTTCATAATATTTTTCTAATTAATTTATTATTTAATGGTTTTTTAGAAGTTATTCGATCGAGTTTGGTTTTATGAGGTTTATGATTGACTTGATTTGACTTTATGATTTAGTTCCATTTTCGAGTCTAAGGTTTTACTTATAAGATCACCGTAAAATATTGGGAGTTTACATTTATTGGAAATTATTTCTTATTAGTTTACAATAGATATTATTTGGATGTATTACCTCGATTAGCGTATTAGAGATCAAATGGATGAATTATTTAGCGTAAGGTTTTCGGGTCAATTGAGTTATTGGATCGTTTTGTTGGTGATATGTTTTTGCTAGACAATTTACTTTTAGGTTTTCAGGTTTTATTTAATTCATCTGATAATTTAAAGTCATTGAATCTTTACCCGATCTCGTTTATGGTTTCCCAGGTTTCGAAATTTTTTAGTACCATGCCTCAAAGGGTACCTTAAACGTGGCAGTCTGCCACATACGGTATTAAAACTTAAGAATAACTTCCCGAAGTCATGCAAAAGTATTCAACACCATATGTAAGGCATTTATCACAACAATAGGAGACATCAGGGAATGTATAGTTCGAGATAGTAAATACAACATACAAGAATTCTAGATAACCATCTCATTTCAACATTATAAGAATATAATCCTTACATTATCTTAGGGGCTTTTCCCCTATAAATCTCCAAACAATCATAATATCGTCTAGTCTTTCACATCAGGAAACAATACTAACACAAAAAGATATTAAAGGTTATTTAACCTAAGATCTTCAAAAGATTTCCAGAAGCTCCCAAAACATAATCCCACTCTCGAGTATATGAAATCTTCGGGCATAAAAGATATAGTCCTGTTATAACAAAGGTCTATCGGAGTATAAGCATAACTAGCTTAGTGAAAATTCCTGAATCAAAGTACTTGTAGAAATAATTTCAAACAAGTTATTAAATAAGTATATGAATGCATCAAGCAATACATATGACTTACCGGAAATCATATGTTTGAATGGATTTACCCCTCCATTTAGGGTTAGGTTTTTTCAGGCTCTTTAAAACCCATCTTAAAATCCAATTTATGTAGTTTATTTCAGGTTCCTACTCTCCCATCTTGAAATAGTTCTTTTAGGCTTCTAATTGCCCATCTCATAGATTTATGGCTCCTGCAAACCCGACTACTATACTCTTGTCCCATCGAGTACAGTAGCTCATGAGATGAAACTAACTACGTGATATGCATGAATCAATTAATATAACTCATAATATATGATTAGAGTAATTTAAAGGATCACAAAATTTGCACACACTCTAACATAATAATAGTAAACACAAGTTAATTAACAACGATTCATGTCTCGGTATGCTTAGCATTCTTTCAACCAATATTATCATACATAATTCATTTTCATCTTTCTACTTCTAGTGCCTCTAGCTATAAGCATAACCAAGTACGAAAAAAGTAGGAAATAAACTCACTCGGCCATGAGGATATATCTTTCTTATAGATGAGTCGATCGGTAAATCCACTAATCAAAATAATCCTCCGGGTATGAATACTCCTCCTTGGGATCACCTAATCAAGAAGAATACCCATAATGAGTATTTCTTATTGATTCTATGGTACTTATAAAAAACTATGTCATAAGATCGTTAAAATTCGTATAGAAGGTAATTTCATTGCGCATATAATATACCGTTTTCTACTACCTACTCGAAAATATCTGTCCATTTCTAAGGTTATTTTTGTCATAAAAAGTCATTTGGGTTGGAAAATACTACAATACAGAATAGTTACGAATTTATATTTTACAAAATATGGTTTTTCCAAACTTTTCTTTACTAAAAAATCTTTAAGCAAAATATATGGATATTTATATAGTTGAAAAATCCTTTGAACATATATTTATACTCATATTGTATGCATGATTTTTATAGTGTTATCTCAATATTGATATTTCATAAACAATTTGTCTTTGATGGTTTTGAAAGATAAAACATTTGAGAATTTCTCCTTTTTGAATTGTTAGAAGGAAAAACAAAAGTATATTTGAGTTATTATGAGTGAGTGTTTTCCTATTTATAATTCCATTTCCTATCTTTTGAAAAGTAAATTACTTTTTAAAAATTTGGTTTCTTAAGTTATCTATTAACTTTATTTCTAGTGATTGAAAAATAAGCTTTTCAAAATATCCTTTAAGTTTTTGATGTGGTCCAATATTTCGAGTTGTGTTAAATGTATGTTTCCCTCTTGTTTTTATATCCTTTTTCTTCTTTAAGAAATAAGTGTACCTTAAAAACTTTACTTTCTTAGAAAATTTTATTTTTCTAAGTTGGTTTCCAAAATAGTGAGTTGATTTTACCTTGGTTTGAAAAACTTGTTTTATTTTTACTATTTGTCAAGTGATAGAATAATTCCTTTAGGCAAGTTTATAAGAAAAGCTTTCTTAATAAAAAATTGTTAACATTAGAACTTAGCAAAAATTTCATTTTAATTTTGAAAAGAGAATAACAATATAAAATTTAAGTTTTGAAGAAACTTTCTTAGTATGTGATTTTCAAGTCTATAATGAATCTATTTAAGTCTTCTAAAAGATATGGTAGAGTTAAAATCTTAAGTTCAAGGCTAAAAATTTATCTTTATGGAGTATTTAGTTTTGATTTATAAAAGAAGAGTTCCTTTTATTATTTTGAAGAAATCTACATTATTACTTCTTCTAGAATTTATGATTAGCTTATCCTTTGAAAAGAGTTTATTAAAAAGAAAACTTAGATCTTTTTGTTGAAAATTTCTTTTGTTGAGAAATCTAGTTTACTTTTCTTTATTTAAGAAAGAACCCTTTTTTATTTTTTCATTTAAGACGACAACACTCTAATCATGCATGAATATGTAGCAATGTAAAAGTAAAGATAATACATAATAAGATAGAAAGAAATACTTGTAAGTAAATAAACATAATAAAATAGTCAAGCATTGGGAATGTAAGCCCGGAAAAATTTCAGTAAATAATTTCAAAATGAACTTCGAAAATAAACCTTAAAAATCACTCCAAATTAAAACCGAATTTCGATAAATCCTAAATTACGAACGAATCCAAAAATTTCTCAATCTTGAGAAAATCTAAAATAAAATAAGGACTACAAAAGTCCTTAAGTCCAAAAACGATTACGTAAGATAAACTTCTTACCTAATCTACAATTCATAAAAATCGGGATAAAAATATAACACAGTGATAATTTGCTAAAAAGCAAGTTAATCCATAACATGACAATTTGAAGGATCAGGAAATCACCAAAGGCCAATTCCATAAGTAGGCTTTGGCACGATTAAGAAAACTTCATCTGCCAATAATAGAATATAGACTTTGGAAATTCCCCAAACGACCAGACTAATAATCCTAAGAGACAGAAATCACAATAAAGCCCTAACGATCAAATCAAACTCCCAAGAATCATAGAACGAGTTAGAAATTGAAATCTCGTAATCTTAAGAAGGAAGAATTCAAGAAACAAAATAACAAATTAGATAATCCTTAAAGTTAACCAATTGTTCATAAAACCTTAAATCGAAGCAAAAATAAATTCGAAAACAAAACACTATGAAGATCCTTTTTCAAAACAAATTATAAGAATCAAGATTTCCCCAAAATCATTCCAAAAATCGATAATTGACTCAAACTCAAGAAAATCATATCTGGTAACCATTACCGATATAATCCGAATATAATAATTCAACTCAAGATTTCCGAAAGAAATAAGAGATATTAAATGCTTATAAAAATAAAATTCAAAATAAATTTCTCAAACTACATACGTTGTATAAACAGAAAATCTCAAGTTTCCAACTTGGCAATACCTAAACCGGAAAGTCATCCGGAAACCCTAACCGGAATACAATAGCTTAAGTCCGGCAATCTAGCGCCCTTAACCCTAGAGACCGAGTGTAGCTTAAATAAGTAGAATAGCTCGTAGTAATATAAGTTCGTTATAATATCAGATTGGTAAATTTTTGACCTATCTCGAACCCGTTCGGATACAGACTTTGAAAAGCGTGTCCCGGGACTCGAGATATCAAAAATATACCATTAGTACCGTTAGACTCGTAATTCCATGAGATTTCTAAATATATCAGTTATATAATTTTTCGGGTTATAAAAGTTACAGTTATAACCTTTTTACCGTATTTTCATTTCTACCGGTAATTGATTAGTCTTTTGCACTATTCATTTCATTTCATTACACAATTTTATTATTATTATTATTATTTTTTTTTTACCCTGGATTTCCTAGTAATCAAGTAAACTTCGAAAACCAGAAAATGAAACCCTAAATCAGTTTAGCTCAAGCTTTGTGAAAAGACTTAGAAACCCAAATTTCGGCTTTTCCACGGTTTCCAAATAAGAAACTTTTATAAGCAAAATTAATTTTGGATATAGTTCTTGATTATATTTCAAACCAAGAAAAGATCAGATTTTGAGAAAATTTCAATCCGGGTCATCCCGAGACCCATTATAGAAAAGCGTGCCCCGGAACTATAATTTCAAAAATTTCTTTATGAATACTCATTTGAATCGAAATAAAATAAGGATTTCAAAAATATATTTTTCATAATTTTCCGGCTTATGAAAAATACAGTTATAGCTTTTTATTCGTATTCCATTTCTACCGGAAAATCAAATTGTCTTGTCAACTATTCCTCACTATTCAAAAAGTACTACCTAGCCTACCTATTAGCCACCCTACAAGTCTAACTCTTACCATCAATCAAATCCTTCCTTTCTTCCATAACTTTTATCCCTTCACTTCATTTCAACTAATGACAAGTGATGCAAATCACATCAAAGCTAAATCAAGATGGAACAAAGCAAGCTCTCCCCCCTTTCTAAACTTCAAACCGGCGCCACTTGGACACCCCCCTCCCATGCTCCTTTTGAATTTTTCCTTATTCATTTAACCTAATTCCACTTCCTATATAAACTATCTTTTCTCTCTCTCTCTCATTCTTCACTTTCCAAAATTTACAAAGTGCAAAAGCTCTCTTTTCTCCCCATTTTCTCTCTTGGCCGAAACTTTAGACTCCCCACACACATCACACAACTTCTATTTCTCTTTTATCTTCCATCCACTTCAAGTAAGTAAAGTTCCATCTTCCAACTCATGAAACTTTGTTATGGCTAAGTGATTTTTGGTTGTCTCAACTCCATGTTCCCATGATCTTGTAGTAGGAACAATGAGATAACAAACAAAAATCCCGAACCATTACAAAGTAGATCTATCTTTTAAAGAGTTTCATACCAAAAGCTTTACTTTTATCCATCAAAAAGTCTTTTAAACAAAGGATCTTTTATAAAAATATGGTTTTTATGTTTTCAAAACTCATTTAAGCATTTGATAAGTAGATCTATCATTTTACTACTCATGATCATGTAGGCATTTAAGGTTCATTTCTATTTGTGTTTATGTGCATTAATAGTCTTTAATGCTTTTGTCTTTAGTAAATCACCTTCCTAGTATGTAGATCTATGGTTAGATAAGTTAATAAAGTCAAAAAGGAAAACACTTTTCAAAATATGAACTTGTGTAAATTCGGATCACTTTGAAAACCTAGGTCAAAAACACTTTTATCAACTTCTAAACATGATTTTACAAGAGAAATGAAGCCTATGGGTAATAGATAATGTTTGGTAGTATTTTTCATGAGTCTAAATGAGATTTTTAAAAGAAAATGTTGGAAACAAGAAATGAAGTCCATAGAAGTTTTGAACTAAAAGTCATGTAGATAAATTCGTAATAATGGATGTAGGGTTAGAAAACACTATTTTTCCAACTTCAAAAATGATATTTTCTTAAATAAATGAAGTCCTTAGGATATAGTATAATAAATACTTAAAGTTTTGAGTATAAAATATATTTTTCTAAAGGAATCAACTTGAAAATGGACTTTTAAATTCGGATTTTTGGAAACCCCTAGTAGAAGACCCACTTAAAAGTTTATAAATGAATTTTTATTAAAGAAATAAAGGCCTTAGGATATAACTAATAAGGGTCAAAATTTCTTTAAACAAAGTGAGTTTTCTAAAGAAAATCCTTGTAATATGTAGGTGTGACAAGTGTAGTAAATTCACTTGTTAAACATTAATATGAAATGGTTTTCTAAGAAAAGTTATGTAAATTCTTTAAACCTAAAGTTAAGAACTAGACTCATTAGAGTTCATATCATGACATTCATGATAGGGAAAATCATTACCATTGCATTTAGTTTCATTTTACACTTAGGAATCTCAAGTGCATTCATGAAAACCGCATTTTCGGAATTACACCGCTGTACAGATCTGATCCCTCATTTCCGAGGCTTAGATATTTTCAAAACTTGATTTAAACTTCGTATTTAGAAAGCTCTTCCGAAGTAGATAGAAATCGATATAAAATTTGCGAGATTCCGAGTTAAAATGACCAAGTTATGGCCGTTTTAAGTTGGAATTCCCGCTTAGGACGCGAATTACGAATTTGATAAGTTCGTATGAAGTCGTTGGATTAGTTTGAGTTGAAATACTGATTAGAGTATTTCTTCCTTTTTAGGTTATCCCGAGTTCGACGATTCCCTACCACCGGATTATTATTACTAGAAGACCGGTGATCCAATGGCTGAGTGAGTTTTCTCCTTGTTTTGTTACCTTGATTGTGCTTGTAATTAGTCGCATTAGAATTTTAGGAACAAGATAAAAATCGATGTGAATGGGGATGGGATATATGATGAGACTGTGATGAATGTATGCCAAGGAATACTAAAGCATATCGAAACCACGATTTGATTGGATAACTGCATGATTCATATTATTTATGTGTATGATATTGCCTGGTCACTCTAAAGAATGTATAAATATTTTGACCTAAGCAAAAAGTAAATTGATCATGCATCGCATCAGACATATTGCATTTGGTAGCGTGCTACTCCTACGCAGGTCGATCGGTATGGTCCGAGGACTCGTTTAAGTACGAGACCCGGTATCAGAGCTCATTCTCGGGTACTAAGGCGCATGTGGATGCATCCTTGTATGAGCCTAGCCGAGTCGAGTGCTAAGAGCCAGGGCTTGGGGACTAGCAGCGGTCGTGTAGACTCAATACCATTCCTAACCCAAGATACGGAGGGCGTAAATCCGTTCTGTGTGTGGGTTCCGGTTACCCATGCATAATTGCTTGCTCACGTGTTTGTTCATGCATAGCATATGATTGATTAATAACTTGTTTGTTATGGTACGGAATTAAGGGAATTCTCACTAAGCTAGTGTAGCTTATACCCCAATAGTTGTTTAAATGAGCAGGTTATTCCAAGAATGCTAAGTGGGGACCAAGATGGTTGAAGTCGAGAATGACTTCGGGATTCCGGCAAGATATAAGAATGCTTGAAGTTTTTGGCTAAGCTTTACGATTCGCTTTGTAATAGTTTTATGTAGTGAAGTCTTGGGATGAATGTAATTGAAGTTTGATGAACTGTATTTTGAAGTATAGTGTTTTGTATTTGGAGTATAGTGGATTGTATTTCCTTTACATTGTTACTCAATTGTATCAACATAAAATGTATCATTCCGATTTGTCTCCTTTATGTGTTAGACGCCTTGTACATAGTATGGAAGCCTTCGCGTGACTGAGGTGGTCATTCTTAGGCTTTAATATTGTGTACGGCGGACTGCCACGTTTAGGGTACCCTTCGGGGCGTGACAGGGAACCTTAGCTTCATCAAGGTATCCCGATCATGTATTGGGAGCCTTAGCTTCATCAAGGTAACTCGGGACTTAGAATAGACTAGTCCCAAAAGAAAAGAAAAGAAAAAAAATTGTTTTGACTTGATATGGACAAGTCTAAGACTAGAAAGACTAGTCTTAATAAATTGCATGAATTAAATAAATAAATGACAAGGCATGGAAATAAATAAATAACAAGTAAGCTTATATGCTCTAAATATATATATATATATATATATACATACATAATACTATGTATAAGTTAGATTAGAGCAAAAATAATACTAACAATAATAACAACAACATAATGTAAAATATGAACATGAACATGAACAAAAACAGAACATGAACATATTGTTGCTTCTTTAACTCATATGAGTCTAAGAAATATACATTAAGCTCATGTTAAGTTGTATGAACATGATAAAGAATATAGGTAGGATTTTTACCTAAGGTTTAATGGAGGATTTGAAAGGAGATGAATGGGTAGTGTTTTTGTTATTTTCTTCTTGAAGTTGTAGGGAATGGTAGAGAGTATTTTGAGAGAGATTTGTTGGAGAGAGGTTTTGAGAGGGAATTTTGGTAGAGTTTTGTTATGTAAAGTGGATGTGTGAAAGAATAAAGGAGGAATTGGGTATTTATAGAATTTTTTGAGTGAATTTTTGATGTAATAAAACAAATTGAAAAGAAAATAATATAGAGAAGAGAGAGAGGTGGCTAGCGGTTTTTAGAGGGAGAAGAGAGAGAATATTTTGTTTGTTTTGTGATTTTTGTAAAGAAAAGAAATAATGTGTAAAGTTTGATGTGAATAAAGTTGTATTGGAAATGTAAAATGTAAGAAAATAGGTATATAGGTAGTAAGAAATAGGTGTAAAAAAAAAGTAGAGATAGTGAAATAGTAATGAATAGTAGGAATAGTACTATGAATAGTAGACTAGACATATAAAATACCGAGAATAGTAAAAATACGCGTAAACGAGCTATATCTGTTATTTTTAGTTACCGAAAAATTCTAAAATTGGTATTTTTGAAATCCTTGTTTAATTACGAGTCTTTTGGTATTATTGAAATATTTTTATTATTCCGAGCTCCGGAACATGCTTTTCAAGAACTAAACTTTGTTTGAGTTCAAAGGACACTCGAAATTCGCGAATATAATATTTTTGTATTATCCTATATTATTATGAACTCTTATAAGCTATTAACTCAATCTCGTTTTTTAAGGTTTGAGAATGCAGGATTTCGAAGTTGAAATTGTTTGATTGTCTTGACCTTTGTTAACTTATGAAACTCCGGTTTGGCTAAGGTTAGGGTTTAATCAAACTTTATCCTAGAAATTGAGGGGTTTACCTTAGGGATCAGCTAGATGGACTTTCTCATGCTCGGATTTTGTTTCGAATGATGAATGAATCTTCTCTTACGAAATTTCATGATCGAAATTGGTTTCAACTTGAGTCAGACTTTAGGGTTTCAATTTCGGTATTCTAAAACCATTCTCGAAAAATCCAGAGGTATACATTTAGAAATCTAAGTTTAATTTAATTTATATGATATTATAGGGCTACAAAATTTATTTGATTCCATCTATGGTATTTGAGATTTCGATATGATATAATACGATTTTAGGATTGTGGTTTTAATGCGAGTTTTAGGATTCACCATGTGTTTTATTTATTTATTAAATTTCTAATTAATCTTCTAATATGATCTTGGTCTACATTATTTAATTAATAGCATACTATTTTTTTATTTGCGTTTTTAATTCTTCATTATAATTACTTTGATACAGTGTTTGTCGTATCAAATATTTGTCAAATACGTAGTTCGTGCAATAATTGTAAGTTTTCTTAATTAGGTTTAGGATTTTATAATGTTATAGGTTGTATGTTTATTATGATTATGTATAAACTATTACTATAATTATTAAATTATAAAAGTATTTATCACAATTACAATATTGGATAAGAATTATATAGCATTGTTACACGTTGATAAGTTATCAAGATTAATATATTATTGGTACTAAAGTAATTATAGTCTTATATAATTAATGTTTTTAACTTATCAAAATTATTTTAATATGTAGATCAAGTATAGTATTATTATTTATCATATGAAAAAATGATTTTGTTTATTTTTACTATAATACATATATTGTTAGTTACAATATATTTTTGATATTATTAACACTACTACTATAAATTGTAGTAATAGTTTGTTATACAATTATTATGTATTATGTATCCAAGATAACCACTGATTAATTTTGTAATGTTATAGGTATTAATTTTAGAGCTTTTGTATTTTATTATCATTACTTGTGTTATATTTTAAATATTTCCATATGTAATAAATTATTTATACTGTAAGCCCCTAATTTTTAGGGTAATATCAAGTTCGAATCCTAAATGGAAAGTCAACTGAAGACCTTAAGTCAACAAATTCCCAGGAAACCCTAGTAGCTTAGAATCCAGCAATCGTAATCTTAAACCAAGGAGTTGAAATATGAGTGAAGAATGTAGTTTGGTTCGTAATAATACTAGGATGCTTAAAAAGATAGGATTAGCGAATTTTCGACCATTTAACTCGATCGGATACAGACTTAAGTTGATCTCTTCATCATCCATTAACTCAAATGAGTTCAACTTCACTGGATTCTCCCTTGAATACTATTTCACACCCATCCTAGTCTTTAAACTTCACCTCTTTGTGTCTACAATCTACTAGAGCCTTAACAGATGTCAACCAACTCATTCCTATGATCACTTCGTATTTGCTCATTTCCAAGATTATTAGGTCACACTTAGTGTTACATCCTTGTATCTCCATGGGACAATCTTTAAGCACTTCCTTAGTTGTTACTATGCTTCCGGTGGGGGTCTTAACTCAAAAACCGGTAGCGATAGTATCTATGGGTAAACTAGTTTGTTTAGCCAGGCTAATGGTGATAAAGGAATGCATAGCTCCCGTATTGAACAAAGCATAAGTAGTTTGGCTAGCTATGCGTATGTGACCTGCACCCGAATTTTTATACTAATCACGAAACTATAAACTTAAGCTATTTGCTGGCATGAAACTTTATGCTTCTAGTATTAAGAATTTAATGCAGGGTATTTAATAACTTGCATCATAGGAGTTTCTGATTTTACCCTGTCACCAGTCCAAAATCTGGGCCACAATCTCCATCCATGGCTGCTAACTCTGCTCCTTCTTCATCCGACTCTTCACATACCCACTGTCCTTCCAAGTTGTATATTCTCATTCCATGGACAGTTGCTCCAGGACGGCTTGAGTTGCTCCCTCCACTTCTATTCTTCGCCGATGCAGCTCCTCCATTGAACCAAACGGTCTAGCTGGGGTATTCTTCCTCTGCGGGCATTCATTGGCGAAGTGCCCAGTTTGCTTACATACAAAGCAAACGGTGGAAGCCTTCTTCGAGAAGTCACTGATCTTGTGGCTAGGGTCTCCACAAAAATAGCATTTGTGTTGAAGTAAGGGACACCTCTTCGGATAATGTTCTTCCTTACATTTCCAGCATGTCACCTTGACCTTTAATGCCTCCTTGTTACCACTAGCACTTCCTTTGTAACTGTTAAAGGGTTTCAACTTCTTGTTCTGAAAACTAGGGCTGTAACTATCTTGAGTCCTTTTTCCGAACACAAAGGTTCTCTTCTCAGGTGTTTTACTTTTCCTCTTCTTGGCTCCTTCTATAATGCGAGCCTTTTCAACCAATTCACAGAGGGTCCTTAGATCTAACTCCTCCAGACGCATCCTCAAGTCTTTGTCCAGGCCACTCAAGAAGACTTGCCTCTTCAATTCTTCACTGTACCTAAAGGATTCCGGTGCATACTGGAGTAGACGACTAAACTCTGTCTTGTATTGTTCCACTGTCCTTCCTTTCTGAGATATGTGAAGGAAATCTCCACTGTATTGTACCCTCAAACTTCCAGGAAAATAATTTTCCAAGAATTCTCTTTGGGAGGTCGCCCACGTTACCGGTGGTAGCAATTCTCTACTTTTAGATTCCTACCACACTTTGGTGTTGAATCTTAACATATATGTGCCATAATCCAAATGAAGATGATGGGGTACTTCATATGCAGCAAACGATCTCTTATTTATGCTAGCCAGTCCTCCGCTTCATCTAGCTTTTCGAAACTCCCATCAAAGTATCTTCAAGGCTGGCGCATACACAATCAAAGGCAGCCAACTTATAGCTAGCCTTTCTTTGATGGAATTTTTTATTATTTTTTTAATATTCTGTCTTTTGAGTTTCCTTGTTTTAGTCTATAAACCCATTTAAATATAAATAACAATTTAATTCGGTTTTCCTTGGTTTTGAGTTTTGAGAACACTTTTATGTGTGAAACCCTTATGGTGATTATGATTATTAAGATTTGATTCTCTTTAATTGTTGAGTTCTTATCAATTCTTGTGTTGTATAGATTGTGGCGAACTCTGTCAATTGAATCTTATGATTCTTTTAACTTCGTAATTGTTTTATAGATTGTGAATCCTATCATTCTATAATCTGATCACAAATTAGTTTAATTTTATTGTTCATGGTTCTTATTGAACAATAATTTTATCCATATCATTTCTTTTAATTTTTCTTTCATAGACTTTAAAAACCCTAAAAATTTAGATCAAGATTCAACCCTCTCAAGCTTGCGTCATAGGGTTTAAGGTTGGGTTACGGGTCATAGTTATGGCCCGATGGGAAATTAACTCAATAAATTATAATAAAATATAATATAAAATAATTATAAAAAATTCATTTCAAATTAAAAAAGGAAAAGAAGTCCTAAGAAGTAAAATCTCTCAAAACATAATTTTAATAGAAGGCAGTTTTGAGGTAGTATTTTTATAGTTTGATTAGATATTTGAACAATCCATGCATGCAAATATTTTAATGTTGATGTTACCTTTTCTAATTTAACATAAAAGACACAAGTTTAAATTTTGTGATGCACACTACAAATGTTATCTAGCATAAATTTTCTCAATTGAAATAACCTAGAAGATTGAATGAGTGATTTCTAGGGTTCTACCACCTTTATATAAATCCTTTAGAAAAAATAATATCATGCAAAAGTAACTTTAATAAATAAAAAAATTAAAATAGATAGAGAGACCCTATATGGACAGTTTTGGGCATGACAATAAATACCTTACAGGGTTTCGGGTAGGATTTAAGGGACCTATAAAAGAGAGGGTCAGGTTCAGATTTTATATGACCCATCCCAAACTAACACTGGGTACAATCCTATATTTGTCATTATATCACGCCCCAATAGTACCCAGTAGTAATACATATAATATGATACAGCTTGATAACCCAGACAATATCAAATACACATATTATTACTAGAACTACTTTGGAAAGTGACATGAGTTTAAAAAAACATGATCTTTTTGGTTGCGTAATAAGAAATGATGAAAGCAAATAAAATCACAATACCATAAATAAGTCTTACTGTCTGAATAAAAACTATTACAAACCATGAAACTTCCTAAGTTCTTAGATAATAAAATTGATGTACTAACACCAATTAATACATATAAATAATAGAACTATTTTCCCTATTTCCAAGACTCTTCCAGCTTTAGAAACATACCGGCTCTAAGCTCCTAGAAGCCACCAACCAAGGCTTAAATGTCATCCTGTAAGGACTATAGGAGTGTGAGCATAAACCACGGCTTAGTGAATAACCAGAACTTATCACACAACAAGCAAGTTATTATCAATCATATGTAATGCATCAATCAAACACATGAATAATTAAAAGCTTGGACAAACCGGAATCTAAACAGGATGGAGATTTACGCCTTCTCATCGGGGTTGAAGGAAAACCGATCTATGAATCACATCCCCAAGAGAAACTAAGTACACAGGAAAGCCACAATCCTCACAATTATTATCTCTTTATGTTAAAGTTGTTTTAAACACTCATTTCTGTTTCAAGCCTTAGAAACTCCACTAAGTGTTAGAAATTTCACAGCAATACCATGGGCGGCGTCCTTCATTACCAGTTAGTTCCCATGGAATGGACAGAACAAAGGTAAACTTGAGTAGAACTACTAGCCTCTTGCCTAGAAAAACCAAGTATTACTAGAGAACCGAAATTCTAACACGTAGTAGGCTATCACATAATCATAATGTAGTAGTGCAATTTATGCAATGCATGTATTATTTCACTTATGATCTCTATAATTTTTAGTCAGGTTATAAGTGTTCAAATTTCATTCTGACACTCAACATGCTTCACATACAGTAATTTCACAAGTAAGCCATTATCACTTTTATTTAACATTATTTGTCAAACAATTAATTTCAAATAGCAAGCAAAACCCATAACCCATATACACACGAGTTCATCATTAATATTCTTGTATTATAATGCAGCTAAACTACAATCACAAATAATGTAATAAGTTTGAGTTACTCACCTGCTCATATTGATCAGTCGTAGTAATCGACCGAGAAATCTTCGACAGTATCGAAATTACCTATTGAGATGAAAATATTCATCAATAATATTTATAAATAGAATATTAAATTCCTATGAGTGCTTAAGTGTCCTATGTCGGTATTTGATATAATTTATATGCTAATATCGATTTCTTAAGGTATTGATTCTTATAGAAAAGAATATCTAATGTCTATTTCTATTAAGTTTCTTTTGATTGTATATTATTTTAGAGGATCTCATTTAAACCTTCATTCATATCCTAAGTTCATTCATAACTTGTAGAAATATCAATATGTATAATTTCTATGACTTTGTTCACAATACTTTTCTTGTGATAGAACTCCTAATCGTGCTTTTAAAGTTTGTTTTATCAAGTTTATGTTCATATAAGGTCTTAGAAGCATTAGACATGAATTTAGACTAGATTTGATGAAATTTGAGTCTTATTTTGTTCACTTCATTCCTAAATCCGAATTTACTATTACTATATTTATAATATTTCTAAGTTGTTGTCTTTCTTTGCCAACAATATCTAAACATTTCTAACACATCAACCATCCATCCACTTGAATTCATCAATGGATTAACAAATTCTTTCAACTAAATAACCTTTCTTCAATGCTAAACAATTCATCCTAAAGTCTATACATAAATATAACAAAGATAGGTTGATAGTTTAGAAGTTACCTTGGCTTGGAATAGAAAAGGATTTCTAACTCCTTTCTAAGCAAGAATCAACCTATATTAAAGGTTAGATGATAAGTTCTTAACTAAAGTATAAGTTAACTACATTAACTATAATGAAAGTCTACTAATTTTAATAAGTATTCTTACCTTGTTAAGCTAAGTTCCCACTTGGATCTTATGGTAACCAAGACTTTTTAACTTGGTTTTAGAAGTTTTGGAGAAGGAGATGTTCTAATGTGCTTGGTGTATAGATAGAATATGGGAAGTAAGCTATGTTAGTGATTGTGCCTTAGGCCAATTACTAGATATTGTCATTTGATATTTATATATATTTATATATATATATGAATAAACAGAGGCATTTCTTTTGTATTGTTTGTATATTTATTTTTAGTAGAAATCCATGAATAATAATGAATTAAATCTAGTATGAGTTTTGATTTGGTAAACATGGGATGTCTATTTGTATGGTGATACAAATGAAACTCATAGGCACATATTAGATGACTGTGTGCTGAACTGGCCCACTATGATATCACTACATGGAATATTGTCATAAGTGATTTTCATAATAATTATGTCAACGTATCCTTAAACCTAAAATCACCATAGGTTCCAACATGAGAAACGTTTATCTTTAACCGGATAATTATAAAGGTTAAGTTTGGGCATAATGTATATCATGTAGAGGAAGTTGAGTGATTAAGATGGGATTTATCCCTCTTGTTATGAAAGAGATATCTCTGGGCCCCTCGATAAGTGAGATTGAGAAATGCATAGCCATGCTCAAATGAATTGATAGTGTGAACAATTTCATTTGTATTATCAGATCACTTGGAAATCGAGAAATGATAAGATTGAACAATATAAGAATGACACTTTCCATGTCTTATGTTCAATCTAGATATCATGTGACAAAAATGATAATGACATAAATTATAGATCAGACAAAAATCGGATTACTGATATTCACCTAATTTGGGTAGACATAATGTCTTGCTAGAGACCAATGATGTCTTGTAGGTCTAAAATGTGTTTAGGACCTACTACCAACATTAGGTGTACCTACAGAGTCACACACAAAAGAACGAATGAAATATATTATGGGTTTATATTTAAACCTATAGGAATTATTATATTTATTATTCTTAAATAGTTTAAGAATAATAAATGATTATGACAAATAATTAATATTTAATGAAATAATGTATTTTATTAAATATTAAATAAATATCTTATCATATTTATTTTCTAGGGTTTCCTACATGTTTATATATATAGATCTATAGACAGCCTTTTAAGTCAGACTCTTTGATGTTGTAAGCCCTGGAAAATTTCAGTAAATAATTCTAAAGATGAACTTTGAAAATAAAACCCTAAAAGTCACTCCGAATTAAAACAGAACTTTGATAAGTCCCAAACTCCGAACGAATCCGGAAAGTTTTGAATCGTGAGAAAAAAAAAAGAAATCTCAAAAATAAAATAGCAACTTAAAATACTTCTATTCTGAAACCTCTATACGACAAATTTCCTATTTAACTTTAACTTATAAATATGGGTTAAATAGAACCCTAAAGCAAATTGCTGAGAAGTAAATAGTGATTAACCTTCGGGAATAAAACTCAATCTAAAGGAATTCCGGGAACATTGTGAGATATTAAACACTTATAAAAATCAACCTTAAATTAAGTCACACCAACTAGACAAGTCACATAGGTATAAAATATTAGTTTTTATTTTGGCAATGGGGTAAACCGGAAGGTCAACCAGGGAACCTGAGTCCCAAAAACTCCCACGAAACTCCATACCTAGACCCGACAATCTCGTATTCCTAACCCAGGAGTTGGAACAAGAGGAAAAAGTGTAATCGGTTTGTATTAGGTCTAGGATACTCTGGAAAGATGAGATCAACGAAATTCCGACCTATTCCAATCTGATCAGGTGCCAGTTTCGAAAAGCGCGCTCTAGGATTCGGAATGTTAAGAATATGTCATTAATGCCGTTAGACTTATATTTCTAAAAGGATCTCTAAGTTATTAGTTTTACGAATTTTTCAAATAGTTAGAATTATCTGATTTTACAAATCTATTCATATTTCGTTACTACCGGTAATTAGCGAGTCTTTCAGTACGATCTACCACTAGTCATTACATAATTTAGTTTCATTTCTATTTTATTTTTATTCTTGTAATATATACCCTAGCTTCGTAGTAATCGAATAAACTTCGAAAACCGGAGAACGAAACTCTATATCAATCTAGTGCAAACTTAGTGAGAGGAGCCTAGGAACCCTAAATCTGGCTTTCCTTCGGTTTCATAATAAAAGAAGTTTTATAAAGTAAATGAATATGAATTATTTTTTTAAAGTACATTTTAAACATTTGAAAGTTTTAAATTCGGAAATTTTTCAATTCCGGGCCTTCCCGAGCTCGATTACGGAAAAGCGTGCCCCGGATCACGGATTCAGAAAAATGTTCCGGAATATTCATTAGAATAGTAATTTTATAAGGATTCCAAAAATATCAATTTTATAATTTTTCGAGCTATAAAAATTACAGTTATAGCTTTTCCCGTGTTTTCGTTACAACCGGTAAAGTAGATGTCTTGTCTACTATTCACAAGTACAACCTACACTACACACTACCCATACCCTAGTCTTACATCCTTACACCTACTCAATTATATTTTCTTTTCCAAGAAATTTTGTCTCCTATTAAATTATTACAAATATTACATTTTATTACTTAAATTACAAATTTTATCAAAAATTCAATTTTCTCTCTCCCTCCCCATGCTTGGCCGGCGCATTCCCCTCCCCATTTCCACTCCAATTTGTTTTATTTTACTTATTTTATTACAAATAAACCCTAATGCACATGATATATAAACTCATCTTCCATTCTCTCTCTTCATTTTCACTCTTCTAAATTTTTGCAAAGGTTGAAAACCCTCCTTCTTCTCCTATCATTGCCGTGACCCACACCATGCACACACACACACTCACAACTTTATTTTTCTCTTCTTTTCATCTCTAAATATCCATTAAAGTGTTGATTTCAAACCTTGTTCCTCCCAAATCTTGCAATGGTAAGATCATTCTTGTGTGTTTTCCACCTTTAATCCCAATGAGCATGTGCAAGGGATATGAAAACACTAATACAAGAATCTTAAGCCATCACAAGAAATGGATCTAAAGTTTAAATGAGTTTTTGTTGAAGATAGTGTTATGTTCATGCATGTAAAGTAGGGATCATGCATAAATATTCATGTTCATGCCATGAGACTCATGAATCATGCATGATATTTAGTAGATCTAGTGTTTAAACATTCACATCTTCATCTACATTCATGTTCATATGATTATTTTGATTTTCATGCATGGATGATCATAAAAATGTAGCCTTGCCTATGTATAGATGTGTTAAATGATAGATCTACATGTATAGAAGACTAGAAACTTGAAAAAGAAATTATTTTGTTAGAAAAACTTAGTTGAAAATTCGGATGACTTTGAAACCCTATTTTAAAAGCCACCAAAACCACTTCAAAACTCGTATTTTGCACAATAAATGGAGGGTATATGTAATAGATGCCCTTAAAAAATGATTTTATGAGTTTAGATGAGTTTGGGCATGAGTAAAATGTAAAACAAGTAGTGAAATTAGAATGAAAAATCTTGAGATAGTGATTAGTACGTTAAATTCGTATTTTGAAATAATGCCTACATAAACACCTAGTGTCCACGCTTAAATTGCATGTTTTATGAGTCAAATGGAGTCCTTAGACAATAGGTATAATAAAGCTTCAAATTTTGGTGCATTAAACAAGTTTTCTCATAAGAAAAATGCAAGAAATGAAATTTTCCAAAATTCGGATTTTTGTGAAAAGCTTGTTTAAAAACATATTTACAAGGTGAAAAATGTGAGTTTTATGCTTAAATGGAGGTCTTGAATGGTACAGATGATAAAGACTTGTTTTTAGTAAGATAACAAGTAAATTCTAGGGATAGGATCCTAAAATACGGGAAGATGCAAAGATTTGAAAGGAATGGATTTTAGGAAATGGCTAATGTGAAGCCTTGTAATGATTAGGAGTTCTTAAGAGTTCTTTATTAAAAATCATCAAAATCATGCATATATTGGACTCATTACATGACATTCATACCAGAAATTCATTCCTATTTCATCTATGCATGAGTTATCGACCAAAAACGTTTTTACTAAAGGCGAAACAATTTTTCGGAAATGGAAACGTTACAGTACAGATCTGACCCTTCTGTTCTGTGGCCTTAATATTTTCAAAACTTGAAAATAATACTAGAAATAGATAGATCTTTCGAAGTAGATAGATATCGATATAAAATTTGCGAAATTCCGAGTTAAAATGACCAAGTTATGGCCGTTTTAAGTTGGAACTTCCGCAAATAGCGAGAATTCCGATTTTGTGTAGTATAGATAAATAGTTTGAAGTAGTTTAGTGATGAGATTCTTATTAGGCTATTCTTATTTGGTAGGTGAACCCGAACACGACGATATCGTATCACCCGACCACCATTGCTAAGAGACCGGCGTACCATGGACGAGTGAGTTCCTCTTCCGATTTCAATTATTGCTTGTGATTGTAATGATAGTTGCACTAGTCGCTAAGTGAAGATAAAAAGGATGATTATATGTGATGGGGTTATATGGGAACTATATAATTGTCTGTTGTTGATGTGTTAAATGAAATTTAAGAAATATCGAAACCAGGTGTTAAGCTATTGATTGATTATTTAGTATTTTATATTGAATGTCTGTGAAAAATTGTTGACCACCTAAAAGAATTGAATTAATGTATATTTGACTCAATTGTAATTGGATTCATTCATATCACGATGGGGATGGAGCATTAGCATTGGTTGGTTTTTCGTGATCCATAAAACGAATATGTTGGTTAATCGTGATCCATAAAACGAATTTGTTGCTTAATCGTGATCCATAAAACAAAATATTGTTAGTTGACCGTGAGCTTAAACGGCGTTGTACCGCAGGATTCGTTAATCTGCTAACCTGGGATGGAGGGCGCAAGTCCATCCACATATGATTTCCGGCTAGTCATATGTTTGCTGAACTCATTCGTTGTTGCATTCCACTTGGTTGATTAATTACTTGTTTGAATGTGTTGTATTAATTGTGATTCGGAAGTTTTCACTCACTAAGCTAGTGATTTCTGGCTAGTCATATGTTTGCTGAACTCATTCGTTGTTGCATTCCACTTGGTTGATTAATTACTTGTTTGAATGTGTTTTATTAATTGTGATTCGGAAGTTTTCACTCACTAAGCTAGTGTAGCTTATACCCAATAGTTTCCTGTTGCAGTATGAATACCTTTGGCTATCTCCGATGACCCGTGGACTCCAGGTACAGCTCTTAGATACTAAGGAGCTTATGATGGGGCTGGGGGCCTAAAGATTAGCTTCGAACTCTAATCCTGTATTCTTGAACCGGCATTTAAAGGATAACGCAAGGAAATTATGGGTTTAAGAATTTGTAGCTTTTGTTATCGGGGGTATGCCCCTAGTTCATGTAATAGGATAATTCACTGTAAGACGGTCATGATTTACGTTCTTGCTGCTATGTATGTCTCCTTAAGCTACTACGAAGCAAAGTATGGTCTATAAATGTTGAAAGCGAGCCTTACACCCGATGTTCAAACTATGGGAAGACTGAGGTTGTCTTACTTGAGTTTAAATGTTGAGTGTAGCGGACTGTCACATGTAGGGGCACACTTTGGGGCGTGACAGATGTCACATTAGACGGCAGAGAAATTCTACAAACCTAAAAGAGAGAAAAGAAGAAAAATAATTCTGACACGAATTAGATTCGTGTTTTTGAGTGCTAACACACAATCGTTCGCGTGTGGATACCGTAGAAGGGATTGCGAGATTGCGGTTCCTACAAATTCGATCTGTGATCGTTTTGAAAGCATCAATATAAGGTATATTTAAGAAACCTTTTTTTTTTTTTTTTTGTTAAGATCTAATCAAGAAACATGGATACTGGTATAGGGTTTTCGTTTTCCGCTGTGTTTTAAAAATTTTTGAAATTTTGTATCAATAAAAACCCTACAAGCTAGAGATTTATGTTTTGTCTTACAAAGATGTCTAAGCTATCTAAGTGGGGATGTTGCAAAGGAAAAGAAAAATAAAGGGCTGGACGCACTTCCTTTGTATTTATTTTTGGGTGGTTTTGTGGGAGTTGTGAGCTAAATTTGTAGCTAACTTAAGTTTATATATGTACTAAGGCTAGACTAAATTTGGACTAAAGAAAGTGTTTTGGGCTTAAAAAGGACTCAAACTTGCAGCTGGAAATTTCCATACGAATTTGGCAACTTTGGATTATAGATTTGGACTTTGTTTAGATAGATTTGTGGCTAACTTTGAAGGCATTAAGTGTGTTTGTTTGGTAGCTAATGTAAACCCCGAAGTTTTGGATTCAAATTAAAGATTAAACCCTAATTAGAAGTCAACCATTTCTAAAGTCAACAAAACCCTAGTTTACCGTAACCGCTTAAGTCGACATTCCTGTTTAAGGAACCCTAAGAGAGTAAGAAAGTTTAGTGAGTAGAATAGTTCATAATTTTCCAAGGAAGCTTAAAAGGACCAGTTTAGTAAAATCGCGACTCATTTCAAATCCGATCGGACACAGTTCTTGAAAAACATGTCCCAGAGCTCGGAAATAGTAAAAATATTCTGAATATACTGTTAGACTCGTAAAAATAAGATTTTCAAAAATATCAATTTCATAATTTTTCGGTAGCTAAAAATATCAGATATCGCATTTATATGCGTATTTTCTTACTACCGGTACTTAAATTGTCATGTCTACTTTACATTACACTATTTCTACTATTCTACACTATTTATCTATCTCTACTTTTTCTTACAATCTACTCTTACAACCCATACCTCTATTTCTTACACATTTTCATTTCCAATATAACTTCACATCTTTCATATCTTACTTTTAATTAATAAAAATACAAAAAAATAAATTTTCTCTCCCTCTCCTCACTAAATGTGCGCTGACCCCCTTCTTTTCCCTTTAATTGTTTTATTTTTCATTTATTTAATTAACACAAATCATCTCCCACATTTTCCTATAAATACCCCATCTTCCTTCCACTTCTTTCACACTTCTCTTCTACTAAAGTTACTATACCAAAAATTCTCCAAGAATTTTCTTTCAAGAAGCTCTCTCAAGTTTAGTTCTTTTAGGTAAATTTTCTTCAAGACTTCCATATGTTTATTTACTTAGTATGAGCTTAATGTGTGTTTTCTAAACCATGAAGGTTAATGAAAGCAACAATAGGTTCATACTTTATTTTTGTTCATAATCTAATTTCTTTATGTTGCTTCTATATTTATAACTATCTAATATATCTATGTAACTATATATATCATTTAAAGCATATAAGCTCATTTGTTTTGCAATTTATTTACTTTCCTTGCAATTTATTTACTTTCATATTGTTTTTAAGACTAGTCTTTCTAGTCTTAAACCTGTCCTCATCAAGTCAAAACATTTTCTTTTTCTTTTTGGGACTAATCTTTTCTTAGTCCCGAGATACCTTGATGAAACTAAGGTTTCAATACTTGATTTATTTTCTTATTAGCTTATTCTTTCAAGTTATTATGTTTCTTTATGTTTTCATAATCTTATGATTCATATTCATGCATGAACATAATGATTTTTGTCTCAATAAAATAAATAAGGAAATGTTTTCTTAAAATAAAGATTCTTTTCTATAAATAAAAGTAGGAAGTTAAATTTTTTTCTAAAGACTAAGGAGTCATATTAACAAACTTAGAGCAGTTCATAAGAGATTTTATAAACTTACATGACATAGAAAGAACTTTTTCTTAAATAAACAAAAGGTTTTACACAATTTTGCTTTTCATCAAATGCTAGGAATTATTTTTGGAATAATCTCAAGAAACAAATAAACTATTTTATAAAATTGTTATTACTTTTAAAAGTTGTTGGAATCTAAGCTTAGAAAATAAAATCATTCCTTAGGAATTTAAAGCAATTACAAGAATTAAATTTAGGAGAAAAGAAATTCATTGTAAATAACTTAAGATATTTTCAAAGCAAAATGAATATTTCGAAAGTTCTCAAGTTTCAAAATCTTTAAAGACTTTACTTTTTCATAAATTGAGAAAACTTCATTAACTTCATACATTTGTTATGAGTCAATAAATATATGAATATATATTCCAAAGGTTTTACAAGCTATTATATTACCTATCTCTTCAAAATGAGCTTTGGATAAAGAAGGAAAAAAGTTTATAAAAATTCTTGGTGAATCTGTCCGCCACTTTTTCGGAACCCAAACGACTTAGTTTGATAAAATAAGTTTAGAAATAGATAAATCTTTTTGAATAGATAGAAAACGTATATTATATGCGAAATTCAGAGTTAAAATGAGCAAGTTATGGCCATTTTAAGCTGGAATTTCCTCTTGAACGATTTTACCGCGATTTTAAGAAAGTTTAGAATCTTCAAGAATAGAAATTTCATGAAAGACTCATTTTGGTATTTCATCTTGTTAGGTGGAGAAGGACCCGAGATCACCTTTCCAGAAGATTACTTCGATTAGGATCTACCGACATGGAGTGAGTTAATCTTTACTAAGTTACATTTCTTTGTTTTGTTATAAATAGTAGCACTAGCAATTAAGAAAAAGATAAAATGAATAATTGTTGTGTGACTTGGAATTATGATTGGTTGAATATAAGTTAAGAATATCGAAAGAAGTTTGATAAATAAGTTGTGATTCTTGTATTGATATGAAAATTGTGTTGATTGCCTTCAACATGAACTAAACATTATTTGGTTAAATATATATTGAAATCAATTCATGCATATCATACTTGTAAGTCACATTTGTTTCACTACTATTCTCGTGTGGGGAAATGAAGAAATGGTAGTGGTGGCTGGTAAGCCGGAAAGTCTACATGGGCTAGTAGGAGTCAGAAAGTCTACAGGGCGAGCAGAAGCTGGTAAATCTGCAAATATTGATCGTCGTATGGGCCTGTAACCTCCCAACCCTCGACATGGAGAGCATAAAATTCATGCTACACTTGATTTCCGGTTAATCATGTGTATTTTGTTTATTCATATGATTGGTGCATTCTCATATGCTTGATTAAACACTTGTTCGCTATATGGAAATGCCTTGTAGATGGAATTATCTCACTAAGCTAGATTTGCTTATACCCTTATAGCTTTTTGTTCCAGTACGATTACCTTTGGTTGGCCCCAAGGACCCCGTATGCCAGGTACAAGTTTAAGCTACTAGGAGTTTTTGGGAGAAGCTATATGTATTTAAGTTTTGAACATATTCTTCTAGGAAAATCTCTATAGTAGGCTTGTGTTATAGTTGTTATTATTTTTTAAAGCCTTCTAAAGCGGGGGAATGCCCCTAAGATGATGTAAGGATATTATTATAAAAATCTTATGTTTATTTATATAAGTTCTTGCTTGATTTTATTATCTACTTAAATGTAATACCCCTGTGAGTCTCCTACTATCTTGGAAGCATGCCTTGCATATGATATCGAAGCTCCTGCATGACTAAGGTTGTCATTCATTAGCCTTAATATTATATGCGGCGGACTGCCACGTTTAGGGTACTCTCCGGGGCGTGACAACTAATTAATGCCATTTATGTGTGTAAATTTAGGAGCTTAACTTGTGTAAAAATCGGGTCAAAATCAGATGGAATCTGAAGTTGAAATTTCTGAAACAGTTTTTTCTTGATTTTTGGACAGATTTTTAGATTCGATTTTAAAATTTATTTTGGTGTTTGAAGTATCCATTTAAAGGCCTTCTATTGGTGTTTAATTAGTAAAAAATATCATCTTAAATGAGCTTAGGAATCCTACAAAAATCGGAGCTCAATTGGATATGTGTGCTGTTGTATTCTTGTTGATTTTTCCTTTGCTGCAGCTAGTTGGATCCGATTTTGCTAGAAGATTGGAGTTGTTTTGGTTGTTTATTTGAGCTAAAATTCTTGTAATTTATTGTTGATCACATGTGGAGTGTTGTGGTTGGATTATAGGTCAATTTCCTTTGGATTTTACAGCTCAAATTTCGAATCAAAGTTGGACAAAGAAATTCGGAATTATGCAGCAAAGAAGTCCACTTGTACCATATCATGATAGTTCAATTTTAAGTTGCAGCTGTTTTACTCCTTCAATTGTCTGAAATTCTTGTATATTAAATGTGGGTTATAGGTGTAGCTTTTGGATTGGTTAAGGTGTCTTTTTCAAGTTGAAATTGTGTGTTAAATTCGGAGCAAAATTGGATGAAAGTCAGCTTGTTGCAACCGAGGATTTCCTTTGCTGCTACTGTTGCTGTCCTCTGTTTCCATATGCTCTGTTTTCCATCCAATATTTGCTTTGTTCGTGAAGCTATTATATGCGTGAAGTCTAGCAGCTTGCCCGTGGATGTTGCTGTACGTGGGGGTAATTCTGCTCGGTCATTTCCATCTGCAGCGCATGGGAGAGAAGCTGCAGCGTAAAGCTTTCAATTTGATTCTTCCAAAATCCAGTCCGCGATTTGCTACTTGCAGCGGTTATGTTCATTTTTTTATTTGCTTATTAATTACTTAATAATTATTAACTAAAATATTTTTGCTAATATTGAATTATAAACGTATATCTATAATCGTTATATTTAAGTTTTATCGAGATAAAATTATCTAAGTTACTACAAAACTCTAGATTATTTATATTTTCAAATTTTTTGTTTAAAGTTTACACGATTAATTATTTTTAGTGTTTTAACTTACGTGATTAAATTTTTCAAGTTTAATAAATTAAATTGGGAACCAAGTCTTAATAAATTCAAAATTTTTTAACAAGTATAACAGCGAGTTTGGAATTTTAATTTTTGATCTACATTAATATTTATTGTTCGGTATTAGTATCTATTATGTATTTATAATCTTAGTAATTCCTCTTTGAATTATTGTTTTATATCGATAAGCTCTATTAATAAACTGTATCTTATCAGTTTTGAAATTTAGAGCTACTTCTAATTATATCTTGAATTATCAGTTCAAGATACAAAATCTCGTTTTTGGTATCTATTAAGGTCAAGGAAATTTTTATTCGGGTTTTTCAAACTAGAAACGATTTATTACAACTTATAGATCCATTCTAGGATTTTTATCGGGTTCTAAATTCACTATCTAGGTCACGTTTTCTATTTTATTATCGTATACTATTGTGAAAAATCTCAGGGACACATTATAATAGGTATGTGTCAATTTATGATTGGTCATAATAATTAATTAATTAAAATATTTCTAATTATATTAATTAGATAATATAATAGCAATTAACAAAAAAAGAAAGAAATAACAAAATCTATAGGAGACTTTCATTAGATCTGCACTTCCATAGCCAACTGCACATTCAAACAATATGTCGCTCCATGGGTTCTTATTAGTACAATTTGTGCTATGGTGACTTTATTTAATGTCATAGTTATAGCCTGCCATTGGACAAAAATATAACATTAGGGCAAACATACCATATTCGGACAAAAATTGGAAAGTACCACATTTAGACAAAAATACCACAATAGGATAGGAAATATCATATTTGGATGAAAGTTGGTACTCTAAAAGAAGTAACACATTTGAGCAAAACATATCGAGAACTAAAATACCACATCTAGATAAAAGTTGGTACTCCAATACAAGTATCACAAATGGATAGAAATATCACATTAGGATAGGAGATACCGCATCCGAATGAAAGTTGGTGCTTCAATAGAAGTATAAAAAATGGATTGGAATAACACATTAGGATTGAAAGTACCGCATTTCGAAAAAAGTTGGTACTCATCACAGATGAACTAAAATAGCACATCTAAATGAAAGTTGGCACTCCAAAAAAAACATACCACAGTTGAATTAAAATACCATATTAGGATAGGAAATATCACATTTAGACGAAAGTTAATACTTCAATTAAAATATCACATTTGGACAAAAATACCATATTAGGTTAAGAATACCATATTTGGACGAATCGTTAACCAAATGGTATCGAATAGAAACAAATTTGATTTTAAATAAATCCTTAAGAAAAACTTGATGTGATGTAAGCCCCATGATATAAAGTCCATCTTTAGTGAAACACATCAAGTATATTACCCAAATATATTTGACAAGTAGAGCTAGGTCTTGAAAGATGATAAAAATCCAATTTTGAAAAACTTTATTTGAATCTAGAAATTTTCATATAATACTTAAAGGTTCTGAAACAGCTTCTGTCAAGCTTATGTTTCTCTCTTGAAGGTTTTGAAATAACTTCTGATACTTATACTTCGACCTTTACTCTAAACTTCTGAAAAAGCTTCTGACCTTCCAATCTCTATTATTCTTTACTTTCAAAGGTTCTTATGTCATATCATACTTATTGAAAATTCTCTTTAACAAAGTTCTCTAATACCTTCTGATTGATTCTAAAATCATTTTACAACTTTTTATTTTATTTAACAACCTGTACTTCATGAACAAACTCATTAGAAACTTTAATTCCCTTTTTTTTTTTATCATCAAAATAATATTTAGAGAAGTTAACAGAGATTACAAGTAAGAAGTCACAAGACTGTAGTGATTTCATCAAGGACAAATGTTGTCCATCTAAAAGAAAGTAATTCAAATCGCAAATAAACAAGTTAATGATTGGATGGAAATTAGAGAATAATAATATCAGCCTTATGTTTATGAAGAGAAAGTGTAATGCCCTAAACTAAGGCATTACAACCCGCCATGTGTCCCTCTCTTAAAAGACACGCAAAGGCTCTAAATCTCAATACCACATAATATAAACATATAGAAATCTCCATGAACCCACATTTAAGGGTACTCCTGAAGGAACAAAACCATGAAACTTGTACTTTATGACTTTGAAATATCTCCTGTAATATAAACTAAATCCGAGTTGGCAAAACCAAAGCCAACAATAATCCAGAAAAGATCTAACTTTCAACTTAAAATCATATAATCCTGTTTAATAAACTATTACATAAAAACCAATACTTCAAATCCTCAAAAAGATAAATAATCAAAATATTTTTTTTTAAATTTTCAAAAACTCAAGAAATCCTTTTTCATATGTCCTATATAACATCCTATTCCTCTACAGTGTAGTTAGGCCCACTATCGCCATCTCCATGATCAAAATACAAGTCATAACCAGACAAGTCATAAACAATATCTCCATTACCTGTACCTAAAAAGAAAGGAATGAGGAAAACGCCCAATACGCTTATCTACAAATAATATGCAAATGCACAAACAACACACACACATATATATATATATAATGTATAAGTGCAACTAACTAAATGTAAACAACAGGATTATTATCTTCATTAAGCCTGCAAAACAACACAATTCAGAATCATAGATCTCTGATCCCAAACTTGGAGTTACTCAGACTCCTGAAAAACAACTAGATATAAAAAATAAACAATTATATACATATATTGGTGAATGGGTACTCCCCAAACACCCGCGGCCATGCTGCCAATAAACCTATATCTAACAGAATCATCTCCAAGTGTAACTTCACTAGGGATAACGACACACAAGGACCATCAGGGTGCCTCATCATTATCACTGTCTGTATTGGTCAAAGCCAATGACATCCAGAAAAACAAATTAAGCCAAATAATTAAGTTCATTTATATATCTATTCTTATAGGCAACAATCAAAAAACTAAACTTGCAAGCAAACAACAAACAAGGAAAGATCGTACCTTTTCCAATTGTAGGAACAATCTATCCAAATCCACAAATTTAAAAAAAAAAAAAACAAAAACAAGAAATCTCCCAATCTCCTTAATATAACATCTAACAAGAACAATACATAAATCATCACATCAAAACCCTAATGATCCAATTCTCCAAAATCATCTAAAACCCTAACCTCTTAAGAAATCACAACTGTAGAATCTGTCAAGCCCGAGGGGTACCCTAAACGTGGCAGTCCGCCATACACAATACTAAAGCCTAGGAATGACTACCTTAGTCACGCAAAGGCTTCCATATCATGTACAAGGCGTACATCACAACCAAGGAACGCATCGGAGTAGCGCAATTTATATTGATAATAAATAAGTAACAAGGCAAAGAAATACTTATCATAAAACATAAACATATTGCATTGCAATTCTTAGGGGCATGTTCATCTATTATCTTTAAATAAATATACGTCACTATTCATATAAGTTATTCTATAAAAAACCTTACAAAATGACTTATCTTATGATTCTATTTCCTTCATAGAAGCTTAACCATCCTTCCATGATTTCCTCAATGTCATGATCCTCAATTTAAGCCACGGATATACCTGTTTCAACAAAATCTATAGGGGTATAAGCTACAACTAGCTTAGTGAGATATTCCTTTTCATTCGCACCACATTTTCAAACAAGTTTATTTATTTATTCACATATATGCTATGCATACAATGCATCAATCACATGATTACGCAAATATATATAGTTATCCGGAAACCATATATAGAACGGATTTACCCCTCCGTATCAAAGGTTAGGGAATCGAAGTTCAAGGTCCTCGACCTTCTACTGCTCTCCCCAGGTCCTCACCCACAGCGTTCGGTTGGCTCGGCTCCGAACCTAGAGTCACTTTCCTCGAGCGATTTGGATTCTCCAGGAAGGAACATGGCCCGTGACACCACACGATCACAGCCAATCCAACTCTACGCATAGGAGTAGCAGCCTTCCGAAATAGATGTGACTCGATGGATGCTATGCGTGAGCGTTTTAGTTTTCTTAAGCCAAACCTTATTAAGGTTTATTGGAGGCGATCAATTAATTTAGCAAACAATAAACAGTCATACCAGTAAGTAATAAAATTATTTGAACAAGCAGTTTGAGGTTGCGATATTCTTAATTCTCATTTCATACATAAACATAGAATCACATATACATAATCCCAAATTCCCCAAATATATATCCATTATTATCATTCCTTAGTATACTAATGTCACTACTTTACAAGCACAAGCAAGGTAACGAAATGAAGGAATAACTCACTCGTCCATTTCGCTATCTTCTTAGTCGTAGTAATCCTCTAGGGTATTCTCGTATCCTTCGTTGCCTATACAAAAGAAATACCCGGATAAGTCTTTCATGAAATCCTATTCTTGGATTTTCTAAACTTTTTAAAATCGCGGTAAAATCATATAAGAGGAAATTCCAACTTAAAATGGCCATAACTTGCTCATTTTAACTTGGAATTCCGCATATAATATACCGTTTTCTACCTATTCGAAAAGATCTATCCATTTCTAAGGTTATCTTTGTCATATAAGGTCATTTGGGTTCCGAAAACGTCAGATACATATTTAAAACGAATTATTTCTAAACTTTTGCAAATCCACTTCTAACTCAACTTCATTTTAAAGAAAATTCTTTTGTAACATTATATAATATATATATATATATATGAACATATATTTGATAAATACTTTGAGTATATAGATAAGCTCACTTTATATGCAAAGTTTCTAATGGTAATGTCTCAACAATTTATTTCACAAAACAATTCAATTTAAAACTTTAACCTTGATAATTTCTTTTCAAGTATTTGAAGAAACTTTATATTTTCTTAGTTCGTTATAAATGGGTATATTCTTACTTTATTTTCTTCATTTTTTTTCCAAAACAAGTAAATTTTTCGTTTAACCTTAGTCTTTCATAATTTTCACTTTTAGTGATAAAAGATTCATTTTTATCAAAAAGTATATTAATTTGTTGAAAACCTTTCTATAAATTTTGTATTTAGGATGGTTTTAGAAAATGTATCTTGTCTTTATATTTATTTTCTAAAATATAAGTTTTTGCTTTCTAAAACTTGTTCTTTTATTTCTTTTGAAAAATCATCTTTATTGATAAAATCCATTATTGTTAATCTTACTTTTTATTTATATCCTTTTGAAAATGAGTTCCTTCTTTTTAGAAATTTTGAAAATCATTATTTTTCTTAAGTGGGTTTATAATTTTATTGGTTGAATTCATCTTAACTTTAAAAACTAGTTTGTTTTTAGTTTTGTTATGGATTTAAAAGAGTTTATTCTTAAGCTTTTTGTGAAAACTTTGCAAACTAACAAATTATTTTACTAAAACTTAGGTTAACATAATATAATGAAAATATCTATTTCTTAAGTTCCCTTGGTAAAAACATCTTTGTTATTTAAGGAAACGTTTGAGAAAAACTCTATTTATTGTTGTTGATAATAATTCCACGATTTTATGAAAATTACATAATCGAAAATCTAGTCTTGAGTTCCTTTCATAAAAAAAAAATGAAATTCTACTTTTCGATTAGTTGAGACATTAACATTATATAGATGCAAGTATTATGAGCATATAAAATAATAAGAATATAAGAAAATACTAGAAATAAATAATAAGCAAGAAAATAAAATATCAAGTATTGGGAACCTTAGTTTCATCAAGGAATCCCGATCAAGTATTGGAGCCTTAGCTTCATCAAGGCATCCCGGGACTAAGAATGGACTAGTCCCGAAAGATTAAAGAAAATAAATAATAAAAGATTGTTTTGACTTGATTGAACAAGTCTAAGACTAGAAAGACTAGTCTTAATAATAATATGAAATAAATAAATTACATAACTTGAAAGTAAATAAATAACAAATGAGCTTATATGCTCTAAATAAATAAATATACCATACATAATATACATAATATAAGTTAGATTAGAAGCAAATAATAAACAATAATAATAACAACATAATAAAAATAGAAAGCTTATGTACAAGAACAAAACATGAACATGTTGTTGCTTTACTACTCATGTGAGTTTCAAAACAACACTAGAGTCATGCTAAGTTACATGACATGAATAGATAAAGGTTTAAAGTAATTTTTACCTAAGGTATTTGTGTGGTATGAAGATGGTAGTGAATGTAGGTTATGTGGTTATGGAGAGATGGTAGTTGTATTGCATAAAGAAGTTCTTGTGGTATTTGGTGAAAGAGAGTTTTGGTAGAGGGAAATGTTGTAGAGAGAGTTTGTGTAGTGAATTTGAGAGAGTTTTGGTAATGTAAAGAATTGTGTGAAAGAATGAAAGAGGAGGGGGTATATATAGAATTTTTGGAGTGAATTTTGGATGTAATAAAATAATTTGAAAAAAAAATTGTTGGAAGAGAGAAGGGGCACCGGCCTTGATGTTATAGAGAGAGGAGTGAGTTGATTTTTGAGTGAAATTTGTAAGAAAATAAATTAATATGTAAGGCATGATTTGATTAAAGTTGTATTGAAAATATAAAAAGTAAGAAAATAGGTATGTAGGTGTAAGAAATAGGTGTAAGAAAAAGTAGAGATAGTGAAATAGTAATGAATAGTAGAAAAGTACTATGAATAGTAGACTAAACAATTAAAGTACCGGTAGTAATAAAAATACGCGTATTAAGGCGATATCTGTAATTTCTAGCTATCGAAAAATTCTAAAACTGATATTTTTGGAATCCTTATATTTTTACGAGTCTATTGGTATAAACGCGAGTCCGAAGGACACTCGAAATTCGCGAATCTGATATTTTTATGTTACCCTATATTATTACGAACTATTTTAAGTTATTGGCTTAATTTCGTTTTCTAGGGTTTGAAAACGCGGGATTGCTAGATCTTAAACACTAGGGTTCGTTATAGGCTTGTTGACCTTTAGGGTTCCGTTTTGACTTCCGATTTTACTGAGTTATTTGTAAGATCGTATAATTTTTGAGTTTTGATCGTTTTATATTTTAAGCTCGACGTCTATGGTTTATCTTATTTTATTTGTGATTATTTAATAGTTTTTAGTTCTCGGGATCGTTTAACCGAGTCTAGGGTTATAAGTTGACTCAGTTTGACTTTTGGTAAAAATTTGGAATTTGTGATTCTAAAATTTTACCGAAGGATTTAGGATTTTATCATTTCGTTGTTAAGCGGTATTTGGATCTATCGTTTCGATTCGCGTTTTAGGAATTGGGTAGATTGGTGTACGGACGTTGATTATACCGATAGTTGGACTTTATATTTTGTTTCAAGGGTTCTCGTTTTCTCAAGATTGGGATAACTAGTCTTTGATCCTATTTGGAATTAAGTTATAACTTGGTTCGATTTTTAGGGTTTTGTTTCTGGTGATTGACTCGGTCTAGAATTTGGTTTTTATCTTAGATTGATTCTTGAAATTTAAATTTTGATATTTAGACTTCTAAGATTTATGAAATTTTCGGGGGTTTACAGAATCTCTTCGATCAATTCCCCAGAAAACCCAAATCTCCACAAAACCCTAATTACATAAATCAACAAATACAAACAAATCCATCATTTTAATTCGATCTTTTAATGAATCTATGATTAGAGGATGAAACTTACTTTGATTTGACTCTAAATCCGGAAAATCACCAAAGACCGTAAAGAAACTGTAACCCTAGAACATCACCAATCATGAACAAACAAAACCCTAAATCAGAAATCATTTCGATGAAATCTACATATGTAATAAAGAGATTTAATTACCTTGAATGGATCTCAAATTTCTAATCGTTCTCCTCAAGATTCAAATCTGATCTTCAATCTTCCTTAAACACCCACTCTTCAGATCTCCAAGAAAATTAGAACCGTTTCTCCAATTCTTCTTCAAAACAAAAGAAAATCCTAAGTAATTCATAGATTGAAAGACTTTAAAGGAAAGATATGATTTTGATTACCTGAATCCGATCTTCTAAGATCTCCTTTGACCAATAGAATCAAATCTCCAAATCCGATATGTATGTTTTCCAATTCTATCGCAAATTCATTAATTAAACCCTAGGAAATCTAATAATCCATAAGATCTTAAAACAAAAATAGTGATTTAGTTACCTGATCTGGACTTCTGAATCCTTTGGCGGCTATAAATTCTTAAAGGATAAGAATCTAGGTTTAGGGTTTTGTTGGAGAAAAGACAAAGAAAGAATATATAGGGATTTGTGACTTTTCATCTTCCGTCATGTGTCTGTCATGTGACAAAATTGTATTAAAATTAGATTTTGTTGACAAATTTTAACCTTATAATTTATATCAATGGACACTTTTATCCTTCTTTATGTAATATTTACTTGTATATTACACAAAGTAGGATGTCATTTATGCTCGAAAGATTGACATATGATTGATTGATTGAGGAGAAAATATCAAGTTAGTGAATAATTAATAATCCTTAGAATTGGATTCTCAACTAAGGAATTGCAGTGAAATATCTTGTATCAGTGTATTTATGGATTTTGCATTTGAGGTTAATGTTTGAATAGACTGAATGCAGAAACCTAGGAGTGCATGATTGTAACATAGATAGAGATTTGGATGAATGTAGGAAAATGGGGAAACTTACCACCCTATATTGAATTTTTGGTGTATTTGATTTAATTAGAGGGATTATCAAGTGAGGTGATCACAGAATAAGCTTGGATCCGAGTAATTGTTTCTTAGAAGCAGTTAGAATTAGATTTAAGGATCAAGTCACTAATCATCAAATAATGGTGATATGGATGGATCAATAATTATTAGCTAATGAATACGATGATTAATGAGTAGAAGATACCGTGACTATTCAGAAGTATCTAAGCTATTAATCATAGTAAGGAAAATGAAAAGTTGATGAGCAGACAATGAAAGTAAAGCTTGAACAAATAGTGAGGTAAACCCCTAAGAGCTTCAATGGTTGAGTAAGAAGGCTATTGAAAGCATGGCTTAGGATTGGACCACAAAACCTAAGATTTGTAAGGTCTAAACCCTAATTAATAAAGTCTAGACCTTACTTGAGAGATCTTAAACCCTAAACATCTTCTAAAAACCCTAGGAAATATCTATAGGTGTGACTCCCTAAAATTTCAATATGTTCAAAAGTAAGCCTTAGAAATGTGACAAGATCAAAACCTTAATTGACTAATATGATCTAAAACCCTAAGAATCCTTGACACGAACCAGTAGATCCAATGTACTTAGAATATTGGTCATATGAAATTAGTTAACAAGATCTTAGAGTTAATTATATAAGAAAGCATGACATTATTGACACAAACTAAATATATGATAAATCATTTGATATGGTGGAAACTGTATCAGATGATTATAATATCAGATAACAAACACATAAATTGAGAAATAAAACAATATTATATTATAATAATATATAACAATTTCATATGATAAAATAAATTAGGACTTTACTTGAGTAAAGTGAACGTGTTGTGACCCATAATTTTTTATGTGAATTCTAGAGTTAGTATCGGAATCAAATCCTTATGTTGTATCAAACCAAAACCAAACCCTAGAAATCTTAGATTGAATCTAATAAATTTGATCACACTAGAATATCATATGAATTAGGTTAAACTCGGGACCTAACAATCGATCACTTGGCAAAACGTATCACCATTAAAACAAATTGAAAATGCGATATCTCACCCGATACAAAAATCCTACACTAATTAATATTTTTATTCAATCACTGGCATGTAAATTGAGGCAACATATTTAAATAATAGTTAATAATAAAATAATATACGGTATTTTTCCATAATATCGTATTAATTTATAGTCAAAATTTCGTCAAATAAACCAAATATATCACGTATACGAATCTATGCTAGTAAAATAATTAACACTTCCACATCACTATTCACTACTATTTACTATTATTCGCTACTATTCATATCAATAAACTTTTGTCACTATTCATCACTCTTCACTACTATTTACATCAAGTCTACTATACATTACTTTTCTTTCACTCCTCTCATTCTCTCTCTTTATACTTTTATAAATACCCCCTTATACTCTCGTTTTACCATCCCTTTAGATTCTATAACATATACTCTCACACTGTCAAAACTCTATCAAAATTTCTCTCCTTTCCCTCTCCTCTCTTTCATGCCATCTCCCTCCCTCTCTCCTTATCTCTCTCATCTCAGTCTCCCTCTTCCTCAATATCACACCAACTCATCCTTTTTCTTAAGTAAACACATCTACCATACAAAAGCCTACATTATATATAACTTTTCATGCGTGAGCCACAACACCATTTCCTTATGATTTTTCTTATGATGCATTAAGCTAGGAGAAGGAAATGTGAGCCATCATACTTTGTTTTATGTTTATGTCATGTTTATATTATATTCTTTTACTTTATGCACTCCAATATCTCTATTCTAACATGATATATAGTAAGTATACATAGGTTTGTATATCTACTAGAGCATATTGCTCACTAGCCTAACTTGCAATTTATTTATCTTCATGCACTTTACTTTCTCACTATGTATTTGCTTTCATGCAAATTTACTTTTATGTTCTATAGACTTGTCCTGAAGACTTGTCCTAATTCAAGTCTTATGGATACTTGTCTTATTTAAGCCTTGGGAAGAATTGTCCTAACTCAAGACTCCCATTTAACTTTACATTTCATTGTTATGTTTTGTTGGTCAAGAGGCCATTTTATTTATCATTTACATATTGAAATGCTCTTAATGTTATCTCTTATATTTATGTTGAAATTCTAAATTTTAGTGCCATGATGGCCAAAAGTCTTGAAGTCAAAAGTGGGGAAAGTGATGATCCTGAAATCATTAGAACACCTTTTTCCTTTGATTAGAGGGCCTAGCACAAAAAGTGAAAAGGTTCAAGTTGTTATGAACTATTTCACTAAGATGATACATTGTTATGTAAAAATCATTTTCAAAACTTTGGTCTTAGTATATGGAAAATCATGTCTAGTAAAAGAAAGTTTGAAATAAAACTCTACCCCTCCACTTTCTAAAGTGCCAACACTTGATTAAACAATTGGGGTGTGAAGCCTTATTTATTTATTTTTTTCTCATAAACACTTAATTTGATGTTTAAAAAGTGATCAAACAAAGAAAGCTACATTCCTTTATTTCTTGAAAGTATCGAGATCATGTTTGCAAACAAAGGGTGTGAAACTTTAATTGTTCTTCTTAAATCTACTTGATTTTAATGTTTTGAATATGTTCAAGTAAAAAAATTTTTACTCCTTTTTTTTTTTTTTTTTTGAAAATGCCAAGACCCTTGAGGAGTACTAAAGGTGTAACTTCATTTTCTAACTTGGTTTACTTGTTTTCAAAGTTCATAAAGTTGAATCAATAAAAAAGGATTTTTTTTATTACCATGAGAAGGTATATTTTTGCTTTAGTTTTTTATTTTCAAGTGTTCCATGATGAGTCTTGTGCAGTTAGCAAAGTTTATGCATGGGTATTATCTCATATTCCTAGAAATAAAGCTAACAAAAACTCTATGAACATGAAATAGTACATTCCTTTTTTTTTCTTTTTCTTTTTTCGAGGGCTTAAGGCTCATGTTTGTTTCATTTCCACTTCTTTTATTTGCAAAAGGATCATATAAAAAAGCCTAATTAAAGGATATGGACAATGGTAGTTGAAACAAAAGGAAAACCAATAAGGTTCCTATCACCCATGTTCCATGATACCATAAAAGGCAACTTAGATGTAATTAATGTTTAGTAGCACCTTAGACTCAGTAAGACAAGGCTAACCTATGTTTGTGTTTCTAACTTTCATTTGTTTCGTTTCTTTTCTAAAGTGGCTAAACCCTAGAGGAATTAAGGGCTAGCCATGATCTTAACTTACATCATTTTCATTTCTCTTTTACATATTTAACTTCATTTGAAATGTTCCTAGTTAGTTTAACATTAAAACCATTATTGATGATACTTTTATTCTTCATACTTTACCTATGCTTGCATATAGGAATAAGTTGCATGCATATAGAAAGCACTATAGAGTTTAAACCTTAGAAAAGTACCACAACAAAGCTAAAACAAGTCTGATCCTTATTGAACCGAGACCTTGTTGACCTCATATGTTCATTATAACAATAAAAAATAGATAGATGATTTGAAGTAGGTAGAAATTAACTACTCATATGCGAAAATTAGACTTAAAATGACTTAGATATGGCCATTTTAAGGTTTAAACTAGGCTACGAAAAATATAGCAAGAATAGAAACCATAGAAGTAAAAGTTAAGATGAAGTTTATTTGAAACACTCATTTCAGGTTTTTCTTTGTTCAGGTGATGATGATCTTGAAGTCACATTTCCCAAGGATCACTTTAACTGATGATTATATTATGGAAGAGTGAGTTTTTTCTTATGATTTTGTTGTCTTGTTTGTGCTTGTACAAGTAGTTGAACTAGCATGCTAAGAAAAGATAAAAATGCATATGTATGGAGTTATAATGGGCTATGTATGTTCTTACTTATTTGTGTGTTGAAGTGGACACTAAGCATATCAAAACCTCAGAATGTTTATTTATATGTATGGTTGTTATGTGCTGATTAATTGTTTGGTCATCCCCTTAATAAACCTTAATACGATTTGGAATAAATAAAAGAAATGGTCATGCATGTGTTTGTCACGTCATATCATTGAAGGTTGCTACTTTCATGCAAAGAGCCAGAAAGCCTATGATCCCCTGCCATGGGCTTAAGTCTTCTCATTCTTGAGGAAATTAAAAAAATTCAGGGAATATGTCCTCAGGGAGGAGTCACATCTTGACTATAATGAGCAGGTGCTTGGGGACTAGTAGTAGAGGATGCAAAAAAACCTTAATTAAAATTCCCTAACCTTTGGCACGGAGAGTATAAATCTGTTCTATATATGGTTTCCAGATAACCATATATATTGCGTGTATGACATGCTTATTGCATAGTAAATGCTTAAAAACAATAGACTTGCTTGTTCTTATTACTTACAATACGTTTTAAGGAAATATCTCACCAAGCTAGATGTAGATTACCCCCCAATAGTTTGATTTTGCAAGAAATTTGAAAGTTAGAATTAGGATAAGACACGAATGCAGAGCATACTAAAGATCAAGTCAAGTTAGCTGGAGTATTTGGAAGCTTATAGACTAAACATAGTTAGGAGAAAGATTTAGAACATGATTTCTCCTGCATAGACTATCTTTTCCCTTTAGTAATTTCTATGTAGTTAGAGGATAGACTTAAACTCACCTTATCTTGTCTTTTGGTGGGGTATATGATTCTCAGTGATCCTTGTGATCAGTGAAAACATTGATATTCATACTATTTTCTCAATAAATATATATGTATAATATAGCGAGTGAATAATTAATTATAGTCTTGCAAACTCTAACTTGTAAGACAGTCCTCGTGTTACAGGTACACATATGATATGATGATTTTAGGATAATCCTACTAGGCCCTCTATTAGGGTCATTATAGTAGATGACAGTCAGTTTCCTACTTTTCTTCTTACTCTTCATTTTTTTTTTTTTGGTGAAATTGAAGAAAGAATAATAGGAAGGAAAAAATAAAAAAAATCTTCTTATTATTTGACATATTTATAAAAATTGTGATGAACTTTTTTTTTTGGCTAATAATGATGAATTTCATTCACTAAAAAAGTAACACATCAATCATATAGATCAATACGCCAATGGCTTTGTAACCTAGTATCATTTGTAACCTAGTAGCATCTCCCCCAATCTTTCAAGTAAGAGATATCAGGTTCAAATCCCCCCTGAATATCGTAATAGCCAAAACAAAAATCATACATCTTAATATAAGAAAAATGATAAATGAAGAGTTGGGGGTATATAAACCCAACTGTACAAACGAATACATCTCTTCTATAGTCAAAATATATCAAGTAAAGGATACCATCAATTCTCTTAAGAGAACAAAAACCACACTACCAGCGAGTGAATAAAATCCTATAAAAGAGATAACATAATCCTATATAAGGGAAAAAAGAAATACATAAAAATATAAAAAAGAATCTGCTTATTCAAATACTACCGACAAAACAATATTAGCTTGATTTCTTGAATCTTTAGAACCAATAGATGTGACCAATAGTGATAGAAATATAGAGTGGATGGATCAACAATGATAAAAATGATAGAACGTATATAGATCTAATATCTATGGTGCTACATCTACAAATAATGAAATCAAAAGTGATAGTTTGCGTAATTATGATCATAAATATTGAAAAATATATTCAGTTGAAAAAGATAGCTTAAAAATATATTAGGATTAAGTTAGTATTTAGATATTGAAATTATTTTAAATGACGTGATCAATTCAGAAGTTTGGAAAAAAGAAGGAAAAAAAAAAGCATCGGATCGTAGTCCTTTAATATTATGGTAGATGGGTTGGGTGCCCTAGCTCTTGTTGCTAACATAATTTACTATATAATGAAATAGTTTTATTGATGTAATTGACCTTCAATAGTGTGAAGGGGGTAGTTGTCAGGAATGAAGTGGTAATTCACCAGCAATCAAGGTCTTTGAATTTACATGAACTAAATAAATGGATTGATGAACATATTGTCCAGGCTATACTCAATATACCACTCTCTTTGAACCGAAATGAAGACAATCTGATATGGCATCATAAGAAAAATGGCACGTGCCCGGTCCACTCATCTTATAACTTCCTTAGATGCAATTCTAATCAACAGAACTTACAAGCTTCAAGCTTTAATAACATAAGAAAGGAAGTTTGGAATTTAGTGTGGCACAATCCTAGTATTCCTAAGATCAAACACTTTATTTGGTATGCTTTGAATAATGCAATGCATATGTAAAGGAAATTGGCAAGAAGAAAGGTAATATAGTCTCCTCTTTGTAAGTTTTGTTTGGAAGTTAAGACAATGGAACATTTAATTCTTTGTTGTCCATGGACATTTTTGGTCTAGTTTGCTACCATAGGGATTCGAATCCCCCCAACACGAGTTACTACTTTAGATGAGTGGATGACATCTTGCCTTGAGGGACTACTAGACAAAAAGGTCAGAACTCATTCATTGTGCTTAGCTCAGTATTGTTTCTTGGTTTATATGGAAGGGGAGGTGTATCTTGGTTGTTTTCAATTTTGGTTCATACTGATCATTGACCGAGTTTTTCAAATTTACAAATGTTTTCTAAATTAGTTTCAATAACTACGGTCACACAGGGCAAGTGTAAACCCTTAAAATTTCGATTAATTTTAAGCTTAATCTTAAAATTAAAAGTCAACTGAAAACCCTAAAGGTCAACAAAAGACTAGTACAAACCCTAGAATTTAGATCCGACATTCTCGTATTCTTTAGCCTTAGAAAATAAAGTTGAAATAATTAGTGATAATAGTTCGTAATAATATAAGGAAATGTAAAAATATCATATTCACAAATTTTGAGTGTCCTTAAGACCTAAACGGGATCAGCTCTCAAAAAGTATGCCCGGGGCTCAAAATAGTAAAAATATTCTGATAACACCCTTAGGACCGATTTAATATAAGGATTTCAAAAATATCAGTTTAGTAATTTTTCGGTAACTAAAAATAACAGATATCACAATTATACACGTATTTTCTTACTATCGGTATTTTATTGGTCACATCTACTTTACATTATACTATTTATTTATCTCTACTTTTGCTAACACCTACTCTTACACTCTATACATCTATTATCTTTACTTTTTATCTTTCTCATAACTTTATATCACATCTACCTTATATATTATTATATTTAATTAACAAAAATACAAAAAATATCATCTCTCCTCCTCTTCCTTCATGTGGCTGGCGCCTATAACCCCAACCCCCCTTTCTCTTAAATTTTTTTCAATTTTTCTTTATTTAAATCACTTAAAATTCACTCCTCATTTACCTATAAATACTCCCTCCTCTTTCACTTCATTCACACATCTACTACCCACAAAATTACTCTCTAAATTTCTCTCAAACGCTTTCTCAAAACTCTCCCAAAAGTTCTTCTCAAAACTCTTTCTACTCATACAAACATACTACTATCTTACTTTAGATAGAAATTTCTCCCATCTCTCTTACCATGTCATGTAACTTTACATGACCATGGTGTGAGTTTCTTAAACTTATTGTTATGGAAGCTGTAACGCCTTAAATAAGGCATTACAACCTGCCACGTATCCCCTCTTATATAGGATACCTAAAGGCTCTATTATCCATAAATTTGTTCAATCATCACTGTAAACACTCATAGGGTAACTTATAGGATACCAAACCTGTTAAAAAATAAAAACTCATACTTCATAAAACATAAATTCCTAGTTCAAGCATTAAAATCCAAGTTGACATCATAGTCAACAAATTCTACATAAACTAAAAATATTTACATTAAAATCTCTTCATTTAAAACCAAAAATGAATCCAACTCTAATCTCAAATGATCAAAACACGGTCTTTTCTTAGAAACTTGGTATATGAAGCCTAACTCTCGGCTGGGTAGTTAGGTCCACTATCGCCATCATGTTATCAAAGAATAGATCATAACCGGATAGATCATACACTATATCTTCTTCACTGGACCTGAAATTTAAAAGAATGAGTGGCAACGCTAGTATGATAACTCCAATCCAAAAACAAATGCATATGCACATACAAAGGCATATAATTCATGCAACTTAAACTAATGCAATAATCATATTATTATCTCTTCTTAAGCCAATAAAACAACACAGTCCAGTATTAGGTATACTCTAATCCTGAACTTGGAGTTACTCAGACCCCATTGAAATCATACAACTCTTTGAAAATAATAATCATATACATATATGGATGAGTGGGTACACCCCAAACACCCCGAATCCAGAACACTAATTCTACCTGAATCATATCAAGGCACGAGTCCACTAGGGACAATCTCACACCAAGATCATCAGGGTACCTCACCAGTATCACTGTCTACCAGGTCTTTATGGTCAAAGCAAGCACAACAAAACATACAATTATTAAACCGAATAAAGATTAAGTTTATTAAGAAAAATTATGTTCCTACAAGCATTCAATCAATACTAAACTTACAGACAAAACAGTAGGCAACGATTGGTCGTACCTTTCTCAGTTTCAAGAAATTCCAATCTGTATCTGTAAACCCCGGTAATTCTCAGTAGCTAGGAAACCCCAGAGTTGGAAACGAAACCCTAACCCGATCAGATTGGGTCTAGTAAATGGAGCCTAGGAACCCTAAATCCGGCTTTGCTTCGGTTTCATAGTAAAATAAATATTATAGAGTAAATGAATTTGAATTGTTGTTCCAAGTACATTTCAAACCTTTGAAAGTTTTAAATTCAGGAATTTTTCAATTCGGGCCTTCCCGAGCCCAATTACGGAAAAGCGTGCCCGGGCCACGGATTCAGAAAAATATTGGAATATTCATTAGAACCGTAATTTTATAAGGATTCCAAAAATATCAATTTCATAATTTTTCGAGCTATAAAAATTACAGTTATAGCTTTTCCCGTGTTTTCGGAACAATGGTAAAGTAGATGTCTTGTCTACTATTCACAAGTACAACCTACACTACACACTACTCATACCCTATTCTTACATCCTTACAACTACTCATTTCAATTTTCTTTTCCAATAAAATTTGTCTCTTAAATAATTAATACATTTATTACAATTTCAATTACTAAATTACAAAAAAATCAAATTTTAAAACAACACACACACTCTCCATGAGTAATGGCCGGGCCGCCCCACCCCCCCCCTCCTCTAATTTCCCTCTTCCATTAATTATTTTACTCCATTTTATACAACTAAACCCTAATACATTTGATATATATACTTATTTTTCTCTCTCTCTCTCTTCATTTCTTCTCTTTTCAAAATTGGAAAAAAAGAATCAAACCCTCTCTTCTCTCCCCCTCATTGCCGAGCACTCCCCTTCCCATTCCCTCTCATTTTCACTTTGTTTCTTCTCCATTCCACTTCAAGACTCATTGGTATGTGCATGTGAGCCTTGGTTCCCTATTCTTGTCATGGCAAGACCATATCTTGTGTATTTCCTCATTAAAACCCATGATGCTCATGCTAGGGACATGGAAATGCATGAACAAGAATGTCAAGCCATCACAAGACATGGATCTAGTGTTTAGATGTTTTTGTTAAGATTTCAAAATGTTCATGCATGTAAAGTAGTGATCTTGTATTTATATTGTTGTTCATGCCATGAGATCCATGTTATATACATCATATGTAGTAGATCTAAGGTTTAGACATTCACCACTTTAAGTACATGCATGATCATAAGTTCATTTTTGTTTATGTGCTTTGTTGATCATATAAATGGAGTCTTGTTCATGTATAGAGATGTTAGATAGTATATCTCCACATATAGATGGCAAGAACATTGAAAAGGAAGGACTTTGTTAGATATGGAAAGTTGAAAATTCGGATGAAATGGAAACCCTACCCTAAAGACCTCCAAATCAATTTTAAACTTATATTTCATAAGAAAAATGAAGGGTATGTGTAATAGACATGTTGAAGGAATTATTTTTCATGAGTTTAGATGAGTTAGGCATAATAAAATAAGAAAAACAAGAGGTGAAGTTAGAATGAAAAGTGTTGACTTTAATTGTGTAGTCAAATTCATAACTTTGTGTAATGCCTAAATAAACACTTAGTATTTAAGTCTAAAATGAATGTTTTATAAGCTAAATGAAGTCCTTAGATAATGTATACATTGAAGCCCCAATTTTTAATGCATTAGACTAGATTTCCCTTAAGAAAAATGTAAGAAAAGAAAATTGGAAAAATTCGGATTTTTACAAATAGCTTAATTGAAAACATGTTTGCAATGAAAAATGTGAATTTTTGTGCATGAATGGAGGCCATGACTATTATAGACTTTGAGAACCTATTTTTAATTAAATAATAAGTAGATTACAAGATTAAAAACCAAAGAAACCCTAAGGAGTATAATGTGGGAAAATAACTTCTTAGATTTAGCCTTTATGAAACTTTCCCCAACACTTAGGAGTTCCTAAAAGTTTATTACTACAAAATCATCATGACCATGCACAAGTCGAGTCCATTACATGGCATACACATTAGTAGTTCATTCCCATATCATTCATGCATGAATCATCATTTAGGAATTTTTATCAAAGACAAAGCAAATTTTCGAGATTGGGTCAATTGCGGGACAGAACTGATCCCACTGTTCCGTGACCCTATTATTTTCAAAACTTGGATTTAATACTTGAAGTAGATAGATCTTTCGAAGTAGATGAAGATCGACATAAAGTTTGCGAAATTCCGAGTTAAAATGACCAAGTTATGGCCGTTTTTAAGTCGGAACTTCCAAATATAGCGAGAAATCCGAATTCAACTAGTCTAGATGTATAGTTTGATTTAATTACATAGTGAGAATCTCATAGGGATTTTCTTGTTTGGTAGGTGATTCCGAGCAGGACGACACTCTACCTCCCGATTATTATTATTAAGAAGTTTGGTGTTCCATGGCGAGTGAGTTTACTTCCACTCTCAATTAATGCTTGTGAATGTAATGTAGTGGCACTATGATGTAGCAAAGATAAAAAGGAACTGCACAAGCATGATGGGGTATGTGGGAAATTATTTATGTTGTTGATGGTTATGTGTGAAATGGAGCTTAAGTATATCGAAACCGGTGTTAAGATATTGACTGTTTTACTAGAATCTTATGATGAATGTCTGCGAATACTTGTTGTCACTTAAAAGAATTGAATTAATAACTATCGACTCCGACTATAAATGAGTTCATACATGTCACAATGGGGTTGAGCATTTTGCATTGGTTGGTTTTCGTGACCCATAAACGAATGGAGGTAATCGTGATCCATAAAACGAATGTGAGGTTAATCGTGATCCATAAACGAGCTTTTAATCAGTTGACCGTGAGCTTAAACGGCGTCGTACCGCAGGAATCGTTACTCTGCTAACCTAGGATGGAGGGCCAGTCCATCCACATATGATTTCCGGTTGGTCATATGTTTTGTTGATCACATTTGTATGGTGCATACACTTGCTTGAATAATCACTTGCTTGAACGTTGTATTTAATTGTGTTATGGAAGTATTACTCACTAAGCTAGTTAGCTTACGCCCCTATAGTTTCTATCTTTCAACATGAGTTTATATGGCTTAGGCCAAGACAAGCCACAGCACAGGTACCGGAGATAGGATTTCTTATAGAAGTTTGATTCATCTCGTAGACACCCAATTTTGCCCAATTAAAAATTAGGCTTAAGTTTAGAATAAATTAATGTCATGATTGAGTTCATTAAAAATATAAAATATAATAATAAAAATAATAATAAAGTATAATAAAAAAGAGAAAAAGAAAAAATAAAAATATAAAAGGAATAAAATATGTATAATAAAATAATTAAATGAATAATAGTAATATAAATAAAATATATGTAAGAAAAATTAAAATAAATAATTATTTAAGCTTAATATAATATATATTTTATTAGTCTTAAGTATTAGTGGGTTAGCTATATGACCAAGGCACAGGCCAACGGCCTAACGGATCAGACCATGGACACAAAGCAAGGGGACCCAAGTTCGAATCTAGCCTAAGGCAGATTTTGCCTCTTTTTTGTTCATTTTTTTTCCCAAAAGACACATCGGTTCATCCACTTTGAGACCTCATTTGAGCAACGAATCTTTGTGTTTTTTCGAAATTGATTGTACAGACACGAACTAGGCATGGGATACATCACATATACACACAATTCGTGCATTATTTCATTCCAAAAGACACATTAATTAAGGCATGAAAATTGGAAAAAATTCGAATGGACATGATTTTTCAAATCTTAAAATTGGCCGAATTGTGTTCTTTAATCAAATTAAACACACTTAATCGAAGAGTTGTGATGTATAAACATAAGATTCGTGATCAATTTGAACCAACAATCACGAATCGAGTCCCAATTTTGAATCGTTTTTATTTGAAAAAATATAACGATTCGTGATTGTAAAATTGAACAAGTACGAAGCTTCGAAATGACAAATTGTTTCGAAATCTATAAATAGGATCACCCCCAAGCAGAAACACAATTCAATTTCACAAAACACGCACTACACGATCGAGATCTGAAAATAGAGAGAAAAGTGTTCGAATTGCAAAATTTGCAAATTCGAAGTGATTGAGAGGATTTCGATCCAATTAAAGAGTGTTAGGATCATCTAGGAAGTGTTTTGATTGATTATAGTGTTTAGAATTGCTCGAATTTGCATTTGGAAGTTCTGCAAATTTTCGATTTTTTTAAACCCTCGCCGCCGAGCACCACCACACGAACCGCCACTTCTGGTGGTTCTGGGAGTGAACCACCACCACCAGCCGCTGCAGCACCCCAATCCACGTCGGGCCGACAAGTTGGAGGCTTCGAAAACCACCAGGAACGGCCGAGGAACGCTCGAAAACCACCGTGATCGTCTTCTTCACCCGACGGAGCACCGAAATCCGACCCGAAATCCGAATCCAACCCGGTCGGTCGTCGGTCAACGGTGATCGGTCAACGGTCAACGGTCGTCGGTCAAAAGTCAGCAGATCCTGTGGTCCAGATTTGATCAGAAGATCCTGTGGTCCAGATTTGATCAGAGGATCCTACGGTTCAGATTTGATCAGAGGATCAGACGGTCCAGATTCGATCAAAGCAATCAACGCTCCAGATCGAAAGTCATCAGATCCTGCGGTCCAGATTTAGTCTACAGATCAGACGCTCCAGATCTGATCCGAGAAGATCCAACGGTCCAGGTTAGTCTGTATATTAAATTATTTATTTATTATATATTTAATTTCGGAAAATAGGAAAAAAAGAAAAAATTAATAAAAATTCGTAAAAAATCCAGAAAAATTCAGAAAAATCCAGAAAAATTAGAATAATTATTTTTAATATAAATTTACATGTTTTAGCAATTTTTGATATTTTTGATATTTTTGAATATGTATTTGCATATAGATTGATCTTTAAATATATATTTGATGCATGAGATGTTTTGTTTTTGTATTTTAATTTTGTTATGATATATTTTGAATATGTTCTGAACATATGTGATGATTATTGAATTTTGAAAATAATAAATTGTTAATAGATTTTTTAAACCAAAATTGTTGTTGAATAATAAAGATAAAAATTGTTTTTTTTAAAATCATGATATTAATTAAGTTTTTATCAAAATTATCTTTATAAATTTGCTATAAAGATAATACTCAAAGTTTTCAAAATTGATTTTCATGTAGCATTAAATTAGCCATGAATTATCATAAATTGGTTTTTTTTTAGAAAAATGATTTTTGGACTTAGAAAAATATATTTTTTATGAAATAAAATTCAATTGATTAGATCATAGGATCATCAAAATTGTTTTCATAAAAATTCAAAATTTAATAAACTTAAAGTGAGAATATTTTAAAAATATAAAATTGATCAACAAACTAAGTTCTTTATAAAAGAACTACGTTTTGTCTGATCTCGATTAGCGAGTACGTAGGCACCTACGGGGCGACAATAAAATTAGAAAAAATATATTTTGTTTTGATAGTTTGAAATAATCATTTTGTACATATTATAAGTTTTTTTTTTAAAAAAGGAAAAATACAAATGTTTGTTGATATTTAAATCCTAAGAAAAATACATAAAAATAAAAATGCATGATTAAACTTGTAGATATTTGTTTTATAAATGTTTTGTTTGAATTTTTTAGTATAGAAAAGGATAAATTCTAAATTTTAAATTTAAAGTGGTAACCGCTTAGGTTTTAATAGGTTAGCCCCCGAACTCAGATATCTGGTATTTTTTAAAAATTTGATTTTTAAATCAAACTTTTCGCAGACTAGTGGCTAAGTTAGGATTAACCGACCCATTAATCCTGGCTTTCATTTTTTCCCGATTTATATCGGGTGGCGACTCTAAAAATTTTCAAAAATTAAATTTCTTTTAACCCCTAGTCGAGGATTCATGTTAAATGGGTTAGGGTTTAATATGAATCGGGTTAGGAGAAATGAACCGGATGATTTTCAAAATCCAGGCTCGACAGCTTGGCGACTCCACTGGGGACTCGCTTATTTTTTAAGAGGGCTAGCCACTTAAGTTTAAAATTTAAAATTTATCCTTTTTTGTATATTGTATATATATTTTGTATGTGTTTTTGTATATATGTCTGTGATTTAGATTTTAAATTAGTTCATTTCACTTGCATGTGCATTTGCATGTATGCACACAATGTGTGCTAGATACGGTCGAACCCAGGCCGTCTTAAGAGCCTAAGCGAGGAGTTCGAAGTAAGGTCCGGGGGCTGTGGTTTCCACCCTCTAGATCAAGAAAAGACTCCCACTCCGGTTTAGCCTTATGATTTGCTAGACCGGGGAACCTATAGAACCTTACCAAATCATGCATTCATTCATGGGATTTGACCAATTTTTTTCAAAAAAATGGAGTTGTAAATTTTTTTTAAAAAAAATTTTAAAATTTAGGATTTGTCTCCTAATAGGGTCTTTATAAATCCTCAGGAAATGATTTCCTCGAGTTCGGACAGTAGCGATAGCCTATGGGCTCGTCTCATCAAGGAACCCCGAGTAGAGACTTTCAAGGATCCAATGCTGTTACTGGACCGATGGTTGGTCAGTTTTGACCCCGATCAACAATCATTCATTAAGGATAGGTTGGGCCCGATCCTCAATTTACCTAAGTCCAAGTTCCATTTACCATGTTTCGAGCCCTTGTTCATCTCTGGGAACCCAATGAAGTGGCATTCCGTCTAGGTCAACACGTGCTAAGTCCTACCATTGAAGAATATGCTAGGTTGCTTCAAGCCCCACCCACTTCCGAAGGGATCTATGTACCAAGCCTTACTCAAAGTCCGATCCGCATCATTTCAGAATTTTTGGGATTAAAAAGAGAAGCAGTAATTGAAGCCATGAAGGGTTGCAATGAATTCTCCATCCGATTAACTACTTTGATGGATTGGTTTGGAAACTTTGACAATTACATAAGCAACCGAGATTCCTTTACAGTATCAGTTGTGACCTGGAGTGAAAATCGGGTTAATGCTTTCATAGTGGCTGCTTTTGCTACCATACTCTTTCCACATGGGAACCTGTTCATTCACTTCCGAGTCATCGAGCTTGTAGCACAATATCTAACTGGCAAGTCATATGTTCCCGCCCTTCTAGCAGAACAAATCAGAAGTTGAATCACATCAAGTCTAAGGGCAGGGGCAGTTTCAAGGCAAGCATGCATCTGTTGATGGTTTGGTTCTAGTCACACCAAGTACTACGGAAAAGATCTAGCTAATGGGTCCCTTATCCGCCCGAATTATGATCTCATCCAGTCTTTTGCTGAACGGGTCCATATGGAAGACAATGAGCCTTTCTGGTCTATACTTGCAATATTTGAAGACATGAGACCTGAAGACTTTATGTGGCAAGCCCGTTGGTTTAAGTGTCCCGTTGCTATCTTAAGTTGCAAGAAATACCTAACTGTGCCTCTGATTGGAATCACTGGCTGTAGGCTATTACCCCTCAAGTGTTATCCGACAATATGGCATGCTACAAGACATTACTGTCAAGCCAGAGTTGGGACGAGTTATTCTCGACTATATGGATCCAACCATGACTCAGATAGCAAAGCAGTCCAAGGTAAACCAAATAAAAGCCATCTGGGATGATAGAGAAATCAAGCCAGTTTTCGAAGTCGAGCCAGAAAATAAAGTGACTCGGGATTATAGAGCAACCAGGTGGTACATAGCCAATCAAATGAAGAAGAATAAGGACATCCAATATGAAGCTCCTAACATTCTTGAACCAGCACCACCTGAACCTGATCCTGAAATGATTGCTTACATGGAAATGGTTTCAGCTCGGCTTGAAGTCTGTCATCGGGATTACATGCAAAGAGATAGAGAGATGATTGACCGCTTGGAAAAAGCTCACAATAGGATTGCACTGTTAGAGGATGAATTGAAGAAAGCTCGAAAAAGGACTCAACTACTTGAGGATCAAATCATCTGCCCTGCCAAGACTAGAAGACTAGTTTAGAAGTCCTGAGTTTAGTTTTAGCAATTAAGGTTCTTGAACTTTTAGTATAGTAATTTAACTTTGTATGAAATATTGTTTTTGAATTATTACAACTCCAATAAATGTGTTTATCAAAATTTGATGGTCATTATCCCCATTTGCTTCATATTGCATCCTTGTGTTTGTATGTTTATTCTTATCTTCTTACTTCTTACGGTCCAGTTACGAATCAAGTCTAGCGAATCCAAAATCCTGAAAGATAGCTTCCAAACCAGTTAGAAGTCCCATTTATACTAGATCACGAGCAAAGATGGCTAGTACCGGGAACACTACCCCTGATCAGACCACTGAACAGAGACTCAATGCCATGGAACAAACCCTGCTTAGAATTACCGAACAAATGCAGACCCTTACTCAGAATGTTACCCAGTCCAAGACCCCTATAGCATCTGAAGAATCTTCCGGGGAACAGAAAGGAAAAGAAATCATGCAGCAACCAGTCAACGTTGATGATTCCCACACTGAGTTCAATATGTCCGAGCTAAAGAAAGAACTTGAAGCCCAAGCCAGAGACATGGAGAAGAAACTGTTTGAAAAGATGAAGGCATTTGACGGCTTTGATCAGACTGCGATTTTAAGCCTGCCACAATTTGAGGAAGGTGCTTTTCCTGAAAAATTTAAGGCACCCGAGTTCGAAAAATAATGGAACTGGCTGTCCTAACATGCATACAAGATTATATGTACGACGTATGGGGCAGTATGCCAAATTTGATAAACTGATGGTACAGACCTTTCAAGATAGCCTTACTGGTCCAGCATTAGCCTGGTATGCCCAATTGGACTCACAAGAAATTGATACTTGGGATAAATTAGCCAGGGCATTTTTCAACCAATACAAGTTCAATATCGAAATGGCACCCTCGGTCTGGGATTTGAGTACTATGAAGAAGAAGAAAGACGAAGCTTTCAAGGAATATGCTCAGCGATGGAGAGCTTTAGCTGCAAGAATCACCAATCCAATGCCTGAAAAGGATCTCACTTTTACTTTCATCAACACACTAGAAGAGCCATTCTTTTCTCATCTCATAGGGCATGCGTCAGCAAGTTTTTCAGAAGTGGTAGTAGCCGGATGCAGAATTGAGAATGCTATCTCAGCCGGAAAGCTACAAGTAGAAAAGAAATATACAGCACCTAAAAATGTCACGTACAAAGGAAAGGATTCGACTGTCGGTATGGTCAATATCTCAAGTCCAGCAAACCCTACTAAATCCATAGTCCTGCCGACCAATCAAGGTCAAAGTCAACAAAGGGTTGTTTCGAATCAACAATCAAGGCCTAACCGACGCAATTTTACTCCAATACCGGTTCCACTCAGCCAAGTGTGGGCTAAATTGAGAGCCGATAATCTGATTGGCTTTGAAGTACCCAGAGATGATTATAAGCCCAAGAACTACAACCCTGATTTAAAATGTGAATATCACATGGGGCAAATCGGGCACTCCACTGATTATTGTTGGAGACTCAAACATAAGATTCAAGATCTTATTGATGCAAAGACCATCCAATTAGACTTTGTGCAGCCTCCAAATGTTTCTACTAATCCATTGCCAAATCATGGGTCGGTTATTAATATGATCACTGCCGAAGCGCCGGACCCAGAAGTCAACTTGGATGAATTGCCTATCACCATAGAACAAGTGGCATGGAATCTCCGCCAAATGGGGCATTTACCCTATATCAATCTGAGAGATCGCACAAAAACCAGACCAGCCATTTACAACTTGTTGCAAAATGGAATCATAAAGAAAGAAGATATCATGGAAATGCTGGTCCCAAAGCCAAGAAAGTCAAGCACACAGGCAGAATTGGGCAAGATACCAAGCTGGAGACCCAACTGTCGGAACTCTAGGAGATGATGGAAAGTACCAATATCTGGTTGACTATTGGTTTGAACCACGCGTATATGCCGATGCTCCTCCCACTGGATGGGGATCAGAGTCTGAAGATGAAGAAAAGCCTGTACCTGAAGATGAAGAAAAGCCTGTACCAGAGAAAGAAGAAAAATTTGTTGGCATGATCACATGTGAACCGAAGTTAATCAAATTTGAGATGAACAACAGAGGCAACTGTCTCGAAGCCTAGAAGTTATACTTTTCAAATCCCAATTGCTGTAAAGGATTACAAAGCTGCCCCATTTGATTACCAGACAGTTAATCACGCTTCTATGATTGGCGGGCTTACCGTTCGGGAAGACTTTATGAACCAACTGCAAAGAAGGTGACCATGGATTCATCGCCGCCGCCGAATGATGAAGAAAAGAAGGAAGATGAGAAAGCAATATTGGCTAAACTCATGAAGGCAAGTGAATTCAAAGTAGTTGAACAACTAGTCAAGACACCAGCCCAAATATCACTCATGGGTTTGTTAATTAGCTCTGATATTCACCGTGAGGCCTTGTTCAAGGTTCTCAAAGAAGTAAAAGTTCCAGAGAATGTGACAGAAAAAACCTTGGAACATATCATTAATTCTGTCTTTGCAAATGAGCAAATTAGCTTCTCATCTGAAGAATTAGAAGAGGAAGGTGGCCAACATAATAAAGCTCTTTTTATTGTTGTCAAAAGCAATGGTAGAATCGTCTCCCGAGTGCTTATTGACAATGGATCTTCTCTAATGTATGCCCCCTGGCTACTCTGAATTTGTTGGAAGTAGACCCGTCAAATATCAAGCCAAGTCCTACTGTAGTACGAGCATTTGATGGATCAAAGAAGGAAATAATTGGAGAAGTGGAATTAGAGGTCACTATTGGGCCTCAAACTTTCCTAATTCCTTTTCAAGTATAGATATCCCAAGAACATTTAATTTGTTGCTTGGAAGGCCATGGATTCATGCAGCAAGAGCAATACCCTCAAGCTTGCACCAGAGGGTTAAATTTGTAGCAAATGGCCAACTTGTTACCGTTATGGGAGAACAAGATTATGCCATCTATCAAGAAACGGCTATTCCATACATTGGAAAAGGTGAAGAAGAGGACTTCGGACTCCAAATTTTGAAGAAGTCTGTGTAATAAATGAAGAAAAAGAAGCTCAGATAGGAACTTTTGGCCTAGGATATTCTCCTACTCAAACAGAGGTAGCAGACATGAAGAATAAGATGAGAACAAGGAAACTTAATAAAGAATATGATCCAGACATCGAGATTCCGCACATCAGAAGCTCCTTTCCAAAGCCTCATCATGTCCAGGACAGATGACTCCAAGGAAGATGATCCACCCAAGAAGATAGCTTTGAAGAATTGGTTTTCCATACCTTGTGCTAGTTTTAATTTTCTTAAGTAAGGACCGATATTAGATTGCGTTTTGTATTTTTCTGCTTTATGTGTTGCTCAAATAAGTGTACTTAAACACCATTTCAAATTTAATAAAATTCTTTTGTGTTTTTCCATATTCTTATTCTTTCCCCATTCATATTCTACCAGATCCGACTTTTGTAATGAGTTCCGGGATATCTCGCGTCTGTAAATACTGAAAATATCGATATCACCTCCAACCCTACTGGGTTAGTCGTTGAAGATGATATCGATTATCAATTGAAAACACAAGAAAATTGGCAAAACTTTGATCATGAAAGGATTGAAACCCCTGAACCCACTAAATTGGTTAATTTGGGAACAAGTGAAGATCCTAGGAATTTGAGAATTGGGGGTAAATTGCCAGAAGACACAACACAGGGTTTGATTAAGTTACTAGCAGAGTATTTGGATGTTTTTGCATGGTCATATAGTGATATGCCCGGTTTAGATCCGTCAATTGTGGTCCATAAATTGCCAACCAAAGAAGGCATTAAGCCTAAGAAGCAAAAACTAAGGCGATTTAGACCCGATTTGCTACTTAAAATTAAAGATGAGGTCAAGAAGTTACTCGAAGTTGGATTCATTGAAGTTTCGGATTACTCAGATTGGGTATCAAACATAGTACCAGTACTTAAGAAAAATGGGAAACTTAGAATCTGTGTGGACTTTAGAGACTTGAATCAAGCGACCCCAAAAGATAATTTCCCGTTGCCACATATTGATGTCTTGGTAGACAATACAGCTGGAAACCATCTATTCTCATTTATGGATGGATTTTCGGGATACAATCAAATATTGATGGCCGAAGAGGACAAAGTCAAAACCACATTTGTCACAGCCTGGGGAACTTTTTGCTATAAGGTCATGCCATTTGGTCTCAAGAATGCCGGAGCAACTTATCAGCGAGCAATGCAGACCATATTGCATGACATGATGCATAGAGAGGTGGAAGTATATGTTGATGACATGATTGCCAAATCAAAAGAAGGAGAAGATCATGTAGAAGTATTAAGGAAACTTTTTGAAAGATTGAGAAAGTTTCAATTAAAATTAAACCCAGAAAAATGCATTTTTGGAGTAACTTCTGGGAAACTATTGGGATTTGTGATCAGTCAAAGAGGAATAGAAATTGATCCTGATAAGGTCAAAGCAATTCAAGAATTACCTCCCCCAACAACTTGAAAGAAATTAGAGGTCTTTTGGGGAGACTAAATTACATTGCTCGATTCATTTCCCAGTTGACGGATAAATGTCAACCACTATTTAAATTATTGAGAAAAAATGCCCAAATTGAATGGAATGAAGAATGTGAAGAAGCCTTTAACCGAATTAAACAGTATCTGACAAATCCCCCAGTTTTGATCACTCCAGTACCCGAAAAGCCTTTGTTCTTATACTTGACAATTTTTTCGGAATCCATGGGTTGTGTACTCGGGCAAAAAGATGAAATGGAAAAGAAAGAGCTATTTATTACAGCAAAAAATTCTCAATGGAGAGCAAAAGTACTCAGAGATAGAAAGAACTTGCTGTGCATTAGTATGGACTATGCATAGACTCAGGCAATACACGCTCTTCTACTCAATCGAGTTAATTACAAAGCATGATCCTTTGAGGTATCTGGCAAATAAGCCCGCCTTGGTCGGTCGAATTTCAAAATGGCAAATGTTGCTGTCTGAGTTTGATATTACCTATGTTAGACAAAATTCAATTAAAGGACAAGCCTTGGCTGATCAACTCGCTGAAAGCCCGGTTGATGAGGAACTAAAGGAACAAGATCAATTCCCCGATGAAGGGATTCGGGTAACACAAACGGAAGATGAAAGAATGCCGAATTGGAAATTGTATTTTGACGGAGCAGCTAATGTATATGGATGTGGAATAGGGGCAGTCCTAATTTCACCTGAAGGAAACAATACCCAACAGCGGCCAGATTAATGTTCCCTTATACAAAATATAGCAGAATATGAAGCATGCATTTTGGGTTTAGAGATGGCAATCCAAATGGAAATTCAAGAGCTCGAAGTTTTTGGAGATTCATCACTTATTATTTTTCAAACTCGAGGAGATTTTAAAACAAAGGATCCCAAGTTGATTCCTTATCATAATCACTTGGCAGAATTGATAGAAAGATTCAGGGAAATCTCCTTTGTATATGTGCCAAGAACTCAAAATCAGTTTGCTGATGCTCTGGCTACTTTGGCCTCATTAATTCAGTTTACTGAAGGAGCAAGAATCCAACCTTTGCAAGTCCGGGTGAGAAGTGAACCCGCATTCTGCACCATGATCGAATCAGATGAACCCTGGTTCCAAGATATTAAAGTTCTTTTGCAAACGGGTAATTATCCTGAAGGTGCTACCAAGAAAGATCAGAAGTCACTGAGGCGTTTGGCCAGTCATTTTTTGCTAAGTGGAAATACGTTATACAGAAGATCATTCGACACGACTTTGTTGAGATGTGTAGATGAAAAAGAGGCCCAGAAGCTCATGGAAGAAGTTCACGAAGGAATTTGTGGTCCTCATATGAGTGGTTACATGTTAGCCAAAAAGATTATGAGATTAGGATACTTTTGGTTAACTATGGAATCAGACTGTATCAAACATGTGAGATCTTGTCATTTATGCCAGATCTATGCAAACAAGATAAGTGCCCCTCCAAAAGAATTACAGTTAATGTCAACCCCATGGCCTTTCTCAACATGGGGGATAGATGTTATTGGGCCAATTTCACCTAAAGCTTCAAACGGTCATCGGTTCATATTGGTTGCAATCGATTACTTCACTAAATGGGTAGAAGCCGCTTCCTATGCAAGTGTAACGAAGTCCGTGGTTGTGCGGTTTATCAAAAGAGACATCATCACTAGATATGGAACTCCGGAAAGTATCATCACTGATAATGGTACGAATTTGAACAACAAAGAAGTAACAAATTTGTGTCAGCAATTCAAGATCAAGCATCGGAATTCTACTCCGTATCGGCCACAGATGAATGGGGCAGTTGAAGCCGCCAATAAGAACATCAAGAGAATTATTGAGAAGATGACCATTGTCTATAAAGATTGGCATGAAATGTTACCGCTCGCATTAATGGCGTATCGAACGTCTGTAAGAACATCAACCGGGGCAACACCATATTCCTTGGTATACGGAACTGAAGCTGTTTTACCTGTAGAAGTTGAAATTCCATCACTTCGTATATTAGTAGAAACCAAACTCGATGAAGCTGAGTGGATAAAACAAAGATTTGAACAGTTGAATCTGTTAGATGAAAAGAGGCTGACTGCAATGTGTCACGGCCAGTTATATCAGCAAAGAATGGCTAAAGCATTCAACAAGAAGGTCAAGCCAAGAAGCTTCCAAGAAGGTGATTTGGTTTTGAGAAAGATGCTGCCAAATGTACAAGACTCCAGAGGAAAGTTCACACCAAACTATGAAGGACCATATGTAGTTAGAAAAGTATTGTCGGGAGGAGCATTGATTCTTTCCCAAATGGATGGACCTGATTTAAAGGATCCTGTAAACTCAGATGCTGTAAAGATGTATTATGAATGATCAATAAAATTTGTCATTTTCTGTGTTCAGATTGATTTCATTTTTAGTTTTTACAAGCAAAGTTGATATTCCAAAAACTTTGAACTGAAGTCAAATCTCAACCCGTTAATTAAATCATTCACCAAATAACAAAAATTCTCAAATCAGACCAAATCTCATCCCATTCATCAAATAACCATAAATTCTCAAATCAGACCAAATCTCATCCCATTCATCACCAAATAACTATAAATTCTCAAACTAGATCAAATCTCAACCTATCACTTAAACAAATTCCCAAACCCAAACTAAAACTGTTAGAAAGTAATTTGAGCATCTCATATGGCCTTAAAATGCATATATGTAATTTTATCTGGTGATTATTTTGCACAAGGTAACTAGTTTTTGAACACGGTTATGTGAACAACAGAAAAACACTAAACACATTAACCGACGAAAGACCAAGATTCTTCAAATGGATCAGCAAATTAAGTTTCCAAGAAAATCAAGATTCCCCCCAAATGAATCAAAAAGATCAAGTTTCCTCAAGTGAATCAAAAAGATCAAATTTCCTCAAGTGAATCAAAAGGATCAAGTTTCCTCAAAAGAATCAAAAAGATCAAGTTTCCTCAAGAAGATCAGAAAGTTAAGTTTCCAAGAAAATCAAAAGTCCCCAAGTGGATCAGAAGATCAGTATCCTAGAAGATCAAGTTTCCCGGAAGATCAAGAATTCCCAAATGGATCAAGAAACCAGATCTTTTAGAGTTTCAAAAATCCCTAGTAAACCAAAGCCATAGGTCCGGCAATGACCAAACCAAAGCCCATAGGTCCGGCAAATGACCAAACCAAAGCCCATAGGTCCGGAAAATGACCAACTTAGGCCCAACAGATGGCCTATCATTTTCTAAATCTAGACCCGACAGACGGTCTATTAGTTTTTTAATCTAGACCCGACAGACGGTCTATCATTTTTTCTAAATCTAGGCCCGACAGATGGCCTATCATTTTTCAAAGCCTAGGCCCGACAGTTGACCTAGCAAATCTTAATGTCTAAACTCGACAGATAGTTTAGCACAAGATAAAATCTCTTGTTTGACAGGAGAAATTAAGCAAAAATTGGCTATCCTTTGTCTTTGTGGCAAAAGTTTTGTTCAAACTTTACCACAAAGAGGGGCAGCTGTAGACACCCAATTTTTGCCCAATTAAAAAATTAGGCACAAGTTTAGAATAAATCAATGTCATGATTGAGTTCATTAAAAAATAAAATAATAATAAAAATAATAAATATATATAATAAAAAAGAGAAAAAAGGAAAATAAAAAAAATAAAAATATAGAGGAATAAAATATGTATAAAAAAATAATTAAATGAATAATAGTAATAATAAAATATATGTAAGAAAAATTAAAAAAATAATTATTCAAGCTTAATATAATATATATTTTATTAGTCTTAAGTATTAGTGGCTTAGCTATATGACCAAGGCACAGGCCAACGGCCTAACGGATCAGACCATGGACACAAAGCAAGGGGACCCAAGTTCGAATCTAGCCTAAGGCAGATTTTGCCTCTTTTTGTTCATTTTTTTCCCAAAAGACACATCGGTTCATCCACTTTGAGACCTCATTTGAGCAACGAATCTTTGTGTTTTTTCGAAATTGATTGTACAGACACGAACTAGGCATGGGATACATCACATATACACACAATTCGTGCATTATTTCATTCCAAAAGACACATTAATTAAAGCATGAAAATTGAAAAAAAATTCGAATGGACATGATTTTTCAAATCTTAAAATTGGCCGAATTGTGTCCTTTAATCAAATTAAACACACTTAATCGAAGAGTTGTGATGTATAAACATAAGATTCGTGATCAATTTGAACCAAATCACGAATCGAGTCCCAATTTCGAATCGTTTTTTATTTGAAAAAATATAACGATTCGTGATTGTAAAATTGAACAAGTACGAAGCTTCGAAATGACAAATTGTTTCGAAATCTATAAATAGGATCACCCCCCAAGCAGAAAGCACAATTCAATTTCACAAAACACGCACTACACGATCGAGATCTGAAAATAGAGAGAAAAGTGTTCGAATTGCAAAAATTTGCAAATTCGAAGTGATTGAGAGGATTTCGATCCAATTAAAGAGTGTTAGGATCATCTAGGAAGTGTTCTTGATTGATTATAGTGTTTAGATTTGCTCGAATTTGCATTTGGAAGTTCTGCAAATTTTTTTGATTTTTTTCAAACCCTCGCCGCCGAGCACCACCACACGAACCGCCACTTCTGGTGGTTCTGGGAGTGAACCACCACCACCAGCCGCCTGCAGCACCCCAATCCACGTCGGGCCGACAAAGTTGGAGGCTTCGAAAACCACCAGGAACGGCCGAAGAACGCTCGAAACCACCGTGATCGTCTTCTTCACCGACGGAGCACCGAAATCCGACCCGAAATCCGAATCCAACCCGTCGGTCGTCGGTCAAACGGTGATCGGTTCAACGGTCAACGGTCGTCGGTCAAAAGTCAGTAGATCCTGTGGTCCAGATTTGATCAGAAGATCCTGTGGTCCAGATTTGACCAGAGGATCCTACGGTTCAGATTTGATCAGAGGATCAGACGGTCCAGATTTGATCAAACAATCAACGCTCCAGATCGAAGCCATCAGATCTGCGGTCCAGATTCAGTCTACAGATCGGAACGCTCCAGATCTGATCCGAGAAATCCAACGGTCCAGGTTAGTCCGCAATATTAAATTATTATTTATTATATATTTAATTTCGGAAAATAAGAAAAAATAGTAAAAAATTAATAAAAATTCGTTTAAAAAATCCAGAAAAATTCAGAAAAATCCAGAAAAATCAGAATAATTATTTTAATATAAATTTACATGTTTTAGTAATTTTTGATATTTTTTGATATTTTTGAATATGTATTTGCATATAGATTGATCTTTAAATATATATTTGATGCATGAGATGTTTTGTTTTTGTATTTTAATTTTGTTATGATATATTTTGAATATGTTCTGAACATATGTGATGATTATTGAATTTTCAAGAATAATAAATTGTTAATAGATTTTTTAAACCAAAATTGTTGTTGAATAATAAAGATAAAATTTTTTTTTTTTTAAAATCATGATATTAATTAAGTTTTTATCAAAATTATCTTTATAAATTTGCTATAAAGATAATACTCAAAGTTTTCAAAATTGATTTTCATGTAGCATTAAATTAGCCATGAATTATCATAAATTGGTTTTTTCTTTAGAAAAAATGATTTTTGGACTTAGAAAAATATATTTTTTATGAAATAAAATTCAATTGATTAGATTATAGGATCATCAAAATTGGTTTTCCTGAAAATTCAAAATTTAATGAACTTAAAGTGAGAATATTTTAAAAATATAAAATTGATCAACAAACTAAGTTCTTTATAAAAGAACTACGTTTTGTCTGATCTCGATTAGCGAGTACGTAGGCACCTACGGGCGACAATAAAATTAGAAAAAATTATTTTGTTTTGATAGTTTGAAATAATCATTTTGTACATATTATAAGTTTTTTTTTTAAAAAGGAAAAATACAAATGTTTGTTGATATTTAAATCCTAAGGAAGAATACATAAAAATAAAAATGCATGATTAAACTTGTAGATATTTGTTTTATAAATGTTTTTTTGAATTTTTTAGTATAGAAAAGGATAAATTCTAAATTTTAAATTTAAAGTGGTAACCGCTTAGGTTTTTAATAGGTTAGCCCCCGAACTCAGATATCTGGTATTTTTTTAAATTTGATTTTTAAATCAAACTTTTAGCAGACTAGTGGCTAAGTTAGGATTAACCGACCCTTAATCCTGGCTTTCATTTTTTCCCGATTTATATCGGGTGGCGACTCTAAAAAGTTTTCAAAAATTAAAATTTCTTTTAACCCCTAGTCGAGGATTCATGTTAAATGGGTTAGGGTTTAATATGAATCGGGTTAGGAGAAATGAACCGGATGATTTTCAAAATCCAGGCTCGACAATCTCTTTTTGTATAGACTTCCATTGGAAACTAAGGACTCTGGATGACTGTAATAGACTGTTATTCTTTTGCGGGGGAATGCCCCTTAGATTTTGTAAACTTAACATTATGCGTTTTGATTTATTATCTATGGCTAATGAATGCCTCATTAAACTGTTTAACTCCATTTGTTGAAGTATTCTATTGTCGTAAAGGAACGCTTTACATCTACTTAAGACTTCCGAAGGCCCCGGTAGGGAACTCGAGAGTCTTACTTAGTATGTGGGGCTGTTACGTTTAGGATACCCTACGGGGCGTGACAGTTTAAGTTGGTATCAGAGCCTAGGTTATAAAACAAGACAATAGAATTAAAATAAACGGACCTAGAAATCTAATTACTAGGTTAAATGGAGTTAAAAACGTTTTCTTGCTGAGTCTAATTAGTAGTATTGTTTGATGTAGGTCTCTCTGGGTGAGACTAGGGAAAGGGCAAGGAATTTTACAAAGAGAAATGATGAAACGATGGTAGAATATAGACTGAGGCTAAGGAATTGTGTGAGATTTTGCCCTAGCCCGACATCCCCGGACCCTAGGGGAAATGTACAGGTTATGGAAGGATGGGCTGAGATATACCAGATGGGCTTCAGTAGTGGATCAATTGAGTTATGATCCTATGGGAAGAAGGAGCTGGACAAAGTTAGAGACATCTATACTTAGAGAGGATCATGGTTGATTACGGGCGTGAGCCCATGACGAGAGAAGCCACATTTATCTTGAAAGTGGAGGAAACCGAACCCCTCCAGATTTTAGGGTATGGATCCCCATAGGGCCCTTATATGTTTATGCTCATGATAACTTATTGATCACCATGACTGGAATATAGCTGATGCATGGAATCACATCACCTGGCATGCAATCTATTGGACATCCTCCCCCCCCCGTGTAATAGCTCCACCTCCAGCTATGATATAGGTATGCAGCTGAATGGAGCACCTGTGATTGAGAGGATGAAGAGGAGAGGAGGAGGAGAGGAGGATCCGAACTGGGAACAAAATGAGGTGCCTAGGACCCCTACCCCGCCTGTTGAACCAGAAGTGCAGGTAAACCCAGAACCCGATCAAATTATATGGGATTTTAACCGGATGTTGGAGATACCAGAGAGGAGGGTAGAACCCGAGGTAGATTCCAGGCTATGGAGAGATGTGTATGTGGAGGGTGAGAACCCACCTGTGCTTGACCTAGCAGTAGTAGAACCCGAGGCCCCAGTGCCTATGGAGACTGAAAATGTGGCAGATGAGCCTGTGAGAGAGCCTGAAGTAGAGGTGAACCGCCTAGGTGAGCCCGAGATAAGAGGTGAGGAAGAGGAAGTAAGCCCGCAGAGGGGCAAGGGACTGAAGAAGAAGAAGAAGAGGAAGAAGAAAGTGAGGATCAGGAGCCTCTAGTCGACCCGCTAGGAAGCGGAGGATGACCACCAGGGAGTATCTTAGCTTGTTCGTCCGACAGGACGATGGTGGTTCTACCAGCAGGAGACGACTTCCTAGCCCGACCCCCGACAGCTCTAGTGATGATTAGAGACCGGGATGTTAGCTAACCCATAAAGTCCAAGCGGAATCCTGATTTTTCTTTTTTGTAGTAGGCAATGCGGGATGCCAAATTGCCTTAGGATTTCAGGATAGTTAGTGTTTTTTGTTCTTTTTCCCTGTATTTTGTCATGTTTTCGGGAATAGGGAAATTGATTAGAATAGGAAGGAGCTTAGCTAGCCAAATTTTGGGACTAAAAGTTGATGTAATATTTGTATGGCTCGCTAAAGAAATGAAAAGGATCACTTTTGTTTTAAAGAAATGGATTGTGAAAAGCACGCATTCTAGTCATGATACATAAGAGAACATTAACTGCATATAGATTGCATAAGCATCACTCATTCGCATTATTGTGTGAAATATCAATTAGTTACATTATGTGTGGATTCTTCTATTTCCCTTGTGGTTCTTTTAATTATTCCTTATTTTCTTTTATGGATTGATATTTTGACTCATCTTATGACTTTATGGAGTTATGTATTCCTTTTCCTTCTGAGTTTAAATTCCAGATTTCGCAACTTCTGAGCTTGTTATTAATCTTATTCCTTTGAAACCTAAAAACCCTAAATGTGCTAAAATCCATTAAACATTGTGTAAACAGACGTAACCGACGAACTCGGAACCAAGGACAAGGGTCTAATCCTAATGAAGCCGATCAACCGGCTATACAACAACCTGACCCCCAAGGAGTAGCACCCCAAAACCAACAGGGCGATGTACTAAATGCGATTGGGCAATTGGCCAATCTCTTAACACCTTCATTCAGAATCAAAATCCAGTACAGAACCCACACCCAAGTCAGAGTGCTCGGGATTCAGCACCACATCCCCGCCCGCAGATCATCGGGAAATGACTGCGGAGGCACCTGCTCCACAAGAGGAGCACTCCTATAATGTGCGGTTGCCGCCACCCCCGCCATACAGGAGACCCCACCGAAGCTCTTTACCGGACTTCATTAAGAGCAACGGTACTTTGATGGGGCATTCGGCAAGCCGGATGAAGCTGAGGATTGGTTGGCTCAAGTGGAACGTTCTTTTGCTGCATACGAGATTCCACCTTACTTGCAGCTAGAGTATGGGACGTATATGTTAAGATACAATGCTCGAGTCTGGTGGGACTCCAAGAGAAGGAATTTGACCTCCCGGCCACCTGGGAAACCTTCCGCCGGGAATTCTTGAATAATTACTTTCCCTCTAGCTTGAGGGTGAAGTATAGTGCGGACTTCCTTCATGTAAAGCAGAAAGGGAGAACGGTAGAGCAATATGAAACTGAATTTGTTCACCTGCTGCAGTATGCCCCTGAATCTTTCAGGGATAGTGAGGAATTAAAGAAGCAGGTATTTCTGGGAGGCTTGGACGAGGAACTGCGAATCAAGCTAGAAGAGTTCGGAGTAAGAACCTATCCCGAGATGGTAGAAAAGGCTCGAGTCATTGAAGGGGCTAGAAAAGAAAGTATCAGGAGCCCGAAAAGAGAGTATTCGGGAAGAGGCCGTTTGATGCCTCGAGCTCAGGTTCAAAGGTAAACGGTACAGGCCGTACCAAGGGTTTAAAGAGGAGTCTAGCAGCAAGCCGACCCAGTTCAAAGCCAACGTCACATGTTGGAAATGTAAGGGACACATGCACCTAGGCAATGCCCGCAGTTGAGAACAAGTGCTATTTTTGTGGCGATGCTGGCCACATGGTTTTTACGTGCCCGAAGAACTGGCAGTAACTTGCTTCATTTGCAAGGAAAAGGGCACTTAGCTTCCGATGTTCACAACGAAAGAGCGTGGCCACCCGACCCTTCGGAGCCTCGAGTAATACCAACCCCTTGAGGTCTGGTAACAAGAGCGGAAGTCGAGCAGCTTCCGCGATGCACGGGATGAGGCTGTACAATTAGAAGGCCAATGGATGGTGGAAGAAGACGAAGATGAGGACGTAGAGTTGGCAGCTTTGGATCAAGCGAGAATGATGGGGCCTGGTGACAGGTTAGTAACAGAAACCCCTCCTAAGTTGAAATTAGTTGTTTAAATTGATTGCTGTTTAAATGAAATTGTATATATTATGGAAAGCTGGAAGTAGAGACCCTATATGGATAGCCTTACGAATATTTTAAGGTTCATATGTGATGGGTGTTTGTTGACCTCAGGACACATACAAGTAAATAGCGTGGAAGCCTATGCCTTGTTTGACACGGGAGCGACCCACTCGTTCATCCTATAGTTTGGCCAACCGACTCGGATTGCCCATAGCCACAACCACGGTTAGCTTGAGGATTAAGACCCCCACGGGGAGTGTGGTGTCGACCCGAGATCTGATAAAAGACTGTCCATTGGAAATCCATGATCACCACTCCAAAAGTGATCTAATTGTGCTGGAAATGAATAAATACGAAGTTATCCTCGGGATGAATTGGTTAAGTAAGTAAAGGCAATAGTGGATTGCCAAAGAGGACTGTATGTTTTTATGATCAATCGGGAGAAAAAGTAGAATTTATGGGAGAGGCCTTAGTCCCAAGAAGGATTGATCTAAGCTCGTTCGAGTTGATGATGGAGGATGAGGAATGATACCGATTGAGGGTGCTTGGATGAAGGGGAAACCGTGAGGAAAGAATATTCCAGTGGTGAATGAATACTTGGATGTGTTCCCAGAAATTTTGCCGGGATTACCGCCAAGAAGAGAATCGACTTTGAGATTGTGTTGGCTCCAAATACCGAACCAATATCTAAAGCGCCATACCGGATGGCACCGGCTGAGTTGAAGGAGCTAAAGACGCAGTTACAAGAACTTCTGGACCAGAAATTTATAAGACCAAGTGTGTCGCCATGGGGCGCACCCGTCTGTTTGTGAAGAAGAAGGACGGATCGATGAGGTTGTGTATCGACTACCGGGAATTGAATAAGGTGACTGTCAAAAATCGATATCCCTTACCAAGAATCGACGATTTATTTGACCAGCTACAAGGAGCTTGTGTGTTCTCACGTATTGACTTACGTTCGGGGTATCATCAGCTAAGGATTAAGCCTGAGGATGTGCCTAAGACAGCTTTTCGTACTCGTTATGGGCACTACGAGTTTTTGGTAATGTCATTTGGACTGACGAATGCACCGGCTGCATTTATGGACTTAATGAATAGAGTCTATAAGCCGCTTTTGGATAAATGTGTGATAGTCTTTATAGACGACATCCTCATATATTCAAAGACCAGAGCAACATGAGGAGCATCTCCGTTTGGCATTGCAAACCTTACGAGATAACAAGCTGTACGCCAAGCTGTCCAAGTGTGACTTTTGGTTAGACAGGATATCCTTCCTCGGACATGTGGTAACGGGTGATGGGATATCAGTTGATCCCGAAAAGATCAAGGCGATAGTGGATTGGAAGCCACCACAAACAGTTACTGAAGTGAGGAGTTTCTTGGGATTGGCTGGCTACTATCGCAAATTTGTGAAGGATTTTTCAAAGATAGCTAAGCCGTTGACTCAATTGACTCAAAAGAACGAAAAATTCATTTGGACAGACAAGAGAGAACAAAGTTTCCAGGAACTAAAGCGACGACTGGTCTCGGCACCGATTTTGGTTTTACCAGATCCGGAAAAGTCTTACACGGTACATAGTGATGCTTCGAGAAATGGTCTTGGATGCGTCTTGATGCAAGAACGGAAGGTCATTGCGTATGCTTCTCGGCAATTGAGACGCGCATGAGCAGAACTACCCTACGCATGACTTGGAGCTAGCTGCAGTTGTCTTTGCCTTGAAGTTATGGCGACATTATCTGTATGGACAACGGTGTGAGATATACACAGATCATAAAAGCCTTAAATACCTGTTCACACAGAAGGAGTTGAACATGCGGCAAAGGAGGTGGCTGGAATTAATAAAAGATTATGACCTGGGGATAAATTACTGTCTCAGGAAGAGTAAATGCAGTCGCGGACGCCCTAAGCGAAGAATCATGGGGAGGTAGCCGCTTGATTACAAGCCAGAAGGAGTTGATTAAGGAATTTGAGAAATTAAGGATCGAGTTCATAGATCGAAGTGCTGAGCTTGAGATATCAACTTGGTGCTGGAACCAACCCTCGTGGAAAGAATCAAAGAAGCACAAAGGTATGACGAAGTGATACAAAAGATAAAAAGGGAAACCCAAGCGGGAAAGTACCTTGACTTTGCCGTGGATGAGGAAGACGTGATCCGGATGAACGGAAGGTTGTGCGTACCAGAGGATGAGGAGTTGAAGAAGGAATAATGAGTGAGGCACATAACTCCGGGTATACCATGCATCCGGGAGGCACCAAAATGTACCAGATTTGAAAAGTTGCTATTGGTGGAATGGGATGAAGCGAGATGTGGCAGATTATGTGATGAAGTGCGCAGTATGCCAACAGGTGAAGGTAGAGCACCAGAGACCGGGCGGATTGCTAAAGCCCTTACCCATTCCTGAATGGAAGTGGGATCAAATATCCATGGATTTTGTTTGTGGCTTTCCCAAGACTCCATCGGGTTGTGATGCAATATGGGTATAGTGGATCGGTTAACTAAGTCGGCGCATTTCCTACCCATAAATATGACCTATTCAATGGAAAAGTTAGCCAAGATTTATATCAGAGAGATCGTAAGATTACATGGCATACCTGCAGGGATCATCTCCGATAGGACCCGAGATTTGTATCCAAGTTTTGGATGAGCTTGCAGAAGAGCTTGGGTACTAAATTGCATTTCAGTACGGCTTACCATCCCCAGACCGACGGACAGTCTGAGCGGACGATCCAAACCCTTGAAGACATGTTAAGGGCGTGTGCCCTGGAATTCAAAGGGAATTGGGATAGTCATGTACACCTTATCGAGTTTGCCTATAATAACAGCTATCACTCCACTATCCAGATGCCCCCGTATGAAGCTTTGTATGGACGGCGTTGTAGGTCCCCTTTGTTTTGGGATGAGGTGGAAAAGGTAGCAATTGGGCCGGAATTGGTACAGGAAGCCGCGGATAAGGTGAGGTTGATTCAGCGGAAAATGAAGGAAGCCCAGGATCGACAAAAGAGCTGGGCAGACTTGAAAAGACGGGAGCTTGAATTTAAAGTGGGTGATCATGTGTACCTGAAGATAAACCCGATTAAAAGTATCAAGAGGATGCGTACCCAAGGGAAGTTAAGCCCGAGATACATTGGACCTTTTGAGATCTTAGAAAGAGTCGGAGACCTGGCGTATCGGCTAGCCCTACCACCTAATTTGTCCGGGATTCACAATGTGTTTCATGTGTCAGTCTTGAGGAGATATGTGGCCGACCCAGAGAGGATTCTGGAATTGGAGCCAATCCAGTTGAAGGAAAACCTGACATATGAAGAACACCCAGTAAAGATATTGGATAAGAAAACTCAAAGGCTACGAAACAAAGACATTCACTACGTGAAAGTATTATGGAGGAATCATGCCTTTGAAGAAGCAACCTGGGAAGCGGAGGATGAAATCCGGAGGAAGTACCCCGAGATATTTGAAGGACAAGGTACGTCAGTTCCGTTTTGAGGACAAAACTTTATTTAAGGTGGGGAGGTTGTAAACCCCGGAATTCTCAGTAGCTAGAAACCCCAGGAGTTGGAAACGAAACCCTAACCGATCAGATTGAGTTAGTAATGGAGCCTAGGAACCCTAAATCCGGCTTTCCTTCGGTTTCATAGTAAAATAAATATTATGGAGTAAATGAATTTGAATTGTTGTTCCAAAGTACATTTCAAACCTTTGAAAGTTTTAAATTCGGGAATTTTTCAATTCCGGGCCTTCCCGAGCCCAATTACGGAAAAGCGTGCCCCGGGCCACGGATTCAGAAAAATATTCCGGAATATTCATTAGAACCGTAATTTTATAAGGATTCCAAAAATATCAATTTCATAATTTTCCGAGCTATAAAAATTACAGTTATAGCTTTTCCCGTGTTTTCGGAACAACCGGTAAAGTAGATGTCTTGTCTACTATTCACAAGTACAACCTACACTACACACTACCCATACCCTATTCTTACATCCTTACAACTACTCATTTCAATTTTCTTTTCCAAGAAAATTTGTCTCTTAAATAATTATACATTTATTACAATTTCATTTACTAAATTACAAAAAAATCAAATTTTAAACACACACACACACACTCCATGCAGATGGCCGGCGCCCCCCCCCCCTCTAATTTCCCTCTTCATTAATTATTTTACTCCATTTTATACAACTAAACCCTAATACATTTGATATATACTTATTTTTCTCTCTCTCTCTTCATTTCTTCTCTTTTCAAAATTGGAAAAAAGATCAAACCTCTCTCTCTCCCCTCATTGCCGAGCACTCCCCTTCCCCATTCCCTCTCATTTTCCAACTTTGTTTCTTCTCTTTCACTTCAAGACTCCATTGGTATGTGATGTAAGCCTTGTTCTTCCTATTCTTGTCATGGCAAGACCATATCTTGTGTATTTCCTCATTAAAACCCCATGATGCTCATGCTAGGGACATGGAAATGCATGAACAAGAATGTCAAGCCATCACAAGACATGGATCTAGTGTTTAGATGTGTTTTGTTAAGATTTCAAATGTTCATGCATATAAAGTAGTGATCTTGTATTTATATTGTTGTTCATGCCATGAGATCCATGTTATATACATCATATGTAGTAGATCTAAGGTTTAGACATTCACCACTTTATGTACATGCATGATCATAGGTTCATTTTTGTTTATGTGCTTTGTTGATCATAAAATGAGTCTTGTTCATGTATAGAGATGTTAGATAGTATATCTCCACATATAGATGGCAAGAACATTGAAAAAGGAAGGACTTTGTTAGATATGGAAAGTTGAAAATTCGGATGAAATGGAAACCCTACCCTAAAGACCTCCAAAATCAATTTTAAACTTATATTTCATAAGAAAAATGAAGGGTATGTGTAATAGACATGTTGAAGGAATTATTTTCATGAGTTTAGATGAGTTAGGCATAATAAAAATAAGAAAAACAAGAGGTGAAGTTAGAATGAAAAGTGTTGACTTTAATTGTGTAGTCAAATTCGTAACTTTGTGTAATGCCTAAATAAACACTTAGTATTTAAGTCTAAAATGAATGTTTTATAAGCTAAATGAAGTCCTTAGATAATGTATACATTGAAGCCCCAATTTTTAATGCATTAGACTAGATTTCCCTTAAGAAAAATGTAAGAAAAGAAAATTTGGAAAATTCGGATTTTTACAAATAGCTTAATTGAAAACATGTTTACCAAATGAAAAATGTGAATTTTTGTGCATGAATGGAGGCCATGACTATTATAGACTTTGAGAACCTATTTTTAGTTAAATAATAAGTAGATTACAAGATTAAAAACCAAAGAAACCCTAAGGAGTATAATGTGGGAAAATAACTTCTTAGAATTAGCCTTTATGAAACTTTCCCCAACACTTAGGAGTTCCTAAAAGTTTATTACTACAAAAATCATCATGACCATGCACAATTGAGTCATTACATGGCATACACATTAGTAGTTCATTCCCATATCATTCATGCATGAATCATCATTAGGAATACTTTTTATCAAAGACAAAGCAAATTTTCGAGATTGGGTCAATTGCGGGACAGAACTGATCCCACTGTTCCGTGACCCTATTATTTTCAAAACTTGGATTTAATACTTGAATTAGATAGATCTTTCGAAGTAGATGAAGATCGATATAAAGTTTGCGAAATTCCGAGTTAAAATGACCAAGTTATGGCCGTTTTAAGTCGGAACTTCCAAAATAGCGAGAAATCCGAATTCAACTAGTCTAGATGTATAGTTTGATTTAATTACATGGTGAGAATCTCATAGGGATTATTCTTGTTTGGTAGGTGATTCCGAGCAGGACGACACTCTACCTCCCGATTATTATTAAAAGTTTGGTGTCCATGGCCGAGTGAGTTTACTTCCACTCTCAATTAATGCTTGTGAATGTAATGTAGTGGCACTAGTGATGTAGGCAAAGATAAAAGGAATTGTACAAGCATGATGGGGTATGTGGGAATTATTTATGTTGTTGATGTTGATATGTGAAATGGAGCTTAAGGTATATCGAAACCGGGTGTTAAGATATTGACTGTTTTACTAGAATCTTATGATGAATGTCTGCGAATACTTGTTGGTCACTTAAAAGAATTGAATTAATGACTATTCGACTCCGACTATAAATTGAGTTCATTCATGTCACAATGGGGTTGGAGCATTTGCATTGGTTGGTTTTTCGTGACCCATAAAACGAATGTGAGGTTAATCGTGATCCATAAAACGAATGTGAGGTTAATCGTGATCCATAAAACGAGCTTTTAATCAGTTGACCGTGAGCTTAAACGGCGTCGTACCGCAGGATTCGTTAATCTGCTAACCCGGGATGGAGGGCGCAAGTCCATCCACATATGATTTCCGGTTGGTCATATGTTTGTTGATCACATTTGTATGGTGCATACACTTGCTTGAATAATCACTTGCTTGAAGATTGTATTTAATTGTGTTATGGAAGTATTACTCACTAAGCTAGTTAGCTTACGCCCCTATAGTTTCTATCTTTTGCAGCATGAGTTTATATGGCTTAGGCCAAGACAAGCCACAGCGCAGGTACCGGAGATAGGAGTTTCCTATAGAAGTTTGATTCATTCTCTTTTTGTATAGACTTCCATTGGAAACTAAGGACTCTGGATGACTGTAATAGACTGTTATTCTTTTGCGGGGGAATGCCCCTTAGATTTTGTAAACTTAACATTATGCGTTTTGATTTATTATCTATGGCTAATGCATGCCTCATTAAACTGTTTAACTCCATTTGTTGAAGTATTCTATTGTCGTAAAGGAACGCTTTACATCTACTTAAGACTTCCGAAGGCCCCGGGTAGGGAACTCGAGAGTCTTACTTAGTATGTGGCGGGCTGTTACGTTTAGGATACCCTACGGGGCGTGACAGTATCTCCTAAAAATCCTTCATCGACAACACTCAACCACAACCAAATCTCCTGAATCTCCACAATACTTCAATCAATATTAACAATTCAACAACAAACTCAAATCTCTAAATTCCTGATATATTTAACAAATAAAAACACGATATAAACAATTCCTAATGTTCTATAACTCCCGAAATCCTAACCTGACAAAAAAAATCATCAAGTTGCACCGTCTAACCTGATCAATCTTCCACAACAATCTATAGAATTTGATAATCCTTCAAAACCCTAATATTATATGACAACAAGAACACATAATGATCATCTAATCATACATTATTCAACTCCATCAAAGAAAAGATGAAACTTACTGATTTATATCACCAAAATCCAACTCACATCCAAAAATTCGGATCCCAACCAAATCTAGGGTTTCCTTCATGCAAACAAATCACAAAATCCTTAGAAGTTGCATGAAATTCGTATAAGTCTGATATGAGAACATCATACTTACTTGTTTTAATCACAACACTCACTTCTTATCCAACCGAGGCAGATTAAATCCAAGATCTAAATCTGTCCTACGTTTTTCCTTCAAGAATACCACAAAACCCTAATCAAACTCATACAAATTCGTATTTAATCCATGAGAGAAGGTTAAAATTACTTACTTTGGATCGAAAACACCTTCTGGATGATTCTCCAAGCCTAGATATCCAAGAATACTCCAAAACTCTCTTATACGAAGGAGAAATATGAAATAATGTTTCTGTCAAAATAGTTTTTCGCGTCTCGTATTTATATAAATTTGGTCATACACCGGCCCTACACCGGCGACGTACGTGTAGATCTTGCCGGCGTACACCCTACGCTGCACGAGCGCTGGCAGCGTTCATCGGGGCTTTGATTTCCCAGAACTTCGATCTTACTTCATACGCCGGGAAACTCATGCCCTACACTGGCGGTGTTCCCAGCAGGTGTTGAGAGAAACCCTAGTGAACACCGGCGGCGTTCCTCCCAGCATTAGGAAAAACGCTACTATTCCCATCCTACGCCGGCGACGTAGATTCTCCAGGAGGCGGCGTACAACTGTAAAAAATTGCAGAAATCCGAACTTCAACATTTGTCCTATAACCAAACTTAAACCTTTACAATTTACTTATTTTGACTTTAAACTCATCCTATATTATCTCATGATTCATAATTCATTATATTTTCATCTTTTTTTTTCTGTATTTTACAGAATTTATATTATGTTCATGTATTGTTCATGTTCATGAAAATCTATTTCTCTATTTTTATGTTGTTATTATGTTTTGCACATATTATTATTGATATTATGCTAACTTCTTTTATATATTTAACTAAATATAATTATATACTTATATATAATCTTTAGAGCATATAAGCTCATTTGTTATTTATTTACTTTCAAGTTATGCAATTTATTTATTTCATTTCATACTATTTTAAGACCACTCTCTAGTCTTAGACTTGTCTTCATCAAGTCAAAACACCTTTTTTTTCTTTTTCTTCATTCTTTTTAGGACTAGTCTATTCTTAGTCTCGGGGATATCTTGATGAAGCTAAGGTTCTCAATACTTGATATTTCTATTAACTTGCTTATTATATTACTTATTATATCTTTCTTATGTTTTCATATTTTTTCATGATTTCATATTCATGATCATGCATAAACATATTGATTTTTGTCTCAACAAGATAAAGAAGGAAATGTTTTCTTAAATAAAAAGATAGAAGTTCTTTTCCAAAATAAATTTTGCCATGTAAGAAATGATTTTTCATAAAGACTTAGGAATTTATCTTAACAAATCTTTTCCAAAAATCTAGAGGAGTTCATCATGAGTTTTTAGTAACCAAAGAACATAGGAATTTCTAGATGATACATAAAGTAGATATATCATACATACATTTTACAAAACCATAAAATGGAAAAGTTTTCTTTAAAAATTAAAATTTCAAAATTCTTGTTTAACAAAAGTTTCACTAAACTTCATCGAGAAAGTTTCACCAATACTCTAAAAAATGAATGAATAGACAAGTTTGACAAAACACCAAGAAAGTTTCTTTCATAAGAATAAAATGATCTTAAGGAATAAAATTAGTAAACAACTTAGGAAATCATTTTAAATAAATGAAATAAACTTTAGGAAAGGTTAAGAAAGTATAAAGTTTGATAGATTTTAACTATTCTCAAATAGTATTTAGAAACTACCCTCTTAATCTCTAGAAATTAAGCTATAAACAAATTAGAAAAACAAAAATCATTCTTTTGAAATTTCAAAGACTAAGGAAAGCGGAAAATACTCACTTAAAATAACTTAAGAAATTTTCTAGCAAACTAAGTAGGAATTTTCAAAAGTTTTGCTTTTCCAAATTTCTAGAAAACATTGCTTTTACAAAAATCATGATTGAGATAACTTCATTAAATTCATGCATATGATATAAGTCAATACATATATATATATATTCTAGAGGTTTTTCCAACTATAATAATATCTATATCTTGGTACAAGTATTTTTGGACAAAGTAAAATTTGCAAATTTAAGTTTTGAAAACTATAATTTTCGTTGTAAATCTGTACTCTACAATTTCGGGATCCAAATGAATTTTTATGATAAGAATAACCTTAAAAACAAATAGATCTTTTCGAATAGGTAGAAAACTGTATATTATATGCGAAATTTCGAATTAAAATGAGCAAGTTATGGCCATTTTAAGTTGGAATTTCTACCTATATGAATTTTACCACAACTAGAAAATAGAGTTAGAAGTTTTGACTAGAAATTCCATGAAATACTCATTTTTACTATTTCCTTTGTTTAGGAACCGAGGAGGAGGACGTATACTACCCCAAGGACTACTTCGACTAAAGGAGTATCGTCATGGCCGAGTGAATTTACTTCCCTTATTTTTCATGCTTATGCTTGTGCTTGTAAATTTAGTTGCACTAGACTTAAGGAAAGATAAAATTGAAAATGTATGTATTGATAACATGTTGAAAGAATATTAAGCATATCGAGGTACAAAATGCTTGTAATAAATTGTATATTTATTAGCACGTTGAAGTGTTTGAAATTGGTTGATCACTTGCAAGAAATTGAAATATAATGGTTAGGCTCTAAATAAAAGTTGATTCATGTACTTCATAAATTGAGTCACATTGCATTCGCTATTATACAATTTGTGGGACAAGTGTATGATAGTGGTGGTAGGCATAACCGGTGTATTATGTATGTGGTGAGTAGGAGCCGTAAAAACTACATAAATTGATGGCTAGTAGGAGTCGGTAATAACTACATAGTTTTATGGAAAATAAGAGCCGATAAGATATATAAAAATGATTTTTAAAAGAAGTGATGGCCGTAATGGGCCGGAATACCCAATCTCGAATGAAGGGCGTAATTCATTCAACATGTGATTTCTGGAAAATCATATGTCTTGTATGCTCAAGTGTTTGTTGCATTACATTTGCATGTCTAATAAACTTGGTTGTTATTTTGTTTGAGTATAATTACTGGGATTATACTCACTAAGTCTATAAGTTTACGCCTCTATAGATATTTGTATTCACAAGAACACTTGTTTTTATACCCGAGGTCTCTTTTTATGCGTAAGTTTTCTTTTGGAAGCTTTTGAAGGAAATCTACTTGAAAAGTTATACTAGGATTCCTTTAAAATCTTTTGATGTAGTCTTTAAATTATTGTAAAGACTATTAGTTATTTCAATCCTTGGAGTTTCAGCAAGGGTATGCCCCTAAGAATCGTGTAATAGGCCTTTAATTATTATTATTATTATTATTATTATTATCTATTTTATTTCTAGATTCTTGTATGTTTATTATTGCTTGCTTAGACCACACTTCCCAAAAGCATCTCCTATTACCGTGTTTGACGCCTTACATGTAATATCGAGACTTTCGCATGACTAAGGTAGTCATTCTTAAGTCTTGATATTATATGTGGCGGACTGCCACGTTTAGGGTACCCTTCGGGGCATGACAGCAAGCGCACCCATAAGATGTAGCATGGATAGTGATTTAGGTCGGTCCCAAGGGAATAGTTGGCAGCTAGTGTACTTCCAACTTCACCCATTGTCTAGCCAAAGAAAGGTTTAAGAAAATCATAAAGAAAAAAGGAACTATTGCAAGTTAGGAATATTTACAAACGTTTAATGGGTAAAATAAGAAATAAGCCTGTAACTTTTATGAAATAGCAGCTCAGAGTTACTTTACCAATTCCTTATCAGAATGATTTCTTAAAAACAATAAACTTCTTAAAAGCTGTTTGAATTATGTGTTTATACCACCGGATTCTCTAATTTAAACTAAAGTTTCTCTCGAAATTAGTAGTTCTAGATCTAGCTGAAACTAGTAATCTGAAATTCCGTTTAGACCTACATAAAGCATATGAATCCATTATTTCGGAAAAAACAACTTAATAAATTTTTAATACAAGTGACAGAAAGTCTTCACCCGTTCCTTGGCAAAAGGTATTTAAGATCGACTCTATTAGCAACCATAGATCTATTCAATTGAATGATCTCTTGATCTACCTAATTGAAATTAATCGTGGATCTAAAAGAGTGCACTACTCCTTTAAAACCCACAAGTTTAAGTTCGGGCACTAATTACAAACAACTAATCAAATTAACTTAAAAGCGCATTTGAAATCGATTGAATTAGGAATTGGATCGTAATCCTTAAGCTGTAGGAGTTTATTTATCCATGGATTTATTAAAATAAGCGCAAATAAGAAGAAATAAATTAGATTCGAAAGATTAATCAATTAATTGCTCAGAAATTCATAGAAATTACAAACATTGAGTTAAATTAATTTTACCCAGAAAACAGAAGAAATTCTCAAGTAAAAAGAAAAGGAAAATTCTTTTACCCAAGAATCCTTCGGAAACTAATCTACGTTAAAATGCTTATTTACACTGTTGGTACATATCTTACAACGCATGCTTGCCGTTTATTTATAGGCTACTGGGCACGAAAGCATGACCTACTTTATTAACACTTGGAAGATTGTTTCTAACAGAATTTGTGATACTTTCCACGCACGCAAATGATCTGTGAAAATACTCATCGAGGGTCGTGTGTGATTTGTTAATCGAGACTCGTATATGAAGCCAAATCACGCTCGACTTCAGGAATTTCCAAAGTAAACTGAGCGTTTTTGTCCATTGCTCTATTGAGAGTAAAATTGAGAAAGTCGAGACTTGTATTGCTGAGGTTCGAGGCAATTTTGATGAAGAATTGGTCTATAAAAGCACTTGTCGAAGGTCGAGATTTGAGGCTTGACTTTGAGACTAGACAGTGTATTTTCTCCAGAATGATTCTCGATTATTTTGACTGAAGTCGAGGGTCATATCGAGAGCTCACAGTTAAGGTTCGATAGGCTAATTTTTATTGTTTTGTTCCTTTGTTTAGCTTCGGCTGTAACTTTATAGGAATCGACTTCTACAATCTTTACTTTACTTGTTGTTTTTACTCCAAATCTGATTTGAAACACTTTGATTATTCCTTATTGGATTATAAGGACTTCAAAACAACATTATTTATCAAAAATATAAGTTTTATAGGATTTTATCTTAAATTCTTAGCAAAATGAGCTCAAAATCCTATGAAAAATATAGAATAAAAATGACTTATCATAATAGCTATGGTAGAGAAAGCATTACTAGAACTAGACATCGTTTTAGATAATGCAATGCAAAGATTATCCTATGGTTGCCTTTTTGATCATGTGCCCAATCACTATGAAAGGGCCCTCAACTGGCCCTACCCTTTGAGCGAACGACTCCAACCATGCCTTAAGGTTCTTTGAACACACCCTAGCATCCAAAAGTCCACATAACAACATTCAACAATGAGAGATCACAAGGGCAATCGGTAGTAGCGACTAGTACCACTAGAAGGCTCCGGCACCAACTATCACCCATCAGCAGCTGGAATGCTCACAACAAAAGGAGACTCTAGCACCAGCTTTGGTTTCCTCTAGTGTTACTTCATAGCGTCGGCACCATAGTTAGAGTAGATTAGGATTTTGTGAGCCTCTGTTCCTCGAAGCAACTTTGGTGCACACATGCTCCATATTCAACACAAAGTTAATTGTGATGCTTTGGTTGATCCACTCATAGGCGAAGCAGTGGTGAGACTAATCGCTAAAGACTCTAGGGCATGCTACTGGGTGGTAGAAGTAGGTCTGTGGTAGTCAACTCAGTCTTGGATACTGAGGCAAATGTAGTGAGAGAGTCCCCTCTTTTTGGTAAGAGTAGAGGATGGCTAAGAACCATATTCAACCACAGTGCATCAGGCTTTAAGTGCTTACAGAGTATCTTGTTAGATGTGGACTCACTCGTACATTATTTTGATGAAGTAGAGTTCAACTTAATCCCAAGAGAAGCTAACTCAGCTACTAACTGGATAGCAATTCATAGTAAGATGAAGATGATTCATTCAAATTAGGTTCATAAACCCCCTATCTTCTTTGCTTTCTATTTTATGCAATGAAACTTTGGATAGTGCCTATGATCCTTCACTTGATGTTCCTATTGATGTACAAAACACTTGATTTGGGAAATGAAATTAACCATGTTAAAGGCCAAAAAAAAAAAAAAAAAAGCAAATAGAGGATGAAGTTGTGTTACTATCTGAGTTTTGAGACAATATGGAGTCTCATGGCGTTTAATTTTGTTGTTTGGTGACTGGCTTTGTGTATATTCCATTTTGTTGTTAATTTCCTTTTGAAATTTGTTATTATATTATATAATTAATGGGGAAAAGGAAAAAAATATTAATATTTTTAAAAATAATTATGAAAATGCCACTGGGATGAAATTAATCCCAGAAATAGGCAACACGGCCTCGTCTCTTGAAGAGACGAGGTCGTAAGTGCCTGACCTCGTCTCTTCAAGAGACGAGGCCTTAATATATAGTGACCTCGTCTCTTCAAGAGACGAGGTTGCACCACCATGACCTCGTCTCTTCAAGAGACGAGGCCATAAGTGACTGACCTCGTCTCTTAAAGAGACGAGGTCATCGACTTCAAATTCCCACGCGCGTCTCTTCTTCCCCATTTCCCTCATTTATTCCCGCAGCCAAACCCTAAATCCCAAATTCCCAAATCGCGAATTCCCATCGATTTTTGGCACACCAAATCCACAAATCGAGTGTAATCGCTCATCCCCGAGTTATCTGAAGTTGATTGTGTAGCGTTTGGTTGGGTATGAGGGTCAAAAAGAGGAGATTTGAAGAGAGGCCACCGACGGCGAACGGCGGACTTTGAGGTTGGATTTTCGCGTATTTTCATTTTTTTTTAGTCATTCATGTTGCATTGTTGAATTAAGATTGTATGTGTTGTTAGAATAATTTTATAGCATGATTCGTACGCCGACTGTATGTTGCTACTTTACTATTATGGTATGTTTGCTTAAAAATAATAAAGGAGAAATGAAGTAGACATAATGGAATTTTCAATTACAATCTTAGTTTAATACCATAATTAATAAACCGAAGTATACATAAGAATAGATATTCTATATAATAAGATTTAAATGAAATAAATACTAAAATGCGTCATTCATACTTAGATATATGAAAATGTGATGATGCTGACATGTTATTTAATAAGTCATCAACTTGTATCAATGGTAATTAGATTAATACAATCTTAGTTTAATACCATAATTAAGACATTGCTTGTCGTATGTTGTATAGATGTATATGTATAATATTTGCTTTGGAAAAAATTAAGTCATAAGTAGTTATTGTTGGGTAATTATTTTAGAAAATTGAGTGTGCGGAAAAAAGTTGAAAATAATTTCAATTGTCGTTAACGGGGTGTACTTAGGACCTTAGCATTGGTATGGCGATTTAATATGGCATGGAAAAATGCGATGAAAAAAGCAAATATTTGTAAGAAGCAGAAGAGATTATAAAATTAAATTTCAACTTTGAAAGTGGAGGTGCAGGTCTAGGAGTTATGTTAAATGTTACGAGGAATGCAATTGATAAGTGTGATTTTTTGAATTTGATACGTGGAAGCTAATTTTTGATGGAGAGCAGGATTTGTGAGGAAATGGATAAAGCGAAGTTCATACTGTACGCTCATGGGAATATTGTGCAAGGGGATGATGGTTTTGGTTATGATAAGCGGCCTGTTGCTATGGTCAGTGTTAGCAGGAATTCAACATATGAGCAAATAGTGGAGATTATTTGCAATAGACTAAAAGTAAATAGGTGTACACATCGGGTGGAGCTATATCATAGGGTAGCAATTGGAGATAGACGCTACGTTATGATATTATTCCAGTGACCGATGATGATGCGGCACAAGAGATGTTGCTATACACAGAAGGCTCAGTGGCTGTTTATGTGCAGATTTTTGAAATTGAATTATCACAGGCACCTGCAGGGGAAATGGGCAATGATAGAAATATTGGAAGCCAGGGGTTTGTAGACTCCAACTCTACTCCAGTTCAGACAATGGGCAGTGCACAAGTAGAATTAGGTCACTTTGAATTTTTGTACCTACATCAATAGGTGGTGATGATATGGATGCTGGGCAAGACTCATCGGCAAGTGAATCCAGTGAAGACTATGACGATGATGAAAATGTTAATGTTGAAGTAATTGCACAACAATATGCATTGCCCGAGGAACAACGAAGGGGAAATAGGTGGGACCGTTTTATTGCTCCTACTGACGTTGATGCAGTAGGGAGCTCAGCGGCAGTTCCGTTTTTCAATGCTGAAGTTGGTAGTACTTACGCAGCATATGATGATGAGCAGGAAATGAGTGCTGGGAATTGGAGCTTCAGTGATGAATTCAAGGTGGGATGCGTTTTGAGACCAAAGATCATCTTATACGAGCAGTTAAAATGTGGCACATAACGAACCATTACAACTTCAAGGTAGTGGATTCGGACCCAAGAGATGGTCAGTTAAGTGTACTGATATCCACAACAGAGGTTGTAAGTGGAGACTCAGAGGCAGCTATAAGAAACATGGTGGGTGGTTTCACATCACTAAATATGAAGGACCTCACACTTGCTTGGATGAAATCACTGGACAGGATCACTCTCAGTTGGACTCCACCAGCTTGTCCAGGGCCATAATATTGGAGATCCGCAATTCTCCAGATGTGAGGGCGAAGGATCTCCAAACGAATATATTAAAACAATTCGGGTATAATGTTCATATGAAGAGAATTCGTGAGGCAAAAAGAAAGGCCATTGAGCAGGTGTATGGAAGTTGGGAGTCATCTTATGTGGAGCTTCCGCATCTACTTAATGCAATTACTGAGGCAAATCCGGAACAAAAGGTTGAGTGGCAAACTCAAGATTCAAATACTGTGGCCACGTATTCCTAGATAAGCTTTTTTGGGCATTTGGTCCTTGCATTGAGGCGTTCAACTACTGCAGGTATGTATTGTAATTATTGTTAAATTTTGTTGTAGGTTATTGATATTCACTGACTAAGTTACACATGTTAAATCGTTGCAGATCTGTGATCACAGTTGATGGTACCTTCCTGTATGGCAAGTACAAACACAAATTGCTTATTGCAGTGGCAATAGATGGGACCAATCATATAGCACCGTTGGCCTATGCCCTTGTGGAAGAGGAGAAGGCGGATACATGGATTTGGTTCCTTGCAAAAGTGCTGGAACACGTCGTCAAAGACCGATCAAATATTTGCTTGATATCGGACCGGCATGCCGGTATCAGGAGTGCGGTTGAAGGTGAGAATGCGGTGTGGCCTAGGGGGTGGCCTTGGCTTTGGTGTATCCATCATGTTGCAAGCAACTTTATGTACCTCCAGCTGCTCAGAGATTTCGAGCGGGCAGGGCAGCATGCGTGGGGAGCAGCCTGTTTGGCTTGGCTATACAGGCAGCTATGTCTGGCTTCCGACGTCGACACGGGGGACATGGCAGGACCACTAGTTGTCCTGCAGATATAGGCATGGGAGCACTTCCCCCACATTGCCCCGGTACGGCGACTGCTCACCTCTGTTACCGCAGGCCGCCCACTCATCAGTCATTGGGGTGCGACTTTCGACTTCACCCGTATGTCGACCCACCTATTGATTGAGTACCGCGCCTCCTTTGATCGATAGATGGCGCATCAGGTATGCCATAGATCACTTTTGATTTCTATTATCATCGACACATGTTAAATTGCTATTGTACGATCATTTTCTAATGCAGTAGATCACTTTTGCTACTTCATCAGGTGGTGTGGGACCCATACAGCTCCATCCTACCCGCCCTACCACCATACTGCCTGGTAGGCAACGATGTATGGCGTGCCCGGGTGCCATTGGTATGCTTCTACCTTGTCGAGCACTACTATCCGGACAGAGTGCTCAGACAGTTCAGTGGCTTCCAGGAGATACCAGCCCCCCCTGCTGATATGAGACCCCTCCATGAGATTGACATGAGGGGACGTTCCGAGTGGAACTGGCAGTCCGAGTATGCCAGGTGGATTGCTGAGTGGGATGCTCGGCGTGATTGCATTGTACAGATGCTAGATTTGCCGGCTGGGACATCTGACGATTACTTCCAGTGGTATCATGCGATCACCCGACGCTGGATCGGTCGCACGGGAGCTATCATGCGATACATGGTAAGATCACTGTCTCTGTAAGCTTTATATATACTTGTACTGACTTATAAGCTATTCACTGATATAAATATTTGCTATTACTCGCAGGCTGATTTCATTTCTAGCATCCCAGACATGCCCCCAGAGCTTACTGCATCTACTGCACGAGATGTCTGTCGTGTAGTAGATGAGTTTATGGGGTTGAATTTCAATGATCCAGTACCACCAGCTCCACCAGCAGTAGCAGCACAGGGTGACCCACAGTCTCATACCCTACTGAGACGACATCCTCCTAAAGAGAGGCATGGGCAGGGACGAGGCCGGGGTTGGGGGCGAGCTCGGGCTTCAGGTATACAGATCAGAGATGAGCCTGAGCCGTCCGACCTACCTCCATTCGATGAGTCTGGTCCTTCCCAGGTCATTCATGACGGGGCTGGCCCGTCATCCACTTCTTACGATATGGTGGACACCCCTATGCCAGACCCGTCATCCAGTGACTTCCACACTCCCCTGGCTCCACAGAAGAGGCGACCATCCCCATCTCATGATATGGGGGAGGGCCTTACACAGGTCGAGCCAAATCCTATCCCATTCCATCAGTATAGTGCTGCTACGGGAGAGGAGTCCGCTCCAGTTACAGAGACTGGCCCATATTCACCGCATCCTCATCATCAGCGTACCCCATTCCCGAGGACATACGTGAGGCGGGGTAGAGGCCGAGGACGAGGGAGCAGGGCCACATAGCAGCAGCAGGAGTAGTGGACGATAGATAGATTTTCTTCTTTTTATTTTCTTTTTGTATGTAACTTCTTATTTCCTTATATTATTCTTGTATGTATAGATCGTACTCATTTTCTCCTATTCTTTTTATTAGAGCAATCACTCTACATTTCATTCTATTTCATTTCCTATTATGTATTATGACTCTACGAATACTCATATTTTCATTGCACTATGTATGATTCGGATAGGGAATGTGAGTTTCGATTGGGCTTGGAAACACTGTAGTTTGTTAGTTTTTTTGCTATGGTGGAGGATGGTTAATGGCTTCTATGGCTGTTTATATTTGTATTTGACAGGTTTTTACAGGTTTTTGATGTAAATTTTTGCTTTTTCAAGAAATATAATAGGATTTGGCTGATTTTAGCCTGGCCTCGTCTCTTGGCCTAACCTCGTCTCTTGAAGAGACGAGGCCACTGCTTACCTCGTCTTTTCAAGAGACGAGGCCAAGTAGGCAACACGGCCTCGTCTCTTGAAGAGACGAGGTCAGACACTTACGACCTCGTCTCTTCAAGAGACGAGGCTGTGTCGCCTATTTCTGGATTAATTTCATCCCAGTGGCATTTTCATAATTATTTTTAAAAATATTAATATTTTTTTCCTTTTCCCTAATTAATGCTATCAATAATATCATTTAATAAACTTATTTATTATAAACAAATAAAAAACAGACACTTAATAAAAATAAAGTACATAATTTCTCCGGAATTGTCAACGATGTAACAGCACATAATTTTAATGGTTTAAAAAATTTTGATTTTTCAAACTGAAAGTACTTTTTCAAGATCAATAAAAGGTCGACAAACGATCTTAACCCTTTATTATTTGCCATATCGGGGCATTCGCATTTCCCTGGATTCACAACACCTTTTTAACACATCAGTATATAACTGGTGTCATACTCTTTTTTTTTTTAATCTTACTTTAATTATACTAACCGATCCAATTTTTATCTGTATCGAATCAGTATTTATTTATTTATTATCGATTCAATTTGATTTTTATATGTACCGAATCAATATCAGTTTAATATCGGTTTGATTTGATTAATTTATAAATAAAACTATTGATTTTTCATCGATTTGATTTTTATTTGTATCGGATCAATATTAGTTCGATATCAATTCAGTATCGATTCGATTTAATTAGTTTATTAGTAAAACTCTTGATTTTTCATCAATATCATATCTGTATCGATTCAATATTTATTCAGTATCTGTTCGTAAACGATACCAAAACAACACCAGAATCGAGCGGCCAAAGTCACTTTCATTTATCACAAACCAATTATTTCTACCAAAATTTATTCATAATCGACGATTTTTTTTTCCTCAACACAATTGTGATTGCAAGACTACTACAAATGTGAGGAGTCACTTTCCCGCAACTTAATGCAATAAATCACTTCCTGGTCTCGATTATGGCTGAGTTGCCTGAAGTACGTACGCACATGAAATAATGAATCGATTCCAAAAGTGATTTCTTCATGTGGTCCCTGTGAAATCGCTTTACAAGGTAGATAGATATTGCAGATGGCTTTGAGAAAACTGGATTAGACTCGGAGACATGTTTCGCAATATTGCTATGGGATGGCTATTTTTTTCCTTCCAAGTGGGCTAACTTTGTTTTATTTTTCAAACATAAGACAAAACCACTCGCATTTACTAGGAAACGACATAAGTTCTTTACATCTTACCAACACAAGACGAGTCAAAAACAGAACAAAACAAAACATAAAATGATCATACGCGATCAAGTATCAACTAAACGTGGCCTAACAACTCACTCAAACCCATGCAACCTCTATTCAGGATTATGCACATTTCCTTCTATATTGCTCTTGGTTCAGATTCAGGTTCAGGTTCCTTCCAACAGCACATTAAACTATTAGGATAGGTCTTCCTTCTCCTTCCAGAACTCTGGGTCCTGCCGCTTCTCTTTGCCCCCATTGCATCTCTTCCTCCTGTCTTCTAGCCTCCTCTTGTTCCCGCTCTGCTGCTTCTTGTCTTCGTCTCTCTTCTTCTTGTCTTCGTTCCTCTTCTCTTTCTTCCTTCTCTTTTCTCATCCTTGCGTCTTCCTCTTTTTCTTCCTCTTCCTCCGGTCTTCTCCTCCTAGCTTCTCCCTCCTCTTGTCTTCTCCTCCATGCCTCTTCCTCCTCTTCTCTCATCCTTGCCTCTTCCTCCTCCTCTTGTCTTCTCCTCCTAGCTTCTTCCTCTTCGTGCCTCCTCCTCATTGCCTCTTCCTGCGTCCTTGCAACCTCCTCTTCTCGCCTAGCTTCCTCCTCCTCTTGTCTCCTCCTCATTGCCTTTTCCTGCCTTCTTGTCTCCTCTTCTCGCCTAGCCTCTTCTTGTCTCCTTGCTTCTTCCTCCTCTTCTCTTCTGTGAGATTCCTCCTGTTCTCTACTCCTAGCCTCTTCTTGTCTCCTCGCTTCTTCCCCTCTTCTCTTCTTTGAGATTCCTCCTGTTCTCTCCTCCTAGCCTCTCCTTGTCTCCTCGCTTCTTCCCCCTCTTCTCTTCTTTGAGATTCCTCCTGTTCTCTCCTCCTAACCTCTTCTTGTCTCCTCGCCTCTTCCCCCTCTTTACTTCTTTGAGATTCCTCCTGTTCTCTCCTCCTAGCCTCTTCTTGTCTCCTCGCCTCTTCCCTCTCTTCTCTTCTTTGAGATTCCTCCTGTCTCTCCTCCTAGCCTCTTCCTCCTCCTCTCTCCTCCTCGCCTCTTCCTCCCTCTTTCTTGCAGCCTCCTGCTCCTCCTCTTCCTCTTTCCTCCTCTCCTCCTCCTCTTTCCTCCTCCTCTCTTCCTCCTCTTCTCTCTTCCTCTCAATTTCTTCCTCCATCAATCGCTGCTCTTCTTCAGCACAAGAAGTGCATTCCAATATCACCGATTCCCTCTGGGGCCTCAGGATTTGATCAATCGTAGTGTTGCTAACGTTGAATGATGTTTCTAACACCCGTCTATCTATTGCCCCAAAGATTGACGACTTTCCTACAAGGAATTGGGGGTAGTTTCTCTTCTTTGACGTAGTGAATCCCATGAAGACAAGGGACCCATTGTTGAAGGCCATTTGAGCCATGGGGTGGAACCGTGGTACCACGAACACATCTCCTTCTTGTATCAAGAACCTTGTGTTATTGCACTCTGTTTCCTTGGCAGTGCTAGCACAGACCACGTGGACCATACCTTCACCTTCTAACACTATGGCTACTTCAGTAGCTACCGGATTCCAATGTGGCCCCATCATCGAACCCTTCAAGAAAATCAGAGCCCGTTAGCTATGTAAAACAAGAACTGTAAAATGTTACTTGAAACCGAACTTTTGAGTCATATAGCAAGCATTTGCTCCATGCCTATACATTTCAAGCACTAAGTATCTTAGAAGAGTAGAAGTACAGGCTCCTAAGCTTATTCTTTATAATTAAATTTCCACCTGACAGGACGGAAGCAATAAATATTAATCTTAAAGCGAGAACAAGAGCGAGAAGGAAGTGGTAGTATGAATCTTACCTTTGTTAAGTTCACCATGAAAACACTGAAACCGGAGTGCTTCAGAGCATGCATATCTTTTTTTGTAACTGACACGCTCCAACCATTGCAATTCTTAACATCTTTATCAGCTTTATATAGGTTATATGTTCGGGATTTCTTGTTGCTGATGCTTGCTAACACATTGGCACTTCCTTGTATATATGTCTTGAGAAATCGAGTTTCCCATTCCCAAAATTTAACTCTATCGGTATTGGCATGTACTATTGGAGGCGGCGGGGATGCAGCAGTAAGTTCTTCTATTACCTCCTCTGGGGCCTTTCGCACAATAAGCCAAACACAACCATGAGCTCTAAATAAGAGCCTTTTTAAGAGAATATATCAAGAATTAAATTACCTTGTATATAAAGTAGAATAAGGAGTTCTTATACTTACGGTAATGCATGCATACAATGGTTCGTGAAAAATATCTTTAGAATGACAAAAAGCTAGATTGAAAAATGTACATAAATTGTACATGCTATTGATGCAATTACTCTTAAAAAGTGCCTTTGATCACCCTCGTTTTTATCAAATTCAATGACAAATATCGCAGGAAAGTTCAATCATTACAAAATGTTGAAATTTACCGTACATGCAAAGTTTGGACCATGGTATATTCACAAAATCAACCTTAATTTTTCGAAGGTTCATTTCCGATTTAGGAAATCCTGTGACTGCCTGAATTATTTAATCAAATGATACCTGAAATGCTTGCTGTAACACTCTCCTATCAAATCCTCGAAGCAGTTGTCCAAGACTAGAGTATGCTCCAATTGATCGTTCCTAGACACATTTTAATCCAGAGTAAGGGCAAGACTCACTTTTTATCAACAAAAGGAACATAAAGTAGAGAAAATATGAGAAAAAACATGGCAGATATCGCATGAACTCCTACATAGTATTCATCTTCGGTGGTGGCAAAGATTGCATGGATTCTAAGCTTCTCTCTTTCAGGCTCTAAACCGCTCTGGACATGAAAAACCACTCCTGGAGGAAGTCTGAATATGTCTCCTCTAATCAGATTAGCTCTCCTTACGTCCCTCTCATCGACCCACATCAGCCTCCCACTTCCTGTAGTCAAATTACCCATCACTTATTAATTTCTTTGGAAGTTGACTTTTATCTATCTCATTTATTTCCAAAATCATTCTAAAATTTCATCAAAGCCTATATGCTTTAAGATTTCCATCAGATGTAAGATTAGACATCACTCTTCAACCTTCCAAATAATATAAAGACACATAAAAGCAGATATTTTTACAACTTCAACATGGGATTAAAAGATTTTTATGGACCTTGTTTATACGAACATTATACACACACACACACACATGTTTGATGGTGAATGCCAAAGGTTGGACATGGCCAAGAGTCACAAACAGTTCCCAAAAATCATGAAATACAAAAGAGTACCCGTATGGACGTATAGCACCATCTCTGCATGCAAAAGCACAGGAAGGAATATGGCATTGGGCTCCAAAGTGAAGAACTCAACATGATAAAGTCCCCTTGCACCATCATCAATATCAACCACTGAGATCTCTCCATATTCAGTCGCAACTACTGATTTCCTCTCTTCCTTCTTCACCAAAGCACAAGACCCGAAACTACAGCCACCACCCCGGCAAGTATCCTCTTTCCCCGATGACCCTTCATTGATACTTAAACAACAGCATGAAACAGCATGGAATGCGATAAGTACGAGTATTGAGTACTTCAACGTTGTTGGCATGACTAATGAAAGAGGTGAAGCGTGATAAATATAAATGCCATGAAGAGAGTGAGTAATGGTAGTAACTATATTGAAGAACTAGAGCTGATGATCAATATATAGGGAGAAAGGTGTTAGGAGTTAATGATGGCTACGTGTCTAATGCCGGACACCTGTGAGTTCACGTACCACGTGGGGGGCCGGAAGTAATCTACGGAAGAGTTGATGAGATTTCTAGCTAGCTAGTGAATTTTGACGTTGCATAGAACATTTGGAGGTCGATTTGAATTGGTTTAACTCTAACTAAACTATCTGTAGCTTGAAATAGAAAGGGATGACATAAAAAACATAGTAAAATATGTAATTAGATACTTAAATTTTAAAATTAATTAATTTAATATTAAAAAAATTTTAAGTTAATTAATTTATTAGTTAAAAAAACTTGATAAATGTATTGTTACCGTGTAATTAATGTGTCATACATGTGTTACATGGATTTCGTATCTTACATGTGACTTCAGAGTATTGCTGCGAAAATAGCACTTGATTGATGGGATCACTTGAAGAGAATAACGAGGAGGATGAACAAGCAGTCTCAGTATCTGTAATGTGTAAGTGGCAAGTAAAGGAGTTTGAGTTGACTTTGCGCATCAATCTGATAGTTCTTCAGCAAATTGAAGTATTAACTCTTTAGTTGCCTTATTTGATTTTTGTGAAAAGAGTTTCTTTTATCAAATGTTGTTTGTCTTCTCTTTCCAAAAGTTCTCAAATAAGGAGGAGGGAGTAAGTATTTACAAGCACTTAGAGTGGATGACGATTGTCAGATTTTTTTGTGATTAACGAACAAGATTAAGCAAGCTCAATTCATAATTATCTTAAGTGAGCTTGCCTAAGATAGTTTAGATGTGGTAAACCAGTCTAGCGATCACTGTCTTAAGATCACCAAACCAAATCTTCTCAAGTCATCCTAATAAATAAATTTGACTCACTAGGCCCTATCATTTAGCCCATGAGTCGACCCAAATAATTAAATTATAATATGTATAATTTTACAAGTTCTAATTATTTAAGTTTGTTTTTCAAGCAAAATAATTCAATTAAAATGCAATTAACACCCTTTGAATTGCATAAATAAGTTTTTTCAACTTTTGAAAATAGTTTAAATTATGTGTCATGTAATAATCCAAATTCATACAATTCACAAATAATAATCATTAAGAAAATAATGCATAATTATTGAAAAGTTTTAAGAAAAGTCACGCAAGACATTCTTAATTTCTCGCAATTTAAATATATTGAAATTTAAATAATTTAATGATCATTTAAAAATTTGAATTATTATGTTTTAAGATACAATTCTATAAAAATAATAAGGACGAAATTAGAATATATATATATATATATAGACACAAATAAATGAAAATGAGATTCAAGCTAGTAATAACAATAACCAAAGTTATAAAATAAAATACTTCAGATAATTAAAGAAATGAATAATGAATAAATAAATAATTATAAAAGATTGGTACAAAATCTTCATTACTTGAATTTTGAGACATTTTATATAATAAAAATATTACAAGGAATGCCAAATTAATATACTAGAAAGCATAACTCAATAAGAAATATTAAACATATTGAATAATGAATACAGAAATATGAGATATTAACCCAATAAATAATAAATTATTAAATAATTCAAAATTAGAATGGAAGTGAAGACAATATCAAAATTTAATCTAAATTAATTGGAATAAAACAATAAAAGAATAAAATCCTAAAATGATTAAAAAAATTTTATTATGAAAACTAAAGCTAATATAATGTTAACTACCAATGGATAATTAATCCTAAAGTTACTTACAGTGCAATTTAATAATTGAGTTTAGATAGTTTAGTTAAAATAAATAATGTGTATTATAGGTTATAAATTGATATAATCAATTAGCAAATAAGCTTAATTGAACTTGAGATTTCAAATACTCCTTTTCAATCTTTAACTATTTCAATTATCCATTTATAAACCCAATTTCTTAAATCCTTTTGTTTATCAAATTTGAATTCTATTTCTTTCAACTTATTTACTTACCTTAATCATTTTCCCATTAGGACAAATTTCACTATTTTGTCAATCAATTTTAATTTGAATATTCTTTTCTTTCAATTTATGATCCAAAATTTTCTTAAGTCTAATACTTAGATTTCTAAAATATTCAAATATAGCTTCTTTAATCTAAATTCTATATCTCCAACTTTCACGAATTTTGAGATTACCTATTTATTTTACAATAAAAAAAAATCAGTTTCTAAGTCCAAACTCAACTAAATATCAAGTTTTGCAAAGTTAAATTTCTAAACTTAGTTCATAAGTTAAGTTAGCTATTTTACTTATTTATATTCTAAAATCTTCTCCTAATTGTTTTTAATGCTCAAGATTATCACGCCCCGAGGGTATCCTAGTAGTGGTAAACAAGAAACACTTGATCACCATTACTAGTTTACCTTCCAAGAATGACATATTTTCAATAAATAGGATCTTTTAGTTGCTTGGATAAGATGAACAAATATATATAAGACATAAATTAGTAAATAACTGTCACACTAAGTTCATAATTAAAAAAAAAAAATATTACAGACCATATGATTTCTATAAACTCCTGCAAATACATAGCTAATGGTTCTAATGCAAGCTACTTGCAACTAAAAGATAAATAGAGATATATATTCTTATCCTACACTATTCTTTAAGCTTTCGGCTCCTAATTTCCTATCGGGACCATACTCCTAGTGGTAATGAGCCAAGGTTGCAGAGTAAACCTGAAATGACTGTCAGAGTGTGAGCTAAACCACGAGCTCAGTGAATAACCAGAACTTATCACATAACACATATAAGTTATTTAACAATAATATGAAACGTATCAATCAAACATATGTACAAATACAAGCCTAGATAACTTGAAATCCAAACAGGATGAAGATTTGCACCCTCTCATCGGGGTTGAAGGATCACAATCTATGCTCCACCTACCCAGGAGAGACTAAGCTTTCAGGAAACAGTAATGCTCAATTTAATTATCTCTTTGAACTTATTGTGTTTTGTCATTTATTTTCTGCTTTAGCCTTAGAAACTCCACTAAGTGTTAGTGATTTCTATGCAATACCATAAGCGGTGTCCTTCATTTACCATTTAGTTCCTATGGTATTAATAGAACAAAGGTAATCTTGCGATTAACTATTAGCTCTCTTGCCTAGATAATCCAAGGATTACCAGAGATCTGGAATACTAACACGTAATAGGTTACCACTTACTGAAATGCTATTTTATGCGAAATATGCAATGCATGTAAAATTTTCCTTTATGGTACTAGTAGTTTTAATCAGTTTGAAGGTGATCAAGCATTACAGACATTCAATCATGTTATAAAAGCAATATAGTCATACAAAACTCTGTTGTCACTTTTATTAGAGTGACTTGGCAATCAATACAATACACAGTTCCCATAAACCATATAGTATACCCAATTTATTATCTTTTATTTAAGGTTCGCTAGCTTTACAAGCACAGCCAATTTAATAAGATTGAGTTACTTACCTGCTTATGTTGTTCAGTCGTAGTAATCGTCAGGAAAGTCCTCACCAATACCCAAGTTACCTATTAAGATGATTAATATAATCATTAATCATACAAGACTATATAACCCAACTCCTATGAGTGTCTAAGTGTCCTATCGTGCTGTTGGGTTTTTCGTTCTATTATGATACTAATTCTTCGAAGATTTTATGATAAGTAAGTACTAATTGATTTTTATCTCAGGTTGCTTGATTTGGTTTTGTTTTATATTTAAAATATTAATCGGGTATTCAGGAATTTTGACAATTTGGTTAATTCATTTTTATTGCTTAAAACTATCAATTTCCTTTTGATTTACTTGATGAATTTTTTCTCGTAAAATATAGATATCCCTATATTCACAAATTTAGACTATTTAAATTTCCATTGTTATCTAATTATTTACAATTATTTGTTTAGATAAATACTTAGTATTTACTAAACTTGTAATTTTTTTCTTTAAACTAATTAAATACAAACCTAATGACAATAACTTTACTAATATAAAGATTTGCCAACTTAATTAAAGTTACTTTAAAAAAAATTTCTTATTTGTTGCAATAATAATAATAACAATAGCAAATAATAATAATAATAATAATAATAATAAATAATAATCTGAAAAAGACAATAAGAATAAAATAAAATAAAATAAAGTAAAACAAATGTTTTTCACAATAACAATACTTGTAATATTTGTTTATAATTTAATTACTAATTTATAAATTCTTAACATTAAAGTTAAAAATTAATAATAATATAACTAAAATAGCTTTAGCCTTTGCTTTTGAGTTTTTATATTATAGATATTACATATAAGATTATTTAAGAAATGCTAATTTCAAAACATTATTAGTTTGAGAATTTTTTAATAATATTAGAAATATAAACAATTATAGTTGTAAGACTTAATGAACTTGGATTAATTAACAATGAGGATTTATGTTGCTAATAATCTTCTCTTGTTAATGTTAATAAACTCATTATATATACTTAAATATTATATATTTATTAATATTGAAAAATATTTCATTTTTAAACTCAATTTTTCAAAAATTTTGATATTATATTACTAAATGGCAATATTACTTATAAAATATATACAGAAAAAATAAATAAATAAATAATAACAGTCCTAAAATTACTTAAATATTAAATATTATATAATTTGATTTAATTAACTTCGCTTTTATTTTTTTTTTTAATTTTGAGCCTAGAGGTACACGGTGGAACATGCCCCGTGTTCCTCCCGTACTCATCAGGGAAGACACTGTTCATTGTCTTCCCTGATGGGCTCAGACGATTCCGACCGATTTCCGACGTTCCAAGGCTTGTTTTTCGGCTCCTATGAGTTCCTAGGACACTAAACTATCTAAATATTACATCAAAATAACAACATGTTCCATGATTTTCAGATCATCAAAGTAAAACTAGGGTTTTCGAAAATCACCTTTGTCGAGCCACTCCGATGAAATTCAAAGCAAGTATTCGTATTGGTTACGTTCCTATGATGTTCAAGAATCAGTTTCAATCCTTAGTTTTGAAAGAAAACACATCGAATTACATTAACTCACCTTAAGCTCGTTTCAAGTGTTTATTTTGTATTATTTTTCCTTTGATTCGTACTAGGATTAAACGTGCGGTTTAATTTCTGTCTCTAGGCTGTTTTAGCTATTAATCACAAGTAGGTTTGATCTGGAAATTTGGAGAGGAAATTGTGTTTGTTTGTATACTCTTTGAGGCCTTAAATGTATGTATATATAGAAAGAAAAAGGGAGTATTTACTGCGTATTTCCTACACTGTTTGATCCGAATTGCCTCCACTTGCTACTGTTTCACTAGTTGTTCTCATTATCATTAATGTGGAGTTGATTTGGCAAGGTTGGATTGGCTTATGAGTTGATTTTTGTTGACTTGAAGTGTATTATTTGAGCAAATTCGATTCCCATACTTCAAGAAGATCAAAGCCTTACATATATGTATCTAACATATCCTACAAGTGTTTATATATATTATATTATTTAGATAATATTTAGCTAAATTTTCGAGGAGTTTATTACATTAATCGAGTATAATTTAGCTAATATATGAGAGTTTTTGCACAAAAATATTCTTACTGAGTCCTACAAAATATTTAGTTTATCAAACAATACAAATTTAAGTTTTAATTTTACGTGATTATTTGTTTTGAAATTTTATCTCCCGCGGTTAAGGTTTTCTAAGCTTGTTAGGTCAATTTTTGTTTTAGGCTTCAAGGGCTTAAGAAAACCCTAATTTGAACAATGGTATAATTCAAATATTTTTTGAAGTTTAGATCACTCGATTTGAACTAGCCAATCCTCAGCTTCTTTTGGCTTTCCGGGTAGTCCTTCAAAGTACCTATTGCATTTGATAAATTTAGGCAACAAGTTTCTTTGAGGACGTAGTGGTGGTGGCGATGGTAATTCTTGTTCATATCGTGTTGGTCCTTGCACTTCGGCAGCTGATTCATTTGGGTTTACCGGTCCATTTTCTTGAACTTGAACAGGTAGTATATACTCTCATTTCTCCCAGTGTTTATAGAGGGAGCTTCTGGTGCTCCAGCTGGTGGTATAACATGTGTTTCTTGCATATTTTGTAGAGATTGCAAAATTAGGACATTTTGTTGTTGAAGGTTTTGCAACACATCTTCTAATCGATTCTGAGTTGGTGCAGGAGCATTTGTTGGTGGATTTTCAGATATTCTGACATTTCTACTTCTACCTCTTCCTCTTGGCATTCTATTATCATAAAACATATTATTCATAATTAATTCAAGATTTACACTCATCAAAAAGACTACAAAGAATCACATATATATATATCACACATATATTTCATAACCAAAACACACATAATATTATATAGTTAGTGCTTTATAACATTCCAAAATTTGCACTAACCCAGATCTAACTACTTCTAGTGATCACATCAAGGATCATCATTCTTCATACTACATGCCATAACTACACATATAGTCTTACGAGTAAGTCCATCAAAACATTACATCAGTTATATTATCTATCAAAACATATCATATTCTAAGATTAGGTCTAACTCTATGGGCTAGGGTACAAAGGTCCCTTGCCCTTTTCCCAGGGGCCTAACTGTGGATAGTAATCTTCCTCCTCAAAGCTACTGTCATCAACCTCAATTCTCCCCTTGCTATACCCTGGTGGTGCTGAAGTCAGGTTGGTATCCATTATCCGGATACCCTTAGAGGCAGGCTTCTCCATAGTACAAGGTGGTGGTACATCTTTCTCAATCCATCCACCATGAGTAGTCCTAATCCAGCGGGCATAATTATAATTGGAGACAAATTTTCAGCTTCCATTCTTCTCATTTTGCCTTCTTTTTCATCTATCATAGTTGTAGTCACACTCTACATAAAAACTATGGCATGCAAAGCTGTTTGTCTTCTTTTTCCAGGTGGTCTAATGAAATGCCTGGTCTCTCTTTCCTCCTCTAGAATAATAGGAGGCCTGTCTGACAAGACATCTATGGGAAAACGGCTCTGTCCACATGTGTCAGCATCCAATCATCATTAGGGCGGCATCTCCTAAACTAAAGCATGATCATATCTAATGTCATGCGCATACACCCAATCACATCCAATAGAATCCAAATCCTAAAGTCTGGAGGATCAGGTCTCACTGATCGAGCGGATACAATGAAAGCTATATTATCAATTTCTATGCCTCTGTCATGCCTCAGAGGGTATCTTAGTTGTACTGTATTGTATATAGTATTGATTCTTATACAATACAACTAGTTACTCTAAGAGATGTGACATAAAAACATGATCTTTTAAGTTGCTTGATAAGAAATGATGTACATACATAAAATATACAAAAGCAGATAAAACAAACTTCACATAAAGTTTGTATAAACTATTACAAACTGGTTTATCAACTTACAACTAAGAACATAAAATAGATGAAAGTTTACTAATACAATAGATCCAAAAGTTCCTTTAACTATTCTCATAATTTTCTAGCTTTGCTTCCTTACCTGTTCTAACCTTCGGAATGGTACTAGCCACGGTATGAGGATAATGCTGAACAATCTATTGGAGTATGAGCATTTCTACAGCTCAGTGAATAACCATCACATATTATACATCAAGAAAAGCAAACAAGTAATTTATCAGGCAAGTGTAATGCAACATTCAAACATATGTACAATTACAAGTCTTGACAACCAGAATCCAAACAGGATGTAGATTTGCGCCCTCACATCGGGATTGAATGAACCTAGTCAAGGATCATATCCTTATGACCCACTTGCTCAGGAGAAACAGAGAACCATAGGAAAATAACACTCACTTTATTCTTTACTTTATGATTATAGTTTCTTCACTCAATTTCCTTTTAGAACAAAAAGACTCCATCAAGTATTAGTCATTTCAAGCCGATACCACAGGCGGCGTTCTTTCTTTTGCCAAGTAGTTTCCGTGAAACCAAACAAAATAGGGATAATCTTGGAAGAACTAGGAAATTTACATCTAGAAAAACCAAGCATTAACCGAGATCCGAAATACTAACACGTAGCAAGCTGTCACACTTTATGCAATATTTATGCAAGTTATGCAATGCATGATCCTTTAAGTTATAAGCCTGTCAGTTATAAGTTGATTATAAGATGACCAAGCAGTTTATAGACAATATTCAACATGCTTCAACAAATTTCCACAAAAATCTTGTTATCACTTTTAATAAGCATAATTTGGCATTCAATTCATCCACCACTTCAACAAGAACAATTCCCATCCCACATGCATCATACAATCATTTTCGTATATAACTTTAGATGCCACTAATATTACAAACACAAACAATGTAATAGATCAGAGTTACTCACCTGCTCATGGTGCTTTCAATCGTAGTAATCTTCCGGGAAGTCAAAATTTGACTTGGATTCACTTATTAGATGAATGAAGTTCCATAAATTAGATAATTGACTTTGTAAATGATTCTTAATGAGCGTCTAAGTGTCCTATATTAGTTTTACCCTAAGTAAAATTATTTTTATCAATTCTAAGGGTAGTCTATATTTGATTGTTTAAAGACTTATGAAATATCTTATATTTTATAAAATTCGTGTAAATATACTTTTTCTACCAAAAGTGATCTAATTAGTTCTAAATTCATGTTTAGTACAAAATCTTTAAGTATACTTATTTATTATTTTAGCTTACATTTTTATGTATAAATAAGTGTTAAAAAGCTTATTCTACCTATAGTATGCTAGTTATTCAAATTGTTTGTTTGTAATTAGTTTCCTATAGTTGGTGTAAGACTTTCTTAGGTCTTATTTTAATTTCTTAGTCTTTTTATTAAGCTTCTACTAATGGCAAAGAATTTTATTGAACTTTGATTTATATTACCCATTAATGTGTTTTAGTGATAACAATATTTTCTATTATCATTTACTTTGTCTTTCAACCTTATGAGAGATAAATTTTTAACTAAAATTAGGGAGTGTCATCTAGATTTCTAATGACCATTACAATGTTATTTTTAAGTTCATCTAAGTATTGTTTCTAATCTAGTCAAATTCTTTATTTTTGTTTTAGTAATTTTTTACCACAAGTTTTATGTTCAAGATTTCTTATAGACAATGTAGAATTTATGTTGGCTAGTTTTATTTGTTTAGATGATTTTTACAATATGTCTACCAATTTATTTTGAACCATAAAGTCATGAGCTAAGGTTTCAAGACACTAGTTTTATAGTGACATCAAAGTTTGAATCTAGGGTTTTCTAATGTCTAGATTAATTTTCTCCAAAGTTTCTCTTCATTCTAATTTATCCAAGATGATCATCCTACATTATCTCTACTTACACTACCATCAATATAACATTATAGAGGCTATTATATAGAATGTCTAGGGCAATTGTTGTCATCAAATTTCCTAATTTCTATAGTGAGAATAATTCAAAGGTTGGTATAGACCTTACCTTGAGAGCTTAGAAGGGTAGATGACAATTCCTCCTTCTTATATTGATTAAGACCTACATAATTTGACAAATTGGTAAGTCCATCATATTCTATAATTAAAATAACCAACTATACGAATTCTTACCTTTTGTTTTCTAAATGGTAGAATGGTTGGTTGTCTATTATAGTGATGGTTGGAGCCTTGATTGTTAGAAGGTCAAGAGGAGACTAAGGGTTGCAAGAGAGGGAAATTTAAATTGTTGAGTGTGATGTGTGTGTGTATTTGAGTGTCACAGTGCTGGAGGGGAGTGGGCTGGTAGTTATAGATAGGTTTCTTTAATTTTTTATTGGTTAGTTACTTTTTAGTAGGTTAGTAACTTGTAAAGGAAGAATTAGATTAATTGAATTTATTTTGCACAAATTTTGGTGGTGTTATGTGTGTTATGGTGAGCTGGGAGGAAAGGAGGGCAATTTTCCAAGTTAACATAGATGATTTGTTTGCTTAATATTTTGTAATAATTAAAGCCTTGTTGGAGCAATTTAATTGGGTCATTTGTCCAAGTTTTAAGCCTCTTATCTCTCCTAATTTACTTACTACAGATGGTAATTTGTAAGAACATTTGGGTAGCAAAATGGAGCTCCTCCCAACAGTAAATTGTATCCACCATTAAGAGAAATAATAAAAAATTTAAATACTTAGCTAATTACGTCAAAAACTACCTCCTACGCGTATATTAATATTAGTTATGTAAGGGCTTTATTCTAAAAAAATTAATTTAGGTCCCAAAATATTTCTACAATATTGTTGACTTCAAATTTTAAGTTTAAAATTTACGCGATTTAGTATTTTTAAAGTTTTGTCTTACGCGATTAGGGTTTCGGGGCCTAAAAGGTCAAAATATAAAATTGGTGTCTATGGACTCTAAATTTTCTAACTAAAATTATGGTGTGGTCTAAATTTTTATTTGAAGTCTAGATTATTAATTATGGGTCCGTTTATAGCTTTTTAGTACGTATTTATAATCCTAATAGTTTATCTTTAATGGGTCATTCTTATCCTTATACATACTATAAGTTATTAGCTTTCTAATGTTCTTGAAATAAAATTCTATTTATACTTACATCCTAGGTTTTTTATTCCGATTATGAATTCTAGCTGTAGTGTCTTTTAATATCTAAAAAAATTTCTAACCTAGGGTCTTTAGATTATAAATAGGTTCACAACAATTTAGAATTTCTAACTAAGGCCTAATCAGGTAAACAAACTCCAATATCCATCCTAATTTTTACTATCCTATTTCCTTAGAATTCTCGGGGTTTACAGCCTCCACCCCTTTGGTTAATCAACCTCTCAAACCTGTAAATGGTCTTAACTGCTGTTATTTACAAAAGCCCTCTCTATCAAGAATAGCCAATTTTTTCAGCAGTGGTTGTAGACCTCTCTTCCAGGTGCTGAAAATTTCATCCAGGGTCTTTGTAATGCCTGATAATGCCAAATCATCTACTAAGACTCGGAGTCGGCGTCTATAATCAGTAAGTGTCTCTTCCTCCATCATACTAAAAATTTGCCATTTAATATGACAAATAGTGGGATTGGTTTGCACACAATAAAATTTGTATGATTAGTAATTACGCAGATTTTATCCCTAATTATGCATCTAGTACTACTTATAACTACCCAACTACCCAACTAATCTAAATGGTTCTATTTGGATCTAAACTTGTATTATTAATACCACATTTACTAATTTACTTTCTTACATATATTTGTTATTCCTATGCCAGTAACCATGCTCTGATACCAACTTAAATCTATCACGCCCCGAGAGTATCCTAGTAGTGGTAAATAAGAAACACTTGATTACCATTACTAGTTTACCTTCCGAGAATGACATATTTTTAATAAACAGTAGGGGTGTACAAAAAAACCGATGAAACCGAGAAACCGAACCGAAACCGTAAAACCAATAAGAAAAATATGGTTAACCGGTCCATTGGTTTCGGTTTAGGATTACGGTTTTTATTATTTTCGGTTTTCGGTTTCGGTTTCGGTTTGTAACCACAAAAAACCGATGATTAACGGTTAACCGTTTCAGTATTTATAAATATATTATATATATAATTTACATATATAAATAATTATTTTATATATATATACATATGATTTTCATATACATATAATTTACCTATGTTAATATTCCTTGAATTTCGATTAAAATACTATTATCTTATGATTAATGGAGTTAATTTGGTAATTAATTTAGTTTGATTTTATTGATAATGATACATTCAAAGGTTCATTTTTCCCGTTTTCCTTAATTTCATTTTCTTTTTTTTAGCTCTAATAATATATATAATAGTTTAAAGAAAAACTTTATGATAAAGGCTAAAAAAGGTTTTTTGAAATTATCAATTTGATTTGTTGAAACCATTATGTTAAATGGTTAAAAACCGAAAACCGAATAAATTAACCGAATAAAACGGTTAACCGTTAAGGCGGTTAACCGTTAAGGCGGTTAACCATTTATAATGGACCGGTTAAGGATCGGAATATTTAAAAACCGATAATTACGGTTAGGTTCAAAAAATAAGGCCACGGACCGGTTAACCGGTCCATGAACACCTCTAATAAACAGGATCTTTTAGTTGCTTAGATAAGATGAACAAATATATATATAAGACATAAATTAGTAAATAAATGTCACACTAAGTTCATAATTAAAAATAAAATAAAATATTGAAGACCATATGATTTCTATAAACTCCTGCAAATACATAGCCAATGGTTCTAATGCAAGCTACTTGCAACTAAAAGATAAATAGAGATATATATTCTTATCCTACACTATTCTTTAAGCTTCCAACTCCTAATTTCTTATCGGGACCATGCTCCTGGTAGTAATGAGCCAAGGTCGTAGAGTAAACCTAAAAGGACTGTTGGAGTGTGAGCTAAACCACGAGCTCAGTGAATAACCAGAACTTATCACATAACACATATAAGTTATTTAACAATCATATGAAATGTATCAATCAAACATATGTACAAATACAAGCCTGGATAACTAGGAATCCAAACATGATGAAGATTTGTGCCCTCTCATCGGGGTTGAAGGATCACAATCAATGGTCCACCTACCTAGGAGAGACTAAGCTTTCAGGAAACAGTAATGCTCAATTTAATTATCTCTTTGAACTTATTATGTTTTGTCATTTATTTCCTACTTTAGCTTTAGAAACTCCACTAAGTGTTAGTTATTTCCATGCAATACCATAACCGGCGTCCTTCATTTACCATTTAGTTCATAGGGTATTAACAGAACAAAGGTAATCTTGCGATTAACTAATAACTCTCTTGCCTAGATAATCCAAGCATTACCAGAGATCCGAAGTACTAACACGTAGTAGGCTACCACTTACTTAAATGCTATTTTATGCGAAATATGTAATGCTGTAAAATTTTCCTTTATGGTACCAGTAGTTTTTAATCAGTTTGAAGGTGATCAAGCATTACAAACATTCAATCATGTTATAAAAAGCAATATAGTCATACAAAACTTTGTTGTCACTTTTAGTAGAGTGACTTGGCAATCAACACAATACACAGTTCCCATAAACCATATAGTATACCCAATTTATTATCTTTTATTTAAGGTTCGCTAGCTTTACAAGCACAACCAATGTAATAAGATTGAGTTACTCACCTGCTTATGTTGTTCAGTCGTAGTAATCGTCAGGAAAGTCCTCACCAATACCCAAGTTACCTATTAAGATGATTAATATAATCATTAATTATACAAGACTATATAACCCAACTCCTATGAGTGTCTAAGTGTCCTATCATGCTGCTGAGTTTTTCGTTCTATTATTATACTAATTCTTTGAAGAGTTTACGATAATTAAGTACTAATTCACTTTTATCTCAGGTTATTTGATTTGGTTTTGTTTGATATTTAAATATATTAATCGGGTATTCAGGAATTTTGACAATTTGGTTAATTCATTTTTATTGCTTAAAACTATCAATTTCCTTTTGATTTACGTGATGAATTTTTCTCGTAAAATATAGATATCCTTATATTCACAAATTTAGACTATTTAAATTTCCATTGTTATCTAATTATTTACAATTATTTATTTAGATAAATACTTAGTATTTACTGAACTTGTAATTTTTTTCTTGTAAACTAATTAAATACAAACCTAATGATAATAACTTTACTAATATAAAGATTTGCTAACTTAATTAAAGCTACTTTAAAAAAAATTCTTATTTGTTGCAAATAATAATAATAATAATTCCGAAAAAGACAATAAGAATAAAATAAATAAAGTAAAACAAATTTTTTTCACAATGACAATACTTGTAATATTTGTCTTATAATTTAATTAATACTAATTTATAAATTCTTACCATTAAACTTAAAAATTAATAATAATACTACTAAAATAGCTTTAGCCTTAGCTTTTGAGTTTTTATTATAGATATTACATATAAGATTATTTAAGAAATGATAATTTCAAAATCATTATTAATTTGAGAATTTTTAATAATATTAGAAATATTAACAATTATAGTTGTAACACTTAATGAACTTGGATTAATTAACAATGAGGATTTATATTGCTAATAATCTTCTCTTGTTAATGTTAATAAACTCATTATATATACTTAAATATTATATATTTATTAATACTGAAAAATATTTCATTTTTAAACTCAATTTTTCAAAAATATTGATATTATATTACTAAATGGCAATATTACTTATAATATATACAGAAAAAATAAATAAATAAATGATAACAGTCCTACATTACTTATAACATTAAATATTATATAATTTGATTTAATTAACTTCGTTTTTATTTTTTTTAATTTTGAGTCGAGAGGTATACGGGTGGAACACGCCCCATGTTCCTCCCCGTGCTCATCAGGGAAGACACTGTTTATTGTCTTCCCGGATGGGCTCGATCGATTCCGACCGATTTTCGACGTTCCAAGGCTTGTTTTTCGGCTCCTATGAGTTCCTAGGACACTAAACTATTTAAATATTACATCAAAACATCAAAATAACAACATGTTCCATGATTTTCAGATCATCAAAGTAAAACTAGGGTTTTCGAAAATTACCTTCGTCGAGCCACTCCGATGAAATTCGAAGCTCGTATACGTGTTGGTTACGCTCCTGTGATGTTCAAGAATCAGTTTCAATCCTTAGTTTTGAAAGAAAACACATCGAATTACATCAACTTACCTTAAGCTCGTTTCAAGCGTTTATTTTGTTTTATTTTTCCTCTGATTCGTACTAGGATTAAACGTGCGGTTTAATTTCTGTCTCCAGGCTGTTTTAGCTATTAATCACAAGTAGTTTTGATTTAGAAAGTTGGAGAGGAAATTTGTAAGCCCCGGAAAATTTCAATAAATAATTTCAAAATGACTTCGAAAATAAACCCTAAAAATCACTCCAAATTAAAACCGAATTTTGACAAGTCCTAAATCACGAACGAATTCAAAAACTTCTCAATCTTGAGAAAATGAAAATCTTTAAACAATAAAATAAGAACTCAGTGGTTTTCAAATTCAAAACGACGTACGAAAAATTTCATATTTAGCTCCGGCTTGTAAAATCGGGTAATATAAAGCCCAAAAACAAATTATTAAAAAGTAAATAATGATTAACTTTCGGAAATGAAACCCAATTAAAGAATTCCAAAAACATTAAGAGTTATTAAATACTTACAAAAATAAAATTTAAAATAAATTTCTCAAATTAAATATGTTCTATAAACATAAATATAGTTTCCAAATTGGCAAAGGTATAAACCGGAAAATCACCCGGAAACCCTAACCGGAATACAATAGTGTAAGTCCGGCAATCTAGCGCCCCTAACCCTAGAGGCCGAGATGTAGTTTAAATATATAGAATAACTCATAGTAATATAAGTTCGTTTATAATTATCAGATTGGTAAATTTTTGACCTATTTCGAACCCTTCGGATACAGACTTTGAAAAGCGTGTCCCGGGGCTCGAGATATCAAAAATATACCATTAGTACCGTTAGACTCGTAATTTTATAAGATTTCTAAATATATCAGTTATATAATTTTTCGGGTTATAAAAGTTACAGTTATAACCTTTTTATCGTATTTTCATTTCTACCGGTAATTGATTAGTCTTTTGCACTATTCATTATTTCATTACACAATTTTATTATATTTTATTATATTATACCCTGGATTTCCTAGTAATCAAGTAAATTCGAAAACCAGAAAATGAAACCCTAAACCGGTTTAGTTCAAAGCGTTATGAGAAAACCTAGAAACCCTAAATCCGGCTTTTCCTCGATTTCCAAAGAAGAAACTTTTATAAGCAAAATTAATTTTGAATATAGTTCTTGATTATATTTCAAACCAAGAAAAGATCAGATTTTGAGAAAATTTCAACTCCGGGTCATCCGAGACCCATTATAGAAAAGCGTGCCCCGGAACTAGAATTTCAAAACTTTCTTTATGAATACTCATTTGAACCGAAATAAAATAAGAATTTCAAAAATATATTTTTCATAATTTTCGGCTTACGAAAAATACAGTTATAGCCTTTTTATTCGTATTTCATTACTACCGGAAATTAAATTGTCTTGTCAACTATTCACTACTATTCAAAAAGTACCACCTATACCACCTAGTCTACCTATTTGTACACTCTACAATTTCAACACTTACCATCACTCAAATCACCCTCTTTTCTAAATACTTTTTGTCCCCTTAAAATCAATACAATTTATGACATTTGTACATAATTCAAATCAAAAGCAAATCAATCAAAAAAATCAAAATTTTCCCTTCCTCCACAAGCATTGGTTGGCATGAAATGGCCCCCCCACAAGCTTCATTTTACAATTTTTTTTAATTTATTTTAACCCCATTTAACCTAATTTCATATGCTATATAAACTACTTTTTCTCTCTCTCCTTCATTCTTTCCTTTTTCCAAACTTTCAAAGGTAAAAGAAGCTCCCTTTTCCTCTCATTTTTCCTTCTATGCCGTGACCTTCATACCCCATACACACACACACACACAACTTTCTTTTTTTTCATTCATCTCCTATTTTACTCTAAGTAATGAGCTTCTACTCCTTCTACTCATGGATCCTTGTTATGGCAAGGATATTCTTGGATATTTCAATTAAATGTCCCCATGATCTTTTGGTAGGGACAATGAGATATCAAAACAAGAATACCAAACCATCACAAAGTAGATCTAACCTTTAAAGGAACTTTCATGCTAAAAGCTTTATGTTTATCCATCAAAAAGTGTTTGAACAAAAGATCTTTTACAAAAATGTAGTTTTTATGTTTTCAAAACTCATTTAAGCATTTGAGATAATAGATCTATCATTTTACTACTTATATTTATGTAGGCATTTAAGATCTCATCATTATTTTGTGTTTATGTGCATTAATAGTCTTTAATGCTTTTGTATTTAGTAAATAACCTTCCTAGTATATAGATCTATAGGTACATGAGTTAATAAAGTCAAAAAGGAAAATACTTTTCAAGAAATAAACTTGTGTAAATTCGGATGACTTTAGAAACCTAGGTTAAAAACACTTTTGTCAACTTCCAAACATGTATTTTTCAAGAAAAATGAAGCCTATAGGTGATAGATAATGTTTGATGATGTTTTTCATGAGTTTAAATGAGTTTTTACTAAAGAAAATATTTAAAACAAGAGAGGAAGTCTAAAAGAAATTTTGGGTGAAAAGTCTTGAAAGCCAAATTCGTAATAATGGATGTATGTTAGAAAACACTATTTTTCCAACTTCAAAAATAGTATTTTCTTAAATAAATGAAGTCCTTAGGGTATAGGTATAATAAATACTTAAAGTTTTGAGTATAAAATACATTTTCCTAAGGGAATCAACTTGAAAATAAAGTTTTCTAAATTCGGATTTTTGGAAACCCTCTAGTAGAAGACCCACTTAAAAGTTTACAAATGAAGATTTTATTAAAGAAATAAAGGCCTTAGGATATAACTAATATAAGGGTCAAAATTTCTTTAAACAAAATGGAGTTTTCCCAAAGAAAATCCTTGTAATAAGTAAGTGTGACCAAGTGTGGTAATCTTACTTGTTAAACAATAGCATGAAATGATTTTCTAGGAAAAAGTTTATTTAAATTCTTTAAGTCTAAAAAGTTATAAGAACTTAGTCTCATTAGAGTTCATATCATGACATTCATGATAGGGAAAATCATTACCATGGCATTTAGTTCCATTTTACTTAGGAATCTCAAGTGCATTCATGAAAACCGCATTTTCGGAATCCATAACCCTGTACAGATCTGATCCCTCATTTCGAGGCTTAGATATTTTCAAAACTTGATTTAAACTTCATATTTAAAAAGCTCTTCCGAAGTAGATAGAAATCGATATAAAATTTGCGAGATTCCGAGTTAAAATGACCAAGTTATGGCCATTTTAAATCGGGACATCGAAAATGACGCGAATTTTGATTTCGCTAAGTTTTCTTAGAGTTTTAGTATCCTTAGATGGTAGAATACTCATTAGAGTATTTCTTATGTGATTAGGTGAACCCGTGAACGTTGACTCTTTACCACCGGATTATTACTAGAAGACCGGTGATCCAATGGCCGAGTGAGTTCATTTCCTGAGTAATTATGCTCATTGAGTGTGCTTGTAATTGTAGTAGCACTAGATTTAGGTAAAGATAAAATTGTTGATGAGAAATGAACTTTTCATGTTGAATGAATGATAAGTATATCGAGATGAGACTTGTTGAAATAATATTGTATGAGTTAGTATAGACTTGGATTGTTTGAAATACTCTATGATCGCTCTTAATTTGCATAATGAACTTGCTACGATTCTATAAATAAACTGTACATGCATATCATCTGTGAGTCACATTGCATTACGAGAATGCTTTTGGTGGGAACAAAAGTATGATCGGGAGGCAGCGGGCCTTCGTTAACGTTAAGGATCTGCAGGGTCGCTTAAGTTAACGGGCAGTGGAGTAGACACTATAAACCAATACATATAAACAGGTGGAGGACCACCTTCGTTAACATCAAAGGCCTATGAGGTCGCTTATGTTAATGGGCAGTGGAGCAGACACTATAAACCACAAGAGAAAATATTGGAATTGTGGTTGCATGTTCATGGACCACCCCAAACCCTGAATGGAGGGCGTAAATCCATTCACATATGGCTACCGGAAGGTCATATGCTTGTATGCTCACGTGTTTGTGCATTCATATGATTGTTTAAATAAACTTGTTTGTATATTTTACAATTGAGTATATTATTGTGGAAATGAATCTCACTAAGCTAGTGTAGCTTATACCCCAATAGTTATTTAAATGAGCAGGTTATTCCAAGAATGCTAAGTGGGGACCGAGATGGTTGAAGCCGAGAATGATTTCGGAATTCCGGCAAGATATAAGAATGTTTGAAGTTTTGGCTAAGCTTTATGATTTGCTTTGTAATAGCTTTATGTAGTGAAGTCTTAGGATGAATGTAGTTGAAGTTTGATGAATTGTATCTTGAAGTATATGGTTTTCTATTTGGAGTATAGTAAATGTATATTTCCTTTACATTGTTACTCATTTGTATCAACATAAACTGTATCATTCCGATGTGTCTCCTTTATGTGTTAGACGCCTTGTACATAGTATGGAAGCCTTCGCATGATTGAGGTGGTCATTCTTAGGCTTTAATATTGTGTACGGCGGATTGCCACGTTTAGGGTACCCTTCGGGGCATGACAAAATTGTGTTTGTTTGTATACTCTTTAAGGCCTTAAATATATGTATATATGAAAGAAAAAGGGAGTATTTGCTGCGTATTTCCTACAACGTTTGATCCGAATTGCCTCCACTTGCTACTGTTTCACCAGTTGTTCTCATTGTCATTAATGTGGAGTTGATTTGGCAAGGTTGGATTGGCTTATGAGTTGATTTTTGTTGACTTGAAGTGTATTATTTGACCAAATTTGGTTCCCATACTTCAAGAAGATCAAAGCCTTACATATATGTATCTAACATATCATGCAAGTGTTTATATATATATATATTATATTATTTAGATAATATTTAGCTAAATTTTTGGGGAGTTTATTACATTAATCGGTATAATTTAGCTAATATATGAGAGTTTTTACACAAAAATATTTTTATTGAGTCCTACAAAATATTGAGTTTATCAAACAATACAAATTTAAGTTTTAATTTTACGTGATTATTTGTTTTTGAAATTTTATCTCCTACAATTAAGGTTTTCTAAGCTTGTTAGGTCAATTTTTGTTTTAGGTTTCAAGAGCTTAAGGAAACCTAATTTGAACAATGGTATAATTCAAATATTTATTTGAAATTTAGATCTTATGAATTATACATCAGTTTATGTTTTTGTTATGTATTTATAATTCTAACGGCTTACTCTTAAGGTTGTCATTTCCAGTTATAAACGTAATTGACAATTACTTAATATCGCCTCAAATAATAAGCTAAATTATTTATATATTTTAGTTTGGATATCCACTATGAAATCTTATCAATAATGTTTATTACTAACTAAAAATCAAATTTTAGGGTTTAAATATAGGTATTAGGTTCTTATACGCATTGTTCTTGTCTCAGGTCCTTATTGAGTGCAATAGTAGTCATTTAATTTCTATATTTATATTTTCCCATTTAATCTATTTGTATGACAAGGATTCGGGTTTGAAATTTTGAGTTTCCCTTTATCATATTTTAATTATCAGTTCAAGATACGAAATATCGTTTTTGGTATCAGTTAGGTCAAAGAATTTCTTTATTCAGTTCATAGATCCTAACCCAGCTAAATTTAAATTATGGATCTAATCTTAGGTTTTGTTGAATTCTAGGTTTACTAACAAGTTCATCTTTCTATTCTAGAGTCGTGTAATTATCGTGAAAGTTCTGGGTTACAAAGATAATGATTTGACAAGTTTAAATCAAGCCGTTAATCCTAAATATCCTTAATTAACTTTAATTCTATCCAATTTTAATCCCCTCTCTCTCCTCTTGCTGCCATTCTTCTTTTCTTTCCTTCTTTTTTCTTTTCTTTCCCGTTTCTTCTCTCCTCCTTCATTTCTCTTCTTCTTCAATTCAATTTCCAACCCAAAGTCACAATTTCAAAGAAGATTAAAGAGAAATGAGGATAGTAAACAAGGAAAAGAAGGAGACTAAGTAGGAAGAAGCTTCAACAAAAGAGAAGGAGTAGTAGTGAAAAAGGAAAGATAGTCGAGATTCATCCAACATGTAATTGTGATGTTTCTTTCTTTGTTTTATTTGTTGTGATTACTGTTATATGATGATTTAATGCTAGTTAGGAGTAAAGCTTGAGTAGAAACTTGTAAACAAGTGGTGTAGGAACTTGAACATCAAAGACCTAAGTGTACATGTGTGTTCATGGATAGATTAAAGGAATTGATGAGATGAATTGAGTAAACAAGATGTAGTGATGGATATAGAACTGTTATAATTCATGTTGCTGAGTTGATAAGGTGTCAGAATGGTGTTTGAATGGATAAAAACATGTAGAAAAGTAACTGAAGAAGAAGAAAAAAAAACAGGGGATGCGTTTCTGGGCTAATACATCCCTCCCCATAGGCCGTGGCAGAGGGCATGACAGGCACTGTGCCCACTGTTGGGCCCCATGGGGGTGTAGTGGCCTCTGCCCTCTTACTAAATTTTACAGGCTCCTTGAGATGGGGCATGGTGATCACCACTATCCTTGCACGACCCTTACGGATCCAAATATCCTTTGTTTTTCTTTCCTTTATCTAGTTAACTTGATTTTATCATAATTTCATCATCCAATGGATTAAAGTGATTTCAAATGCTATGAAAAAGCTTAGAAGAATCCTATAATTGCTATGTTGTAAGCTTTAGGAAATTCTAAAAATAATAAAGCTTAAGCTACAATTGTTTCATTAGTATATATGTGACGTTAAGCATGATAATTCATGATTTCTTCAAGACCATTAAATTAAGGATTAATATAACAAGTTAGAGTTCTTAGACACAAGATACACTTAGTTAACAAATCTAAGTGTCACTTGGCTTAATCTAATTTATTAACTAAATGAGACTTAATTTGGTCTATGCATATCAAATGAATTAGTTAATGGACTTGAGTTAACATTATCGAGCCTGGGTTTTGATTTCTGATTCTATTTCCTTTAATCTGATTTATAATAAATCCTAATCCATTTAATATAAAACCTTGACCAAGATTAAAGGAAATTTCAAATTTGAAAAAATGTTTTGGGTCACCACTCGACTAAAGCCCAGAAAAAAATTAAATTAGGACTACTAGGTAGGTTAAATCCTAATTTAGCTACTAATCTCTAAAAATTGTCTTTTACAACAATAACCAGAAATTCATGAGTCCGGGGCTATCCTATTAAAACCTAAATGGTTGCCACCTTTAACTTTTTCATTATAGATTGTTCCCAAAATATCATAAATGGTATTCCTATATGATATGTACAAAAAAAAAAAAAAAATATATATATATATACACACACACTAATTTTATTAATATTCACAGATTAATTGTCTTTGTAAACCCCTAAAATTTTCGGTTAATTTTAAGTTTGATCTTAGAATGAAAAGTCAACCGAAAGTCTAAAGGTCGGCAAAAGTCTAGTACAAACCCTAAATTTTAGATCTGGCATTCCCGTTTTCTTTAGCCCTAGAAAATAAGTTGGAAATAATTAGTGATAATAGTTCATAATAGCTTTAGGTTATATAAAAATATCAGATTCGCGAAATTCGAGTGTCCTTCGGACTCAAATGAGATTAGTTCCAGAAAATCGTGTCCCGGAGATCGGCATAATAAAAATATTCCGATAACATCGTCGAGACCGATTTAATGCAAGGATTTCAAAAATATCAATTTCGTAATTTTTCGGCAATAAAAAATATCAGATATCGCAATTATACACATATTTTTTACTACCAGTATTTTACTAGTCACATCTACTTTACATTGCACTATTAATTACTATTCTACACTATTTATTTATCTTTTTTTAACACCTACTCTTTACAACACCATAACCTATTATCTTTACTTTTTACCTTTCCCATAACTTTATATCTTATCTATCTTACATACTATTACTTTTAACTCACAAAATTACGAAAAAATCAAATCTCTCCCCTCTACACACTACATGGCTGGCGCCACTCCCTCTCTCTCTTCCTCTATTTTATTTCAATTTTTCTTTAATTAAATCACTAAAAAATCACTCCACATTTTCCTATAAATACCCCCTCATCTTTCACTTCATTCATACATCTTCTACTCACAAATTTCACTCCCAAAACTCTCTCCAAATCCCCTCTCAATTACTATCCCAAAACTCTCTCAAAATTCTCTTACGAAACCTTCTTCTTCTTCTTCTACAATACCTTTAAGTAAGAAATTTTCTTTAAGATTTCTCTTACCATGTCATGTAACTTTACATGACCATGGTGTGGGTTTCCTAAACTTAATGTTATGGAAGCTACACTGTGTTCATGTATTGTTCTTGTTCATGAATTATATCCATGTATTTCTATGTTTTTATTTTACTTTTGCTCATATTTTAATTTCATGTTAATCCTTTATATATATGTAACTAGATATAATTATGTACTAATATATAATCTTTAGAGCATATAAGATCGTTGTTATTTATTTACTTCCAAGTAACGCAATTTATTTATTTATTTCATGTTATTTTAAGACTAGTCTCTAGTCTTAGACTTGTCCTTATCAAGTCAAAATAACATATTTGCTTTCTTTTCTTATTTTTCTTTTGGGACTAGTCCATTCTTAGTCCCGAGATACCTTGATGAAGCTAAGGTTCCCAATACTTGATATATTTCTTTACTTGCTTATTTTATTACCATTATGTTTTTCCTATGTTTTCATAATTCTATTTTGATTATGCATGAACATATAGATTTTGTCTCAACAAGTTAAAGAAGGAAAAAGTTTTCTTAAAATAGAAGTTCATATCTAAAAATAAATGTTGTTATGAAGGAAGTAATTTTTCATAAAAACTTAGGAATTTATCATCAATCTTTTTCTAGAGGAGTTCATTATAAACATAGGAATTTTCATACAACAAACATACAATTTACAAAGTCATAAAATGGAAATGAATTATTGATTTAACAAAAGTTTACTAAACTTCATTTTTCATCAATACTTTGAATAGATTAGTTTGGTAAACACCAAGAAATCCCCTTTTATAAAAAAATAAAATGATCTTAAAAATAAGATTAATGATTAAATCACTTCTTTAAAATTATTACTACTTTGAAAAGAATTAGAAACTAAGCTATAAGGAATTTAGAAAATGGAAATTATTCTTTTGAAATTTATAAAGATAAAGGACAAGACAATACCCCTTTCAAAATGACTTGAGAAAGTTCTAAGCAAACTAAGAGGGAAATTTCAAAAGTTTTATTTTTCCAAAATTTTAGAAGACTTTACTTTTACCAAAAAAATTTATAGTTGAGACAGCTTCATTGATTTCATACATTTAATATGAGTAAACAAATATGTATATATACTTTTCAAAGGTCTTGCAACTATCATAATATCTATCTCTTTGATTCAAGTTTTTATAAAATGAAGAAATTAAGTTTTGTAAAATTCGTGGTGATCTAATCACCACTGTTTTGGAGCTCAATGACTTTAGTTTGATGAAAATAATTTTAGGATTAGGTAGATCTTTTCGAATAGGTAGAAAACGGTATATTATATGCGGAATTCCAAGTTAAAATACCCAAGTTATGGCCATTTTATGTTAGAATTTCTCTCCATACGAATTTTAACGATCTTATGACATAGTTCCTTATTAGTACCATAGAATAAAAAAGAAATACTCATTTTGGGTATTCTTCTTGATTAGGTGATCTCAAGGAGGATTGTTCATATCCCAAAGATTACTATGATTAGTGAAAATCCCGAACGACTCATCTATTACAAGAAAAGTGTCATCATGGCTGAGTGAGTCTACTCCCCGTTATTTTTCATACTCATGATTGTGCTTGTAAATTTAGTTGCATTAGAATTTAGGCAAAATCAAATGGAAGTTGTATGGTAATATGTTGAAAGAATATTAAGTATATCGAAACATGATTTGTTTGTAGTAAAGTTACATGTATATCATTATCTTGAAGTGTTTGAAATTGGTTGCTCACTTGAAAGAAATTAAACATAATGACTAGACTATGATTAAGCAATTACGCTTGTACTTCATATGTTAAGTGTAATATACTAAATTATTTTAAGTGGTAAATGTTCACAAGCTACTAGATTCTAATATGCCTATATGTTGATGATAAAAATGGGTTAAGTTTGATCAATTTCGTGTTAGAATAAGATTGACAACAATTGGATTAATTTTTTTAATTCCTGTAATTAAGGCTGGCATCTCTGATGAAGAACGCCGCTGGCCTAGATTTAAATTTTGCCAGCGTACTCTGTAATACATTGTACGCCGCCTTCTGGAGAATATACGCCGCCGGCGTACAGACGGCGTAGGATGGGAACAGTAGCATTTTTCTTAATGCTAGGAGGAAAGCTGCCGGCGTTCATAGGGTTTCTTTTCTACACCGGCATGAAAGCCGCCGGTGTAGGTCCAAGATTTGCCGGCGTATGAAGGGACGGTTTGAATTCTGGGAATCAAGGCCCCGATGAACGCTGCCGGCCTTCGTGTAGATCTGGCCAGCGATGGTGTAAGCCGGCAAGGTACGCTGCCGGCGTAGAGCTGGCAAGGTACACCGCCGGCGTAGAGCCGACGTATGACCAAATTTGTATAAATACGAGACGCGAAAAATCATTTCGACAGATTTTTCTTCATATCATTTCCCCTTCGTATAAGAGAGGTCTGAAGCGTTTTTGGAAATCTAAGGCCTGGAGAATCATTCGGAGGGTATTATTGATTAAAAGTAAGTGATCTTAACCATTTCGTTTGGATTATATACAAATTTGCATAAGTGTCTTAGGGTTTGGATGAATATTTCATGAAGGAATTTGAAGAATAAACCCTAGCTCGTGTTTTGATCAGAATAGGAAGAGAAGAAACAAGTATCATACGTTCCATATCAGTGAGTATAAGTTTTGAATACTTTTATATGAAATTGGACGGCCTTGATATTACAATATTGATCATATGATATGTTTTATAGGGTTTTCGTGAAGATTCTGATTTAAGGATTTCAAACATCCGTTATTCGATATCTTTGGAAGTGCTTGGGATTATTTATCAGTATAGATCGAGTTTAAGAAATTCTATATCAGGTTAGTTTAGATAGGTTGTTTTATGTTAAGATTTTACGATCATGTCTGTTGATATATATATATATATATATATTGTAACATGGACATTTGGAATTGTTGCTGATGTGAATATAGGAGTTGGAGGAGATTGGGTTGATTTTGTGTTGTTGGTATCAAATTCTAAGGATTTGATTTGGATTCCTGAAATTTAGAAAGGTACGACCAATCCATTGTTTGATGTATGTGCTTGTAGATTAGAATTTTTGTGAATGGATGTAGAAACAGAATTGCATAATGAACTTAATAAATATTCAGCTTAATAATTGTCTATCTGGTAGTGGTTGGCTTTGACCAGTAGAGACTTGGCAGACAGTGATACTGGTGAGGCACCCTGATGATCTTAGTGTGAGGTTGTCCCGAGTGGACTCGTGCTAAGAAATGATTCCGGTAGAATTTAGGTGTTCAGGAATTAGGATGTTTGGGGATTACCCACTCATCCATATATGTATATATGATTAGTTATTTTCAAATCAGTTGGTTTTTTTTATAGCAGAGTCTAAGTTACTCTGTGTAAATCCCCGAAATTTTTTATCCAAATTAAAGACCTAAACCCTAATCGGAAGTCAAACGGATTCTTAGGTCAAACAAAACCCTAGTTTACCGTAACCGTTTAACTCCGGCATTGCCGTTTTCTCAAGCCCTAGAAAACGAAGTTGGAAAAATTAGCTCGAATAGTTCATAATAACCATAGGTTTTATAAAAGTTTTAGTTTCGCGAAATTCGGATGTCCTTCGAACCCGAACGGACACAGTTCTCAAAAAACGTGTTCGGAGGCCCGGAATACTAAAAATATTCCAAATACACCGTTAGACTCGTAAAAATATAAGATTTCCAAAAATATCAATTTTGTAATTTTTCGATAACTAAAAATATCAGATATCGCTTTTATATGCGTATTTTCTTACTACCGGTATTAAATTGTCATGTCTACTTTTACATTACACTATTTTCTACTATTCTACACTATTCACCTATCTCTACTTTTTCTTACAATCTACTCTAACAACCTATACACCTATTTCTTACACATTTTCATTTTCAATACAATTTCACATCTTTCATTTCTCACTTTTAATTAACAAAATAACAAAAAAATTAATTTTTCCCCTCTCTTTCTTCCTAAATAGCGTCGGCCCTCTCTCTCCATCCCTCTAATTGTTTTATTTTTCAATTATTTAATTAACACAAATTATCTCCCACATTTTCCTATAAATACCCCCTCATACCTTCACTTCTTTCACACTTCTTCTTCTCTAAAGTTACTCTACAAAAATTTCTCTCCAACTTCTCTCAAGAGTTCTTCCAAGAAGTCCTCTTAGTTTAGCTTCTTTAGGTAAGAAATTTCTCAAGATTTCTTCATGTTCATTTACTTAGTATGAGCTTAGTGTGTGTTTTCTAAAACTATGGAGGTTAAGAAAGCAACATTAGGTTCATGCTTTGTTTTTGTTCATAATCAAAATTCCTCTATGATCATTTATGCTTCCTTTATGTTCTTTACTATCTAATATAGCTATATATATTATTTAGAGCATATAAGCTCATTGTCTTACAATTTATTTATGTTTCATGCAATTTATTTACTTCATTTCAAGTTATTTAATTTCAAGTTGATTTTAAGACTAGTCATTCTAGTCTTAGACTTGTCCTCATCAAGTCAAAACAATTCTTTTCTTTTTTGGGACTAGTCTTTTCTTAGTCCCGGGTACCTTGATGAAGCAAAGGTCCCAATACTTGATTTACTTTATTAATTACTTAAGCTTTCAAAGTTATTATGTTCCTTTATATTTCTATAGTTATGATTCATATTCATGCATGAACATAATGTTTTTGTCTCAACAAAAATAGAGAAGGAAGTGTCTTTCTAAAACTAAGGGTTCTTGTTAAATGAAAATAGGAAATAGATTTCCTAAAAACTCATGAACATACTTGGAAAATGATTTTTCTTACATAAACAAAAGGTTTTATGAAAACTCACCTTTCATCAAGAAATAATCTTTTGGAATCATTACAAGAAATAAAAATGTCATTTTATTACTTTTTGAATCCAAGTTTTGAAAATAAAACCACACCTTAGGAATTTAAAGAAATTACAAGAGATTAAATTTAGAAAAAGAATATTCATCTTAATAACTCAAGATCCTTCAAAAGTAGAATAAATATTCAATAGAATCTCAAGTTCAAAATCTTTTAAAACCTTACTTTTTATAAGTTGAGACAACTTCATTTACTTCATACATTTGTTATGAGTCATTACATATATATATATACACCTTTCAAAAATTTACAAAAATAATCGAAATAGTTATCTTTTCAAAATGAGCTTTGAAGGAAAACAAGTGTTTGCAAATTCGTGGCAAATCTGATCGCTACCTCTTCGGAACCCAAACGACTTAGTTTTATGGAAATAGGCTTATAAATGTGTAGATCATTTCGAATAGGTAGAAAACGATATATTATACGCGAAATTCCGAGTTAAAATGAGCAAGTTATGGCCATTTTAAGTTGGAATTTCCCCTTATGCGATTTTACTACGATTTTAAGAAAAGATTAGAATCATCAAGGATAGAATTTCATGAAATACTCATTTTGGGTTTTCTTCTTGATTAGATAATCACGAGGATGATTGTTCGTATCCCGAGGATTACTACGACTAAGTGGAATTTCCGAACGACCCATCCAATTCAAGAACAGTGTCATCATGGCCGAGTGAGTTACTTCCCGTTGATTTTTCTCATACTCTTGATTGTGCTTGTAGAATTAGTTGCACTAGAATCTAAGCAAAAATCAAAAAGAAGTGTATGATAAAATGTTGAAGGGATACTAAGTATATCGAAACCCGATTTGATTGTAATAAAGTTGTATGTATATTAATATCTTGAATTGTTTGAAATTGGTTGATCACTTGAAAGAAGTTAAATGTGACTACTAGACTTTAATTAAAGAAATTATTCATGCACTTCATATGTTGAGTCACATTGCATTCACTACTATACAATTGGTGGGACAAGTGTATAATAGTGCTGGTAGACATAACCGGTATATCATGTAAGTGGCGAGTAGGAGCCGGTAAAAACTACAAAATTGGTGGCTAGTAGGAGCCTGTAATAACTACATGTTTTTGATGGCGTATAGGAGCCGGTAAGATCTATAAAAGTGTTTTCAAAAGTTGTGGCTGTAATTGGCCTGAATCCCCAACCCCGAATGAAGGGCGTAAATTCATTCAACATATGATTCCCAGAAAGTCATATGTCTTGTATGCTCACGTGGTCGTTGCATTTCATATGTTTGAATAATAAACTTGATTGATAAATTTTCTTCGAGTATGAATTTTGGGATTTACTCACTAAGCCCATAAGCTTACACCCCTATAGGTATTTGTATTCTCAGGAACACCTATTTTGTGCCCGAGGCCATCCCGTATCCGTATACGTTTTATGTTGAAGCTTTTGGAGGAAATCTACTCGAAGACTTAAATTAGAATTCCTTTGAAATCTTTAAGGTAGTATTTTGGATGTTATGAAGTTTATCTCGATCCTTGGAATTAGCGGGGGTATGCCCCTAAGAAATTATGTAACAGACCTTTGGTTATTTATGATATGATATACATTATTTCTGGATTCTTGTATGTTTATCTTTACTTGCTTAAACTATGCTTTCCAAAGCGTCTCCTATTACCGTGTTAGACGCCTTACATATAATACTAAGGCTTTCGCATGACTAAGATAGCCATTCTTAAGCCTTGATATTATATGTAGCGGACTGCCATGTTTAGGGTACCTTTCGGGGCATGACACTCTGGGTTCAGGATTTATGTATACTAGATTCTGAACTGTGTTGTTTTGCTGAACTAAAATAGATAATAAACTGTTGTATGCATTTAGTTTAGTTGCATTATTTATATATATGTTGTTTGTGCATAACTTGCTTGAACTGGATTGGATATTATCGTACTGGGCTTCGCCGCTCATTCTATTACATTTCAGGTGCAGGTGATGATAATGTGATTTACGATCTTTCGGGTTTTGATATCATCTATGAGGATGGGGATGGCGTTAGTGGTCCTGACTACCCTGCTGATGACTAGTTGTCTAGTCATAGATGATATAGGATGGATCAGAGAAGACTTTAATGATTAATTTATATTTTGTTTATTGAAATTTTAAATTGTATTTGGAGATTTCATGTGGTGACAGTTTTAGGGTATGGTTTGACTTGTTGACCTGCAGTTATGTCAACAATGTCTAGTTTTCTATTATAGAGATTTTATATTTATCAGAATGTTTATTTATGAGGACCATATGATTTCTTTATACCTTGTGAGTTATACAGGTGATATTCATATTGTTTTGGATATTAGAGCCTTAGCGTGTCCTATCAAGAGAGGACACGTGGCGGGTTGTAATGCCTTAGTTTAGGGCGTTACAGCTTAATTGGTATCAGAGCATAGGTTTATGATCTTTAGGGAAATTAGGTTATGAACTCCTTAGGACGGTGAGATAAGATGAGAGGGGTAGATAAATAGGGTTGTTATCTAGTTAAGCTATTAATGTTAGATTTAAGTTGTTAAATCAAGTTGGACACCCTTGTTCTAATCTATAAGGTTTTGTTTGTTTTAGAATGCCGCCCAGGAGAAGAAATGCTGAAGAAAATGAAGAGGAACATCAGGCTCGCAATGAGAATTTACCACCTCCACCGGCAGGACAAGCGCCAGTGGATGTAGCACAGCTTATGCAGGCTGTGAATGCATTGATAGGAGTGGTAGGTCAGCAGCAACAGGATATGAGGAGAGACATGCAGATAGTTCAAGAAAATGCTGATGCTTGGAGGCAAGAGACTCAAAGGCTGCATGGACATGGGGGTAATGGAGCCCGACATCCAGATGTGCTGAGCCTTAACAAGTTTGTGGATTTAGTTCACAAGTTTGAGCCAGTGCCGGGAAAACCATTGGAAGCTCAGGTGTGGATAGAGGAAGTAGAGAAAACATTTGCAGCACTGGACATTCCTGAGAACAAGAAAGTGGAATATGCATCATATTTGCTATCTGGCAGAGCAAATAACTGGTGGGCGAGTACTAAGAGACACATGCCAGGGATGATCACATGGCAGATGTTTCACCAGGCTTTCTTCAGAGAATACTTCCCGACAGCATTAAACAAAAGATGTTGCAAGATTATTATACGCTGCAGCAAGGAAGCTTTCAGTTGAGGAATATGAGGCTGAGTTACACAGACTGATGAGGTTTCTACCCGATGCACTGAAAGAAAGTGAGGAAGCAAAAGTTAGTCGATTCATCACTGGATTGGAACCGAGATACAGTACCAGGTGAACTTGATGGATCTGAGCAATTATGCAGCAGTGGTGAACAAGGCTAAGATGATTGAGCAGGGTTTGAGTAGAATCAAGAGCCGGGAACCACCAAGGAATCAAGTATATTTAGGGAAGAGACCAGCTGTCAGTGTTGTTACTCAAGATAAAGGAAAGAGACCATTTGTGCAGCAGTACAAATCTGTAGGGCAGAGTTCTGACAAGAGATGCCCTAGATGCCTTGGGCCACACGACTTGAGGGACTGCAAATGGATAGAGAACGCATGTTTTCATGTGGAAAGTTGGGACATAAAAGCAATGTTTGCACAGAGAAGACAGTTCCACAGGTTTTCTGTTTTAAATGTGGTCAGAGAGGACACAGAGCGTGGACTGCAAAGAGGGCATTTGGCAGAATTTCACATGGACAGAGTCAGCGACCAGCTAAGATTTATGCTCTTCAGAGGAGAGACAGCTTCTATAGACACTGTTGCGGGTATGTTACCTATACTACAGCATAGTGCCTATATTTTATTTGATACTGGTGCTAGTTCTCATGCATATCTGAATCTTTTGTGAGTACATGTGGTTATGTGTGGAGATCATGTCTGATGTGGTATCTGTTAGTACTCCTTTGGGTTCTGGATCTGTTTTGGATAGAGTTTGTAGATCTGTAGATATTGTGATAGAAAATAGACATCTACCTGTTGATTTGATTGTGATCGATATGGTGGATTTTGATATTATTCTGGGAGTAGACTGGTAGCAAAATATCATGCTGTTATAGATTGCCATCATCTAGTGATAGAGTTTGATTTACCTGATGAGATCGGTTTAAGTATAAGTTAGTGGTACAAAGACCCCCAGTACTACCAACTTATGAGTTGTGGGGTAAACCAGTTTGGCATCGATGATTAAGGAGATAAACAGATAGTGAAGTGACAGATATACCAGTTGTGAGGAGTACCCAGAAGTTTTTCCAGATGATTTACCTGGATTACCACCTATGAGGGAAGTGGAGTTTGGAATAGATTTGGTGCCAGGAACTACACCGATATCAAAAGCACCCTATAGAATGGCTCCTACCGAATTGGCAGAGCTTAAGGTGCAATTGGATGATCTGCTAAAGAAAAAGTTTATACGACCGAGTGTATCGCCATGGGGAGCTCCAGTACTATTCGTTAAGAAGAAAGATGGAAGTATGCGGTTATGTATAGATTATAGGGAGTTAAATCAGGTAACAATAAAGAATAAGTACCCGTTACCAAGGATTGACGACCTGTTTGATCAGTTAGCAGGAGCTTCAGTTTTCTCTAAGATTGATTGAGATCTGGATATCATCAGTTGAGAATAAAGGCAGAGGATATTCAGAAAACTGCTTTCAGAACGAGATATGGACACTACGAATTCGTGGTCATGCCTTTTGGGTTAACGAATGCTCCAGCAGTGTTCATGGATCTAATGAATCGAGTTTTTAGAGAATACCTTGATATGTTTGTGGTAGTATTCATAGATGATGTTTTGGTATACTCGAGAAATAAGGAAGAACATGAGGAACATTTAAGATTGGTTTTGAATAAGTTGAAAGAGGAGCGGTTATATGCTAAACTTTCAAAATGCGAGTTTTGGTTGGAGCAGGTATCATTTTTGGGGCATATAGTAAATGGAAGTGGAATATCGGTAGACCCCGAGAAAATCAAAGCAGTGGTTGAATGGCCAAGACCTAAAACTGTGTCAGAAATCAGAAGTTTTCTGGGAATGGCAGGTTATTAGACGATTTGTGAAAGATTTTTCCAAGATTGCCAGTCCTTTGACGAGATTGACACAGAAAGGAATTAAGTATGAATGGTGCAAGAAGTGTGAAGATAGTTTCCAGTTGTTGAAAGACAGATTAGTAAAAGCACCAGTATTGGCATTGCCAGTAAGTGGTGAGGAATATGTAATTTAGTGATGCCTCGCTTCAGGGTTTAGGATGTGTTTTGATGCAAGGGGCAGAGTTATTGCATATGCTCGAGACAGTTGAAACCGTATGAGAAGAATTATCCTACACATGACTTGGAACTAGCGGCAGTTGTACACGCTTTGAAACTTTGGAGACATTATCTGTATGGTGAGAGATGCAAAGTGTACACAGATCACAAGAGTCTCAAGTATATATTCACGCAGAGAGAATTGAATATGAGACAGCGAAGGTGGCTTGAATTAATTAAGGACTACGACATCGACATGCAGTATCACCCAGGGAAAGCAAATGTCGTGGCAGATGCATTGAGCAGGAAGCGGTAGAGAATTTGGCAGCTATAGTTACTACAGAACGACATCTGATTGATGAAATGAGGAAATTTGAATTAGAGATAATCACAAGACAAGTAGGTGAACGTTTGGCTAATATGAGAATACAACCTACTCTTGTGGACAGAATTAAAACGGGTCAGTCAGATGATCAGAGTATATTGGAGATCAAAAGAAGAATGGAAATGGGACGAGCACCAGAATTTTATATTGATGATGAAGGTATTTTACGGTACAAAGGAAGGTTATGTGTGCCAATCCAAGGAGATTTAAAGAAAGAACTGCTAAAGGAAGCACACTATTCTAGTTATTCCATACATCCGGGAGGGAACAAGATGTACCAGGACTTGAAAAAGTTGTATTGGTGGAATAACATGAAAAAGGAAATTGCAGAATACGTCTCTAAGTGTCACACGTGTCAAATGATAAATATCGAACACCGGAGACCGGCAGGAGAGTTGAAACCGTTGCCAATACCACAGTGGAAGTGGGAACACATCACGATGGATTTCGTTTCCGCTTTACCCAAGACGAAAGAGAAGTTTGATTCGATTTGGGTTATTGTGGATCGTCTCACGAAAGCGGCTCATTTTACCTATCAAGACCGGGTATAAGTTGGAACGGTTAGCTCAGTTGTACATCAATGAAATTGTGAGATTGCATGGAGTGCCGGTATCCATTACATCAGATCGAGACACGAGGTTTGTTGGAAGATTTTGGAAGAGTCTACATCAGGCGTTGGGAACGAAAGTGGTATTTAGTACGGCTTATCACCCACAGACAGATGGTCAGTCAAAAGGACTATTCAGACCTTAGAGGACATGTTAGGGTGCGTATTGGACTTTAAAGGAGCTTGGAATGAGTATTTGCCTTTAGTAGAGTTTTCATATAATAATAGCTATCAAGCTTCGATCGGTATGCCTCCATTTGAAGCGTTGTATGGTAGAAAGTGCAGATCACCTATTCATTGGGATGAGGTAGGTGAAAGACAATTATTGGGACCCGAGATGGTTTAGGATGCGGTCGATAAAATTAGTATGATTAGACAAAGGTTACAAGCTGCTCAGAGTTGACAAAAGAAGAAGACCCTTGGAATTTGAAGTGGGTGAGCATGTAATACTCAAGATATCACCAACAAAAGGAGTTGTCAGATTTGGACTACGAGGAAAGTTAAACCCTCGATACGTGGGACCGTATGAAATATTAGAAAAGATAGGCGACATGGCTTATACATTGGCCTTACCGCCTGACTTAGAAGGGGTACACAATGTGTTCTATGTATCAATGCTTAGAAAGTATGTCCGAGATCCGAATGAAGTCATTGCTCTTGAACCATTAGATGTTCAACCAAATCTTACTACAGTGGAAAAGCCAATAAAAGTTGTTGATTCTAAGGAGAAAATTTTGAGGAACAAGGTTATCAGATATGTTCGGGTACAGTGGACAAATCAAACAGAACGTGAAGCTACTTGGGAACTGGAGGAGGACATGAGATCCAAATATCCCGAGATATTTCAATAATTCAGGTAAATTTTCGAGGACGAAAATTCTTTTAGGGGGAGATAAATGTAATATACTAAATTATTTTAAGTGGTAAATGTTCACAAGCTACTAGATTCTAATATGCCTATATGTTGATGATAAAAATGGGTTAAGTTTGATCAATTTCGTGTTAAAATAAGATTGACAATAATTGGATTAATTTTCTTAATTCCTGTAATTAAGGCTGGCATCTCTGATGAAGAACGCCGCCGGCCTAGATTTAAATTTTGCTAGCGTACTCTGTAATACATTGTACGCCGCCTCCTGGAGAATATACGCCGCCGGCGTACAGATGGCGTAGGATGAGAACAGTAGCATTTTTCTTAACGCTGGGAGGAAAGCTGCGGTGTTCATAGGGTTTCTTTTCTACACCGGCATGAAAGCCGCGGCGTAGGTCCAAGATTTGCCGCGTATGAAGGGATGGTTTGAATTCTGGGAATCAAGGCCCCGATGAACGCTGCCGGCCTTCGTGTAGATCTGGCCAGCGTATGGTGTAAGCCAAGGTACGCCGCCGGCGTATGACCAAATTTATAAATACGAGACGCGAAAAATCATTTCGACAGATTTTTCTTCATATCATTTCCCCTTCGTATAAGAGAGTTCTAAGTGTTTTTGGAGATCTAAGGCCTGGAGAATCATTCGGAGGGTATTATGATTAAAAGTAAGTGATCTTAACCATTTCGTTTGGATTATATACAAATTTGTATAAGTATCTTAGGGTTTATATGAATATTTCATGAAGGAATTTAAAGAATAAACCCTAGCTCGTGTTTTGATCAGAATAGGAAGAGAAGAAACAAGTATCATACGTTCCATATCAGTGAGTATAAGTTTTGAATACTTTTATATGAAATTGGCGGCCTTGATATTACATATTGATCATATGTATGTTTTATAGGGTTTTGTGAAATTCTGATTTAAGGATTTCAAACATCCGTTATTCGATAATTTGGAAGTGCTTGGGATTATTGATCAGTATAGATCGAGTTTGAGAAATTCTATATCAGGTTAGTTTAGATAGGTTGTTTTATGTTAAGATTTGCGATCATGTCTGTTGATATATATATAGTAACATGGACATTTGGAATTGTGCTGATGTGAATATAGGAGTTGGAGGAGATTGGGTTGATTTTGTTGTTGGTATCAAATTCTGAGGATTTGATTTGGATTCCTGAAATTTAGAAAGGTACGACCAATCCATTGTTTGATGTATGTGCTTGTAGATTAGAATTTTTGTGAATGGATGTAGAAACAGAATTGCATAATGAACTTAATAAATATTCGGCTTAATAATTGTCTGTCTGGTTGTGGTTGGCTTTGACCAGTAGAGACCTGGCAGACAGTGATACTGGTGAGGCACCTGATGATCTTAGTGAGGTTGTCCCGAGTGGACTCGTGCTAAGAAATGATTCCGGTAGAATTTAGGTGTTCAGGAATTGGGATGTTTGGGAGTACCCACTCATCTATATGTATATATGATTATTTATTTTCAAATCAGTTGGTTGTTTTTATAGCAGAGTCTGAGTTACTCTGGGTTCAGGATTTATGTATACTAGATTCTGAACTGTGTTGTTTTGCTGAACTAAAATAGATAATAAACTGTTGTATGCATTTAGTTTAGTTGCATGTATTTATATATATGTTGTTTGTGCATAACCTTGCTTGAACTGGATTGGATATTATCGTACTGGGCTTCGCCGCTCATTCTATTACATTTCAGGTGCAGGTGATGATAATGTGATTTACGATCTTTCGGGTTTTGATATCATCTATGAGGATGGGGATGGCGTTAGTGGTCCTGACTACCTGCTGATGACTAGTTGTTTAGTCATAGATGATATAGGATGGATCAGAGAAGACTTTAATGATTAATTTATATTTTGTTTATTGAAATTTTAAATTGTATTTGGAGATTTCATGTGGTGACAGTTTTAGGGTATGGTTTGACTTGTTGACCTGCAGTTATGTCAACAATGTCTAGTTTTCTAATTATAGAGATTTTATATTTATCAGAATGTTTATTTATGAGGACCATATGATTTCTTTTACCTTGTGAGTTATACAGGTGATATTCATATTGTTTATGGATATTAGAGCCTTAGCGTGTCTGATCAAGAGAGGACACGTGGCGGGTTGTAATGCCTTAGTTTAGGGCGTTACATTAAGTCACATTGCATTCACTACTATATAATTGGTGGGACAAGTGTATAATAGTGATGGTAGGCATAACCGGTGTATCATGTAAGTGGCAAGTAGGAGCTGGTAAGAACTACATAAATTGGTGGCTAGTAGAAGCCTGTAATAACTACAAGTTTTTGATGGTGCATAGGAGCCAGTAAGATCTATAAATGTTTTAAACAAAGTCGTGGCCGTAATTGGCCTGAACACCTAACCCCAAATGAAAGGCGTAATTCATTCAACATATGATTTCCGGAAAGTCATATGTCTTGTATGCTTATGCGTTTGTTGCATTCCATTTGCTTAACTAATAAACTTGGTTGATATTTTACTTTGAGTATAGATTTTTGGGATTTACTCACTAAGTCGATAAGCTTACGCCCTAATAGGTATTTGCATTCTCAGGAATACCTATTTTTGTACCCGAGGTCTCCCCATATCCATGTAAGTATTTTTTTGAAATTTTGGAGGAAATCTACTTGAAGATTTAGATTAGAATTCCTTTGAAATCTTTAATGTAGTATTTAAATATTGTAAAGACTATTTCGATCTTTGGGATTTAACAGGGTTATGCCCTTAAGAAATCATGTAATAGACCTTTGGTTATTAATTTTATGATCTACTTTATTTCTGGATTCTTGTATGTTCAATTTTACTTGCTTAGACTATACTTTCCAAAAGCGTCTCCTATTACCGTGCTAGAGACCTTACATGTAATACTAAGACTTTCACGTGACTGAGCCAATCATTCCTAAGTCTTGATATTATATATGACGGGCTGCCACGTTTAGAGTACCGTTCGGGGCGTGACAATCTTTATCAACTTTTATAAAGAATACAACTATTTTACATGCAATGATTAATCACAACATAAGTATAGCAAAATTTTTGGTATCGTATCAGCTTCATATATATATAATATATATATAATAATTGTTCTTTTTAGATTCTTATAGGTTTTAACTAAAAAAAATTACATCTTGTTTTTATACATGTATGAATGCATAAAAAAAATTGATAATTACCTGAAGTCCACTATGGGATTCTTAAAACCTGAAACAATTATAATTAGTTTAAACAAATAAAAAGATAATCTCCTGTAAGGAAAAAAAAAAACTAAGTTAGAGGAAACTATTGAAGAATAATAAAGAATATATAATATTCATAAGTTAGGAGTGTATATAAAAAAATGAAATAATGTAATAATAATAATATAATACTATAATAAAATAAATAATAATAAACACATAATACATAATAATAATAATAATAAAAAATTTTATGTGGTGCCCCGCAGTCGCCTACGTATCCGCTATATCAGAATCAAACCATCGTAGTTCTTTTGATTCTATAAAAATTTTGGTATGTGGATAAATTTTAATCTCCAAAAATTGCCAAGTTATGTTTTTTATCAAATTAATTTTTATTCACGAAAAACCTAGGATACCAAACTTCAAGCTCCGTCTTCTAAAATTCTAATGCAAAGTCCTATTTTTTAATATCAATTAATGCGATTTTTGTTTATGAAAATGTTTACATGACAAAACATAAATTTTCATGTACTATGAATTTAATATCACTAGAGTGCAATTTTAGTTTTATGAAATATGATTTTTAATAACAGTATGCAATTCGATACAATAAAGCACATCCACCTATAAAATGTGATTCCCAATGTGAGGTACATGAACTAACGATAAGAAATATGCCAATATGAACCTAATATTATATATTTATATCCTGCAAGTGAACAGAGCAACTGTTAGAAAGTTTACACATATATTCACACGCCCACATATCCTTATTTTCTTATTTTCATATTCTCTATTCTATTAACTAAGCAGCTATTAAAAGCATCAAAACTAAGAAACAAATCTTGACCATTGATGTCTAAATCAGATTCGGTCCAAGACAAACAAATACCAATCAATTTCAATTGAAAGGAGCGCCAACGCGGGTCGAGCCAAGTTTATGGGTCGAACAAGTTGTCTTGCTCAAAATGCAAACTGCCGATACCACGCGACTCAATGATCGGCAAAGGTGGCTTCGTGGGTTGGAGGAACCGATGTGGGTTTGGGAACAATGAAGTTGCCTGGGTTTGATCTATGGCAGCAGTAAGTCGTGGTCATGTTAGGCATGGGCGGATCTCGTTCGTTCAGTTGGTGGCATGCCATCCTAGTGCGTTTGGGAGATGACGGCCAGAGATCTGGTGCGTGACGACTGGGAGTAGCGAGGGAGATGGAGATGGTGGTGGCTGTTTGTGGTGTATCGATCTATGTGAGGAAGATGATGGAGGTTGGTTTGGACGGTGTGTTTGGGTATTGGTCTAGTGCGAGAGGTGGTGGTAAGGAAGATGATGTTGGGAGATGGTGTTTTTTTCAAATTCCTTGATCCCACTACCATCTCTGCTCTTCTTTTATAGACCGGATAAAGATAAGCATGAAATCGTTCTGATCATTTTTTATGAAGCTCAATCCCTAAACATGCGTATTTACTTTTGATTTCAATGATAATTTTAGATCAATTTGTTATCTCAAATCCTAATCTCTTTTTGTTCTTTTGATTTGTTTTTATCTTCTTTGATATAAATCCATTACGTATCTAAACATGATTTGAGTCAGGTTCACGTTTAAATCGATAAATTCAAATCCAAACCATGTTGATCAGCAAGTATATCTGTGTGTATGATTTCTAGAAGATGAAACAACCCAGATAATCTTAATTAGATTTTATGTATTTTAATCAATTATTATCTTAGTAAAAATAGGGTGTTTATAGCTGCCCCTCTTTGTGGTGAGATTTTGTCAAAAATTTACCACAAAGATAAAATAAACCCCATTTTTCTCTAATAAGATCCACTTATCTAGAGGTTATGAATTATTGGAATCCATTATCCTTCCTGGTGGGCTTCTTGAGTTAGCTGGTGTAGAACTTGATTGTGCTACTTAGATTGATATTGGACCTCAGTTGACTTCTGAATCGGTCAGTGTTTCTTTTGAGTGCTTCTTGAGCTAACGATTCCTTGATATGGGTGCTTCTAAGTAATTTTGATTGTTTCTTGACTTAATGATTCGGGGTACTTCTCGAGCTAATAACTTAGGTGCTTCTGGAGCTAATGATTCAGGGTGTTTCTTGAGTTAACAACTTGGGTGCTTCTTGAGCTAATGATTTAGGGTGCTTCTTGAGCAAACAACTTCGATGCTTCCTATAACTTGAGTGCTTCTTGAGCTAAACTTTTACTGTTTACCTGAAAAAGTACTTTTGCAAGAGTATGTTTATTAAATGTCTTACCAGATTCTTATAGAAATCCCTAAACAGTCAGACCATTTGTCGAAGTCCCTTCATTACTAGGTTCATTTCATCCGGTTGAACTATCTTCAAAGTAGTAACCCCTCTTCGTAAATGTTGTTTTCGAGATCTTTCATTAGTTCACGCCTTTGCTCTATTGGGCCCTTTGAATATTCCCCTGAAGTGAGTACTTTCTCTGAAAAGACTAAATTATAGAGTATCAATATGTTTTATAACTTTACTAATTGCTCAATTTACTACACATTGATGTTTATAAAAGAGAACTTATCAATCAGGGTTATTGGTCGATGACTACTCCAACAATTGATGATAGTTAAGGATATCTTTTTGTTGATAGATAACAAAAAATAGACCATGCATAGACAAAGTAATTAGCAAATTTCTGAACTTGATAGAATTTCCATTGATTTCTCAAACATAATACAACTTGACTGCATCAGAGTTTATAGGGTCTTTTACATCTGGACCATCTATACGCGTTAAAATCAATGCTCCACCGAGTAACACCTTCTTTACTATATATGGACCCTCATAGTTAGGAGTGAACTTTCCTCTTGGATCTTGCACATTTGGTAGCACTTTTCTCAATACCAGGTCTCCTTCCTTGAAATTCCTTGGACGAACTTTCTTGTTGAATGCTCGAGCCATCCTTTGCTGGTATAGCTGACCATGATACAAGGCAGTCATTCTCTTTTCATCAATGAGATTCAACTAGTCAATCCTCTTTCTTATCCACTCTACTTCATCTAACTCTTTTTCTACCAGTATTTTAAGGGATGGGATCTCTACTTCGACTGGCAAAACCGCTTCTGTACCATAAACCAAGGAGAGGGGGTTGCCCCTGTCAAAACTTTAATGGATGTTCGATATGCCATTAATGCAAAATGTAACATCTCGTGCTAGTCTTTATACAGGACAACCATTTTCTCGATTATTTTTTTGATGTTATTGTTAGCTGCTTCAACTGCCCCATTCATTTCAGGTCGATATGGAGTAGAGTTTTGGTGTTTGATCCCGAAATGCTGGCACAACTCAGACATCAGCTTATTGTTTAGGTTCGTACCATTATCTGTAATGATTATACCAGGAATCCCATATCTGGTTATGATATCTCTCTTAATGAATTTAACGGCTACCCCTTTTGTAAACCCCGGCATTCTCAGTAGCTAGGAAACCCCGGGAATTGGAAGTGAAACCCTAATCCGATCAGATTGGGTTTAGTAAGTGAAGCCTAGGAACCCTAAATCCGGCTTTCCTTCGGTTTCATAGTAAAATAAATATTACAAAGTAAATAATTTAAATTATTGTTCTAAAGTACATTTCAAACCTTTGGAAGTTTTAAATTCGGGAATTTTTCAATTCCGGGCCTTCCCGAGCCCAATTACGGAAAAGCGTGCCCCGGGCCGCGGATTCAGAAAAATATTTCGGAATATTCATTAGAACCGTAATTTTATAAGGATTCCAAAAATACCAATTTTATAATTTTCCGAGCTATAAAGATTACAGTTATAGCTTTTCCTGTGTTTTCGGAACAACCGGTAAAGTAGATGTCTTGTCTACTATTCACAAGTACAACCTACACTACACACTACCCATACCCTATTCTTACATCCTTACAACTACTCATTTCAATTTCTTTTCCAAGAAATTTTGTCTCTTAAATAATTATTACATTTATTACATTTTCATTTACTAAATTACAAATTTCATTTTTTCAAAACTCACACACACACACACACATGGAGGCCGGCTCCCCCCCTCTATTTTTCCCTCTCATTAATTATTTTTACTCTATTTTGTAAAGCTAAACCCTAATTTACTTAATATATACTAAATGTTCTCTCTCTCTCTTCATTTCTTCTCATTTTAACTTTGAAAAAGACCAAAACCCTCTCTCTTCTCCTCCTCATTGCCGAGCACTTCCCCCATTCCCTTGCAATTTCAACCTTGTTCCTTCTTCTTCCCTCCTTCAAGACTCCTTTGGTATGTATATTTAGGCCTTGTACATCCTAAATCTTGTTATGGCAAGATCATTCTTGTGTGTTTTCTCATCTAAATCCCAATGAGCAAGCAAGGGACATGAAAACACTACTACAAGAATCTCAAGCCATCTCAAGAAGTGGATCTAGCCTTTAAATGAGTTTTGTTTGAAATATCAACTTGTTCATGCATGTAAAGTAGTGATCTTGCACATATATTGTTGTTCATGCCATGAGATCCATGATTTATGCATCATACTTAGTAGATCTAAAGTTTAGATACCCACATTGTCATTTACATATATGATCATAGAGTTATTTTCATTTTCATGCATTGATGACACAAAAATGTAGTCTTGTATATGTATAGAGATGTTAGTGGATATTCATATATAGAAGGCAAAAACATTGAAAAAGGAAGGACTTTGTCAAAAATGAAATGTTGAAAATTCGGATGAAATGGAAACCCTACTTGAAAACTACCAAAATCACTTTCAAACTCATATTTCATAAGAAAAATGGAGGGTATGTGTAATAGACATGTTGAAGGAATTATTTTCATGAGTTTAGATGAGTTTAGGCATAATAAAAATAAGAAAACAAGAAGTGAAGTTAGAAGGAAAAATGTTGACTTTGGATGTGTAGTCAAATTCGTAATTTTGGGTAATGCCTAAATAAACACTTAGTATTTAAGTCTAAAATGGATGTTTTATAAGCTAAATGAAGTCCTTGGATAAAGTATATATTGGAGCTTCACTTTTTAATACATTAGACAAGATTTTCCTTAAGAAAATGCAAGAAAATGAAATTTGGAAAATTCGGATTTTTACAAGTAACTTATTTAAAAACATGTTTACCAAATGAAAAATGTGAATTTTTATGCATGAATGGAGGCCATGACTATTATAGACTTTGGAACTTATTTTTTGATAGAAAACAAGTGGACTACAAGACTAAAAGCCAAAGAAACCCTAAGGAGTATAATGTGGAAAAATAGTCTACTAGAAATAACTTTAAAGATTTCTAACACTTAGAGTTCATAAGGGTTTATTACCACAAAAATTATCATGACCATGCACATATTGAGTTCATTACATGGCATACACATTAGTAGATTCATTCCTATATCATTCATGCATGAATCACCAACTAGGAACATTTCTTATCAAAAGCAAAACACATTTTCAAATTGGATCAATTGCGGAACAGAACTGATCCCACTGTTCCGTGACCTTACTATTTTCAAAACTTGAATAATATTAAATAGATAGATCTTTCGAAGTAGATGAGATCGATATAAAATTTGCGAAATTCCGAGTTAAAATGACCAAGTTATGGCCGTTTTAAGTCGGACTTCCGCAAATAGCGAGAAATCCGAATTCAACTAGTCTAGATGTATAGTTTGATTTAGTTACATGATGAGAATCTCATTAGGATTATTCTTGCTTGGTAGGTGATCCCGAGCAGGACGACACTCTACCTCCCGACTACTATATTAGGAAGTTGGCGTCCAATGGCCGAGTGAGTTTTACTTCCAATCTCAATTAATGAATGTGATTGTAATGTAGTGGCACTAGTGGTGTAGGCAAAGATAAAAGAAATTGTATATGCATGATGGGGTATATGGGAGCTATATATGTTGTCTACTGTTGATATGTGAAATGGAGCTTAAGGAATATCGAAACCGGGTGTTAAGCTATTGACTGATTAGCTAGTACCTTATGATGAATGTTTGTGAATACTTGTTGGTCACTTGAAAGAATTGAATTAATGAATATTCGGTTTCAAACGTAAATTGAATCCATTCATATCACGATGGGGTTGGAGCATTTGCATTGGTTGGTTTTTCGTGATCCATAAAACGAATATGTTGGTTAATCGTGATCCATAAAACGACTTGTTGGTTAATCGTGATCCATAAAACGAATTATTGTTAGTTGACCGTGAGCTTAAACGGCGTCGTACCGCAGGATTCGTTAATCTGCTAACCCGGGATGGAGGGCGCAAGTCCATCCACATATGATTTCCGGACGGTCATATGTTTGATGATCACATTTGTTTGATGCATTCACTTGCCTGATAATTACTTGTTTGAATGAATTATACTTAATTGCGTTATGGAAGTTATTACTCACTAAGCTAGTTAGCTTACGCCCCCATAGTTTCTATCTTTTGCAGCATGATTTTATATGGCTTAGGCCGAGACAAGCCACAGCGCAGGTACCGGAGATAGGAGTTTCCCATAGAAGTTTAATCCATTCCTTTTTGTATAGACTTCCATTGGAAACTAAAGACTCTGGATGACTGTAATAGACTGTTATTCTTTTGCGGGGGAATGCCCCTTAGATCTTGTAAACTTTAAATTATGCGTTTTGATTTATTATCTATGGCTAATGAATGCCTCGTTAAACTGTTTAACTCCATTTGTTGAAGTATTCTATTGTCGTAAAGGAACGCTTTACATCTACTTAAGACTTCCGAAGGCCCCGGGTAGGGAACTCGAGAGTCTTACTTAGTATGTGGCGGGCTGTTACGTTTAGAATACCCTACGGGGCGTGACAGTTTAAGTTGGTATCAGAGCACTAGGTTATAAAACAAGACAATAGAATTAAAAGAAACCGGACCTAGAAATCTAACTAATAGGTTAAATGGAGTTAAAAACGTTTTCTTGCTAAGTCTGATTAGTAGTATTGTTTTGATGTAGGTCTCCCTGGGTGAGACCAGGGAGAGGGCCAGGAATTTTACAAAGAGAAGTGATGAAACGATGGTAGAATATAGGCTGAGGCTAAGAGAACTGTGTGAAGATTTTGCCTTAGCCAGACATCCCGGACCATAGGGGAAATGTACAAGTTATGGAAGGATGGGCTGAGATATACCAGATGGGCTTCAGTAGTGGATCAATTGAGGTATGATCCTATGGGAAGAAGGAGCTGGACAAAGTTAGAGACAATCTATACTCTAGAGAGGATCATGGTTGATTACGGGCGTGAGCCCATGACTAGAGAAGCCACATTTATCTTGAAGGTGGAGGAACCCGAACCCCTCCAGATTTTAGGGTATGGATCCCCATAGGACCCTTATATGTGTATGCTCATGATAACTTATATGATCATCCTGACTGGAATTTAGCTGATGCATGGAATCACATCACCTGGCATGCGATCTATTTAGATATCCTTCCCCCCGAGTGATAGCTCCACCTCCAGCTATTGATATAGGCATGCAGCTGAATGGAGCGCCTGTGATTGGAGAGGATGAAGAGGAAGAAGAGGAGGAGGATCCCGAGGAGGATCCAAACTGGGAAGAGAATGAGGTACCTAGGACCCCTACCCCACCTGTTGAACCAGAAATGCAGGTAAACCCAGAACCCGATCAAATTATATGGGATTTTAACCGGATGTTGGATATACCGGATAGTGGGAGGGTAGAACCCGAGGTAGATTCCAGGGTATGGAGAGATGTGTATATGGAGGGTGAGAACCCACCTGTGCTTGACCTAGCAGTAGTGGAACCGGAGGCCCCAGTGCCTATGGAGGCTGAAAATGTGGCAGAAGAGCCTGTGAGAGAGCCTGAAGTAGAGGTGAACCGACTAGGTGAGCCCGAGGTAGGAGGTGAGGAGGAAGAAGTAAGCCCGCAGGAGGGGCAAGGAACTGAAGAAGAAGAAGAAAGTGAAGATCAGAGCCTCTAGTCCGACCCGCTAGGAAGCGGAGGATGACCACGAGGGAGTATCTTAGCTTGTTCGTCCGACAGGACGATGGTGGTTCTACCAGCAGGAGACGACTCCTAGCCCGACCCCCGATGACTCTAGTGATGAGTAGAGACCGGGATGTTAGCTAACCCATGAAGTCCAAGAGGAGTCCTGACTTTCTTATTTTTGTAGTAGGCAATGCGGGATGCCAATTTGCCTTAGGATTTCAGGATAGTTAGTATTTTATTTGTTCTTTTTCCCTGTATTTTGTCATGATTTCGGGAATAGGGAAATTGTTTAGAATAGGAAGGAACTTAGTTAGCCAAATTTTGGGGACCAAATCTTGATGTAATATTGTTGTATGGCTCGCTAAAGTAATGGAAATTAAGTTCGTTTTAAAGAAAGGGAGTTGTGAAAAGCATGCACACGTCATGAGGCATAAAGACACGACTGCATATAGATCACATAAACATTCATTCATTTACATTATCATTATGAAGTTTCGACTTGTTACTCTATGTGTGAAATTATATGTCATTTTATTCTATTTTATTTATTTTTTTGCCCTTATAATTTTATGGATTTATGAATTCCATTTCTTTCCGAGTTTGATTTCTAGATTTTCGCAACTTTTGAATTGTTAATAATCTTGTTCCTTCGAAATTTAAAACTGGCTAAAGATACTGAAAATTCATTAAACCTGTATAAACAGACGAAACCGACGAATTCGGAATCGGGAACAAGGGTCTAATTCGAACGAAGCCGATCAACCGGCTATGCCACAACCTAACCCCCAAGGAGCTGCACCCCAAAACCAACAGGGTGATGTACTGAATGCGATTGGGCAATTGGCCAATCTTCTGAACACTTTCATCCAGAATCAAAATCCAGTACAGAACCCACACCCAGGTCAAAGTGCCCGGGATTCGGCCCCACATCCGCCACCCGCAGATCATCGGGAAATGACTGCAGAGGCACCTGCTCCACAAGAGGAGCATTCCTATAATGTGCAGTTGCCGCCACCCCCGCCATACAGGAGACCCCACCGAAGCTCTTTACCGGACTTCATTAAGAGCAACCGGTATTTTGATGGGGCATTCGGCAAGCCGGATGAAGCTGAGGATTGGTTGGCTCAAGTTGAACGTTCTTTTGCTGCATACGAGATCCCACCTTATTTGCAGTTGGAATATGGGACGTATATGTTAAGGTACAATGCGAGTCTGGTGGGACTCCAAGAGAAGGAATTTGACTTCCCCGGCCACTTGGGAAACCTTTCGCCGGGAATTCTTGAATAATTATTTTCCCTCTAGCTTGAGGGTGAAGTATAGTGCTGATTTCCTTCATGTAAAGCAGAAAGGGAGAACAGTAGAGCAATATGAAACCGAGTTTGTTCACTTGCTGCAATGCCCCTGAATCTTTCAGGGATAGTGAAGAATTAAAGAAGCAGGTATTTCTGGGAGGCTTAGACGAGGACTGCGATCAAGTTGGAGAGTTCGGAGTAAGAACCTACCCTGAGATGGTAGAAAAGGCCGGGTAATTGAAGGGGCTAGAAAAAGGAAATATCAGGAGCCTGAAAGAGAGTATTCGGAAAGAGGCCGTTTGATGCCTCAAGCTCAGGGTTCAAAGGAAAAAGGTACAGGCCGTACCAAGGGTTTAAAGAGGAGTCTAGCAGCAAGCCGACCCAGTTCAAAACCAATGTCACGTGTTGGAAGTGTAAGGGGACGCATGCGCCTAGGCAATGCCCGCAGCTGAGGAACAAGTGTTACTTTTGTGGTGATGCCGGCCACATGGTTTATACGTGCCCGAAGAAACTGGCAGTGACTTGCTTTATTTGCAAGGAGAAAGGGCACTTAGCTTCCGAATGTTCGCAACGAAAGAGCGTGGCCACCCGACCCTTCGGAGCCTCGAGTAATACCAACCCCTTGAGGTCTGGTAGCAAGAGCGGGAGTCGGGCAGCTTCCGCGATGCATGGGATGAGGCTGTACAATTTGGAAGGCCAATGGATGGTGGAAGAAGACGAAGATGAGGAAGTAGTTGGCAGCTTTGGATCAAAGCGAGAATGCTGATGGCGGCCTGGTGACAGGTTAGTAACGGAAACCCCTCCTAAGTTGAAATTTAAGTTGTTTAATTTGAATTGTTTAAATGAAATTGATATATTATGGAAAGCTGGAATTAGAGGCCCTATGTGGATAGCCTTAAGAATATTTTAAGGTCCATATGTGATGGGTGTTTGTTGACCTCAGGACACATACAAGTAAATAGCGTGGAAGCCTATGTTTTGTTTGACACGGGAGCGACCCACTCGTTCATCACCTATAGTTTGGCCAACCGACTCGGATTGCCTATAGCTACAACCACGGTTAGCTTGAGGATTAAGACCCCCACTGGAACCCGAGACCTGATAAAAGACTGTCCATTGGGAATCCATGGTCGCCACTCCAAAAGTGATTTAATAGTGTTGGAAATGAATAAATACGAAGTCATCCTCGGGATGAATTGGCTAAGTAGAGTGAAGGCAATAGTGGATTGCCAAAGGAGGACAGTATGTTTTTATGATCAATCGGGAGAAAAAGTAGAATTTGTGGGAGAAACCTTAGTCCCAAGAAGGTTTGATCTAAGCTCGTTTGAGTTGATGATGGAGGATGAGGAGATGATACCGATTGAGGGTGTCTTGGATGAAGGGGAAACCCGTGAGGAAAAGAATATTCCAGTGGTGAATGAATACTTGGATGTGTTCCCAGAAATTTTGCCGGGATTACCGCCAAGAAGAGAAATTGACTTTGAGATGTTGGCTCCAAATACCGAACCGATATCTAAAGCGCCATACCGGATGGCACCGGCTGAGTTGAAGGAGCTAAAGACGCAGTTACAAGAACTTCTGGACCAGAAATTTATAAGACCAAGTGTATCGCCATGGGGCGCACCCGTCTTGTTTGTGAAGAAGAAGGACGGATCGATGAGATTGTGTATCGACTACCGGGAATTGAATAAGGTGACTGTCAAAAATCGATATCCCTTGCCAAGAATCGATGATTTGTTTGACCAGCTGCAAGGAGCTTGTGTGTTCTCACGTATTGACTTACGTTCGGGGTATCATCAGTTGAGGATTAAGCCTGAGGATGTGCCTAAGACGGCTTTTCGTACTCGTTATGGGCACTACGAGTTTCTGGTGATGTCATTTGGACTGACTAATGCACCAGCTGCATTTATGGACCTGATGAATAGGTCTATAAGCCACTTTTGGATAAGTGTGTATAGTCTTTATAGACGACATCCTCATATATTCAAAGACCAAAGAGCAACACGAGGAGCATCTTCGTTTGGCATTGCAAACCTTACGAGATAATAAGCTGTACGCCAAGCTGTCCAAGTGTGACTTTTGGTTGGACAGGATATCATTTCTCGGACATGTAACGGGTGATGGGATATCAGTTGATCCCGAAAAGATCAAGGCGGTAGTGGATTGGAAGCCACCACAAACAGTTACTGAAGTAAGGAGTTTCTTGGGATTAGCTGGCTACTATCGCAAGTTTGTGAAGGATTTTTCCAAGATAGCCAAGCCGCTGACTCAATTGACTCAAAAGAATGAAAAATTCATTTGGACGGACAAGAGGGAACAAAGTTTTCAGGAACTAAAGCGACGACTGGTATCGGCACCGATTTTGGTTTTGGACCCGGAAAAGTCCTACACGGTACATAGTGATGCTCAAGAAATGGTCTTGGATGCGTCTTGATGCAAGAGCGGAAGGTCATTGCGTATGCTTCTCGGCAATTGAGACCGCATGAGCAGAATTACCCTACGCACGATTTGGAACTAGCTGCAGTTGTCTTTGCCTTGAAGTTATGGCGACATTATCTGTATGGACAACGGTGTGAGATATACACAGATCATAAAAGCCTTAAATACCTGTTCACACAGAAGGAGTTAAATATGAGGCAAAGGAGGTGGCTGGAATTAATAAAAGATTATGACCTGGGGATAAATTACTGTCCAGGGAGAGTAAATGCAGTCGCGGATGCCCTAAGTCGGAAGAATCACGGGGAAGTAGCCGCTTTGATTACAAGTCAGAAGGAGTTGATTAAGGAATTTGAAAAGCTAAGGATTGAGTTCATAGACAGTGCGCTGAGCTCGAGATATCCAACTTGGCGCTGGAACCACCCTTGTAGAGAATCAAGAGCCCAAAGGTATGACAGCGTAATACAAAAGATAAAAAGGGAAACCCAAGCGGGAAAGTACCTTGACTTTGCCGTAGATGAGGAAGACGTGATCCGAATGAACGGAAGGCTGTGCGTACCAGAGGACGAGGAGTTGAAGAAGGAAATAATGAGCGAGGCACATAACTCCGGATATACCATGCATCCGGGAGGCACCAAAATGTACCAAGATTTGAAAAGTTGCTATTGGTGGAATGGAATGAAGCGAGATGTGGCAGATTATGTAATGAAGTGGTATGCCAACAGGTAAGGTAGAGCACCAGAGACCGGGCGGATTGCTAAAGCCCTTACCCATTCCTGAATGGAAGTGGGATCAATATCCATGGATTTTGTTTGTGGTTTCCCAAGACTCCATCGGGTTGTGATGCAATATGGGTAATAGTGGATCGGTTAACTAAGTCGGCGCATTTCCTACCCATAAATATGACCTATTCAATGGAAAGGTTAGCCAAGATCTATATCAGAGAGATCGTAAGATTACATGGCATACCTGCAGGGATTATCTCAGATAGAGACCCGAGATTTGTGTCCAAGTTTTGGACAAGCTTGCAGAAGAGCTTGGGTACTAAATTGCATTTCAGTACGGCTTACATCCTCAGACCGACGGACAGTCTGAGCGGACGATCCAAACCCTAGAAGACATGTTAAGGGCGTGTGCCTTGGAATTCAAAGGGAATTGGGATAGTCATGTACACCTAATCGAGTTTGCCTACAATAACAGCTATCACTCCACCATCCAGATGCCTCCGTATGAAGCTTTGTATGGACGGCGTTGTAGGTCCCCTTTGTTTTGGGATGAAGTGGAAAAGGTAGCAATTGGGCCGGAATTGGTACAGGAAGCCGCGGATAAAGTAAGGTTGATTCAGCGGAAAATGAAAAGCTCAGGATCGACAAAAGAGCTGGGCAGACTTGAAAAGACGAGAGCTTGAATTTAAAGTGGGTGATCATGTGTACCTGAAGATAAACCCGATTAAAAGTATCAAGAGGATGCGTACACAAGGGAAGTTAAGCCCGAGATACATTGGACCTTTTGAGATCCTGGAAAGAGTCGAGATCTGGCGTATCGGCTAGCCCTACCACCTAATTTGTCCGGGATTCACAATGTATTCCATGTGTCAGTTTTGAGGAGATATGTTGCCGACCCAGAAAGGATTCTGGAATTGGAACCAATTCAGTTGAAGGAAAACCTGACATATGAAGAACACCCAGTGAAGATATTGGATAAGAAAACTCAAAGGCTACGAAACAAAGACATTCACTACGTGAAAGTGTTATGGAGGAATCATGCCTTTGAAGAAGCAACCTGGGAAGCGGAAGATGAAATCCGGAGGAAGTACCCCGAGATATTCGAAGGACAAGGTACGTCAGTTCCGTTTTGAGGACAAAACTTTATTTAAGGTGGGGAGGTTGTAAACCCCGGTATTCTCAGTAGCTAGGAAACCCCGGAGTTGGAAGCGAAACCCTAATCCGATCAGGTTGAGTCTAGTAAGTGAAGCCTAGGAACCCTAAATCCGGCTTTCCTTCGGTTTCATAGTAAAATAAATATTAAAGTAAATGAATTTAATTATTGTTCCAAAGTACATTTCAAACCTTTGAAAGTTTTAAATTCGGGAATTTTTCAATTCCGGGCCTTCCCGAGCCCAATTACGGAAAAGCGTGCCCCGGACGGATTCAGAAAAATGTTCCGGAATATTCATTAGAACCGTAATTTTATAAGGATTCCAAAAATATCAATTTCATAATTTTCCGAGCTATAAAATTACAGTTATAGCTTTTCCCGTGTTTTCGGAACAACCGGTAAAGTAGATGTCTTGTCTACTATTCACAAGTACAACCTACACTACACACTACCCATACCCTATTCTTACATCCTTACAACTACTCATTTCAATTTTCTTTTCCAAGAAATTTTGTCTCTTAAATAATTATTACATTTATTACATTTTCATTTACTAAATTACAAATTTCATTTTTTCAAAACTCACACACACACACACAATGGAGGCCGGCGCCCCTCCCTCTATTTTCCCTCTCATTAATTATTTTTACTCTATTTTTAAAGCTAAACCCTAATTTACTTAATATATACTAAATGTTCTCTCTCTCTCTTCATTTCTTTCATTTTAACTTTGAAAAAGATCAAAACCCTCTCTTCTTCCTCCTCCTCATTGCCGAGCACTCCCTCCCCCCCTCCCTTGCAATTTCAACCTTGTTCCTTCTTCTTCCTCCTTCAAGACTCCTTTGGTATGTATATTTAGGCCTTGTACATCCTAAATCTTGTTATGGCAAGATCATTCTTGTGTGTTTTCTCATCTAAATCCCAATGAGCATGAGCAAGGGACATGAAAACACTACTACAAGAATCTCAAGCCATCTCAAGAAGTGGATCTAGCCTTTAAATGAGTTTTGTTTGAAATATCAACTTGTTCATGCATGTAAAGTAGTGATCTTGCACATATATTGTTGTTCATGCCATGAGATCCATGATTTATGCATCATACTTAGTAGATCTAAAGTTTAGATACCCACATTGTCATTTACATATATGATCATAGAGTTATTTTCATTTTCATGCATTGATGACCACAAAAATGTAGTCTTGATATGTATAGAGATGTTAGATTGGATATTCATATAGAAGGCAAAAACATTGAAAAAGGAAGGACTTTGTCAAAAATGAAATGTTGAAAATTCGGATGAAATGGAAACCCTACCTTGAAAACTACCAAAATCACTTTCAAACTCATATTTCATAAGAAAAATGGAGGGTATGTGTAATAGACATGTTGAAGGAATTATTTTCATGAGTTTAGATGAGTTTAGGCATAATAAAAATAAGGAAAACAAGAGTGAAGTTAGAAGGAAAAATGTTGACTTTGATGTGTAGTCAAATTCGTAATTTTGGGTAATGCCTAAATAAACACTTAGTATTTAAGTCTAAAATGGATGTTTTATAAGCTAAATGAAGTCCTTGGATAAAGTATATTGGAGCTTCACTTTTTAATACATTAGACAAGATTTCCTTAAGGAAAATGCAAGAAAATGAAATTTGGAAAATTCGGATTTCTACAAGTAACTTATTTAAAAATGTTTACCAAATGAAAAATGTGAATTTTTATGCATGATTGGAGGCCATGACTATTATAGACTTTGGGAACTCATTTTTTTATAGAAAACAAGTGGACTACAAGACTAAAAGCCAAAGAAACCCTAAGAGTATAATGTGGAAAAATAGTCTACTAGAAATAACCTTTGAAAGATTTTCTAACACTTAGGAGTTCATAAGGGTTTATTACCACAAAAATTATCATGACCATGCACATATTGAGTTCATTACATGGCATACACATTAGTAGATCATTCCTATATCATTCATGCATGAATCACCAACTAGGAACATTTCTTATCAAAAGCAAAACACATTTTCAAATTGGATCAATTGCGGAACAGAACTGATCCCACTGTTCCGTGACCTTACTATTTTCAAAACTTGAATTTAATATTAGAAGTAGATAGATCTTTCGAAGTAGATGAGATCGATATAAAATTTGAAATTCCGAGTTAAAATGACCAAGTTATGGCTGTTTTAAGTCGGGACTTCCGCAAATAGCGAGAAATCCGAATTCAACTAGCCTAGATGTATAGTTTGATTTAGTTACATGATAAGAATCTCATTAGGATTATTCTTGCTTGGTAGGTGATCCCGAGCAGGACGACACGCTACCTCCCGACTACTATTATTAGAAAGTTGACGTCCAATGGCCGAGTGAGTTTTACTTCTAATCTCAATTAATGAATGTGATTGTAACGTAGTGGCACTAGTGGTGTAGGCAAAGATAAAAGAAATTGTATATGCATGATGGGGTATATGGGAGCTATATATGTTGTCTACTGTTGATATGTGAAATGAAGCTTAAGGAATATCGAAACCGGGTGTTAAGCTATTGACTGATTAGCTAGTACCTTACGATGAATGTTTGTGAATACTTGTTGATCACTTGAAAGAATTGAATTAATGAATATTCGGTTTCAAACGTAAATTGAATCCATTCATATCACGATGGGGTTGGAGCATTTGCATTGGTTGGTTTTTCGTGATCCATAAAACGAATATGTTGGTTAATCGTGATCCATAAAACGACTTGTTGGTTAATCGTGATCCATAAAATGAATTATTGTTAGTTGACCGTGAGCTTAAACAGCGTCGTACCGCAGGATTCATTAATTTGCTAACCCGGGATGGAGGGCGCAAGTCCATCCACATATGATTTCCGGACGATCATGTGTTTGATGATCACATTTGTTTGATGCATTCACTTGCCTGATTAAATACTTGTTTGAATGACTTATACTTAATTGCGTTATGGAAGTTATTACTCACTAAGCTAGTTAGCTTACGCCCCCATAGTTTTTATCTTTTGCAGCACGATTTTATATGGCTTAGGCCGAGACAAGCCACATCGCAGGTACCGGAGATAGGAGTTTCCCATAGAAGTTTAATCCATTCCTTTTTGTATAGACTTCCATTGGAAACTAAAGACTCTGGATGACTGTAATAGACTGTTATTCTTTTGGGGGGAATGCCCCTTAGATCTTGTAAACTTTAAATTATGCGTTTTGATTTATTATCTATGGCTAATGAATGCCTCGTTAAACTGTTTAACTCTATTTGTTGAAGTATTCTATTGTCGTAAAGGAACGCTTTACATCTACTTAAGACTTCCGAAGGCCCCGGGTAGGGAACTGGAGAGTCTTACTTAGTATGTGGCGGGCTGTTACGTTTAGAATACCCTATGGGGCGTGACACCTTTTGTGACATTAGGGTATGAGAATGCTTCGACCCATTTAGTAAAGTAGTTGATTGCTACTAGTATGAATCGATGACCATTTGATGCTTTTGGAGATATCGGCCCTATCATTTCCATACCTCACATCGAGAACGGCCAAGGTGAGGATAATGGTTGTAATTCTTTAGGTGATGAATTCATCCTGTTGGAATATATCTGGCATAAATGGCAATGTCTCACATGTTTGATGCAATTTGATTCCATTATTATCTAGAAGTAACCCAACCTCATGATCTTTTTGGTGAGCATGTATCCATTCATGTCCAGCCCACATATTCCTTCATGGACTTCTCTCATTAACATATCGGCTTCTGTTTCATCTACACATCTCAGGAGAGTAGTGTCAAATGACTTTTTGTATAATGAGTTGCCACTAAGCATGAAGTGGACCATTAATCGTCTTAGTGTCCTTTGCTCCCTTATTGAGATGTTTTCAGGGTATTTACCTTCTTGGAGTAACTCCTTGATGTTCTTATACCATGGTTCTCCTTTTAGTACATCTTCAGTATTTAGACAGAATGCCAGATCATTTAGCGGTTTAGATCATGGATGCCAAGGTGGCTAATGCATTAGCAAACTGGTTTTGAGTTCTTAGCAGATATATGAATGAGATTTCTTTGAATTTACGAGCCAATTTAGTCAAGTGTTTATGGTAAGGCACGAGTTTTGCATCTTTAGTTTTGTATTCTTCTTGGGTTTGAAAAATAATGAGGGAAGAGTTTCCGTACACCTCTAAATCTTCTATTCACATGTCAAGAGCCATATTGAGACCCATGATACAAGCCTCGTATTCTGCCACATTGTTAGTATATGGGAATGTTAACCTTACTAACGCAGGGTATTGGTTGACATATGGGGATATTAAGACTGCCCAAATTCCACATCCATATACATTGGCTACCCCATCAAAGTACAACTTCCACTTAGGGGTGGATGTAAGCCCTGGAAAATTCCAGTAAATAATTCCAAAATGAACTTCGAAAATATACTCTAAAAATGACTCCAAATTAAAACCAAGCTTCGACAAGTCCTAAATCCCGAACGAATCTAGAAACTTCTTAATCTTGAGAAAATAAAAATCCTTAAAAATAAAATAGAACTCAACAGTCTTCAAATTCAAAACCGCTATGTACGATAAATTCTATATTTAACTCCAAATTATAAAATCGGTTAATATAGAACCCAAAAACAAATTATTAAAAAGTAAATAACGATAAACCTTCAGAAATAAAACTCAATTCAAGAATTTAGAAAACGTTGAGAGATATTAAATACTTACAAAAATAAAAATAAATTTCTCAAACTAAATATGTTGTGTAAACATAAAACGTTAGTTTCCAAATTGGCACATATCTAAACCGGAAAATCACTTGGGAACCCTAAGTGGAATACAGTAGTTTAATTCCAGCAATCTCGTGCCATTAACCCTAGAGGCCGAGGTGTAGTTTAAGTGTGTAGAATAGCTCGTAGTAATATAAAGTCGCTTAAAAATATCAGATTGATAAATTTTTGACCTATTTCGAACCCGTTTGGATATAGACTTCGAAAAGCATGTCTCGGGGCTCGAGATATAAAAAATATACCAGTAATACCGTTAGACTCGTATTTTCATTAGGATTTCCAAAATATCAGTTTTATAATTTTTTTTATAACTAGAAATATCTGATTTTCCGATTTCTTTCGTATTTTATCACTACCAGTAATTAACTAATCTTTTAGCACTATTCACCACTATTCATTACATAATTTTATTATTCTTATAAACTCTTATGTTTTTAGATAAATATTTTATATATCCTAGAAAATTTTGTTTTTCCAAAATTTAGTTCGTTTCGGGATTATACAGGATCAGATTCTGTTTAAGATCCGATAGTAAAAATAAAATAAATTAATTTGATAATTTAAAAATATTTTTATTTTCATAAAATAACTTTTTTTGAATTTTTCGAGTTATAAAAATATCAGTTATAGCTCATATTCGTGTATTTTGATTATATCGGTAACATATTTATTGAAATACTAAAATAATTCAATAATTACTTAATTTTATTTATAAAAATTCTACCATTCATTTAAAGATATTTTATTTATTTTATTTTATATATTTTATTAATAAAAAGTACTTTTTCAACCCATACTTCAAGTACACTTCATTTGTCACTTCTACACATTAATCAAGTTTTCTTTCACTCATTTTACACTCCACTTCCCCATAAATGGCAGTTGACCACACTCATAAAAATAGCCATTTTTCTTTTATTTATTAATTTATTTAATGATTTAAAGTCTCTTTTAATTAGCAAATGAAGGGACACAAGTTACACTTTCAAAAATTTAAGTTACAAACTAACTAAACCCCCTCTGTCTCTCTTACATTTCACGTGTAGCACTCCCCCTTTTGCTGCCCTTGTTTTATTTTTTTTTTCTTTCAATTAGTACAATCCTCTCTCTCCATTTAATGCCTTTCATTCCTTTAAAACCCTATCTCATTTACTCTCTCTTTTCCTTTCTTTTTCCTCTCTTTCTTTCTTCTTTTGTTCTTGTTCTTGCAAGAACACAAGTTGGCCCCATCTAAAAAAATCACTTCCACACTCCATTCTTGAAGATTCTTTAAGTATACCTTCTTCTTAAGCTTCCATAGATGATACTAGTAAGGTATAGTGAGAGTTTCATGCATCAAATGACTTTCCATAAACTTAAAAAGCTAAGGATGATAATGCCAAAATGAAACACTCCTCTTCTTCATGATTATTCTCTTGTATTATTATTATTTTCTTGCTAAAAGTAGTTATATTTTATAGATCTAATTTTTTTTATAGCTTTGATTTTGTTTATGTTTTAGATCTTGTTATTTGAGTTATTTTTACTATTATTTTGTTTTATTTTTGAGTTATGTGATTATTGCTTATGATTTATGCATATATCCATCATTCACATAACCATCATAGTGTTCATGCATTTATAACTAGTATAGTAAACTAGATCTAGTTGTTTTAAGTTCATACATGCATTAGACTTTTGTTTTATGCTCTTAGATAACTTGTAATAGCTTAATGATAGTAGAAAAATGTTAGGAAGTTCAAGATTTACATTAGTTTCAATGAAAATAACTTTTGAAAATTCGGATAAAAAGGGAACCATATTTAGAAAAGCTATTTTTCAACTTCAAAATGTGTATTTTTCATTTAAAATGAAGAGCTTAGGGAATAGATATCATAAATGAATGATCTTGATGAGTAAAGTTTAGATCTATGAGTTCATAGTTTACTACCATGGATTTCTTTTACATTTATATTCATATTAAGTGTAGATCTTTGTTTTGAACTCAAACAAAAAAATGGTGAAATTCGTATTTAGGCAAGACCCCTATTTAAAAACCACTTTTCAAGTATCAAAATGAAATTTTTACTTGAGATAATGAAGGCTTAATGTATATATATCATCAAGATTTCATTTTATATGGTTCAAAGATGATTTTCAAAGATTAATTTTCAAAACAAAATTCTATGTTCGGATTTAGGCCAAGGCATAGTTTAAAAACATGTTTTCCAACTTAAAAATGAAGTTTTTATTCAAGATATGGAAAGCTCTTAAGATAGGTTAGGTAAGGGATGAATTTCCATAAGTTTAGATAGATTTTAGCAAAAGGTAAGTCCAAAATAAATTTTCTAAATTCGGATCTCAACAAAGACCAATTTTGAAAACCCATTTTTCGACTTCAAAACAAGACTTTTATTAAAGAAATGGAAGTCTTAAGGGGTAGGTTTGATTAGGAAATGGTTTTGAAGGTCTAAATGAGTTTTGCAAAGAAAACAAACTCAAATGAATTTTTTTTTTAAATTCAAATTTGAAAATAGCCACCATTTAAACACCTATTTCCAAATGCTAAAATGATAATTTTTATAGGAAAATGGAAGTCGTAGGGAATATATATAACAAAGACCAAGTTTTGATAAGGATAAGAGAGGTTTATCAAAATATAACCTTAGAACAACAAATGGTTTCCAAGAATAAGTTAAACTATATTTTCATTCTTAAAAATTTTGTAAAATTCGTACTTAGGTGTAAACCCCGGTATTCTCAGTAGTTAAGAAACCCCGGGAAGTGGAAGCGAAACCCTAATCCGGTTCAGTTTGAGTCTAGTGAGAGGAGCTTAGGAACCTTAAATCCAGCTTTCCTTCGGTTTCATAATAAAAGAAGTTTATAAAGTAAATGAATATGAATTATCCTTCTAAAGTATATTAGACCTTTGAAAGTTTTAAATTCGGGAATTTTTCAATTTCGGGCCTTCCCGAGCTCAATTACGAAAAGCGTGCCCCGGACCACGAACTCAAAAAATGTTCCGGAATATTCATTAGAACCGTAATTTTATAAGGATTCCAAAAATATCAATTTTATAATTTTCCGGGCTATAAAAATTACAGTTATAGCTTTTCCCGTGTTTTCGTTACAACCGGTAAAGTAGATGTCTTGTCTACTATTCACAAGTACAACCTACACTACACACTACCCATACCCTATTCTTACATCCTTACAACTACTCATTTCAATTTTCTTTTCCAATGAATTTTGTCTCTTAATTAATTATTACATTTATTACATTTTAATTACTTAAATTACAAAATATCAAAAATTCAAAACACACACACACACACTATCCTAAAGGCCGGCGCCACAACCCCCCCCCCCCCCCCCCCCCCCCCTTTTTTTCCTCTCCAATTGATTTATTTTTACTCAATTAATTCAACTAAAACCCTAATCCACTTAATATATATACTAAATGTTCATTCTCTCTCTTCATTTCACTTGTTCTTTTTTTTTCAAAAGAGAAAAACTCTCTCTTTCCCCTCCTTAAGTTGCCGTGAGCCCCCTCCCTCTTCCTCTCACATTTCCAACTCAAATCTTCTTCATTTCTACCTTTGATCTCCATTGGTATGTTGATTTAAGCTTTGTTCTTCCTAAATCTTGTAATGGCAAAGCTATCTCTTGTGTGTTTTCTCATTTAATCCCAATGAGCTCATGCTAGGGACATGAAAACACTTGAACAAGAATATCAAGCCATCACAAGACATGGATCTAGTGTTTAGATGAGTTTATGTTAAGATATCTTCTTGTTCATGCATGTAAAGTAGAGATCTTGCATATATATTGATGTTCATGCCATGAAGTTTATGATTCATGCACTATATTTAGTAGATCTAATGTTTAGACATCCACATCTTCATCTACATGTATGATCATAGAGTTATTTTGATTTCCATGCATTGATGATCATAAAAATATAGCCTTGTTTATGTATAGATATGTTAGGTAGTAGATCTCCATGTATAGAAGGCAAAAAGATTGAAAAAGAAAAGGTTTTGTTAGAAATGGTTTGTTGGAAATTCGGATGGATTTAGAACCCTACTTCAAAAACCACCAAAACCATCTTTAAACTCATATTTCACATGAAAAATGAAGGGTATGTGCAATAGATATCTTGAAGGAATAATTTTCATAAGTTTAGATGAGTTTAGGCATGAGGAAAATGTAAAACAAGTAGTAAAGTTAGAATGAAAAATATGGATATGTGGATGTATAGTCAAATTCGTATTTTTGGGTGATGCCTACATGAACACTTAGTATCCAAGCTTAGATGGCATGTTTTATGAGTTAAATGAAGCCTTTAGATGATAGATATATTGGAGCTTCAATTTTTGATGCCCTAAACAAGTTTTCTCATAAGGAAAATGCAAGGAAATGAAATTTACAAAATTCGGATTTTTACAAATAGCTTGTTTAAAAACATGTTTACCAAATGAAAAATGTGGATTTTTATGCATAAATGAAGGTCATGATTAATATAGACTTTGAGAACTTATTTTTATTTAGATAACAAGTGAATTTCAAGAATAAAATCATAGGAACCCTAGGGAATGTAAAATTGGGAAGAATAACTCTTTAAGAATAACCTTTGTGGAATTTTATAACAATTAGGAGTTCCTAAGAGTTCATCATCAAAAATCATCAAGACCATGCATGTATTGAATTCATTACATCACATTCATATTAGGAATTCATTCATATACCATCTATACATGAATCATCAACTAGGAACATTTTTATCAAAAGCGAAACAATTTTTCGAAATTGAGAAAGTGACAGAACAGAACTGATCCCACTGTTCCGTGACCTTAATGTTTTCAAAACTTGAAAATAATATTAGAAATAGATAGATCTTTCGAAGTAGATAGAGATCGATATAAAATTTGCGAAATTCCGAGTTAAAATGACCAAGTTATGGCCGTTTTAAGTCGGAGCTTCCGCAAATAGCGAGAATTCCGAATTCATCTAGTTTAGATGCATAGCTTGGATTAGTTACATGATGAGAATCTCATTAGGATTATTCTTACTTGGTAGGTGATCCCGAGCAAGACGACACCTTACCGTCCGATTATTACTACTAGAAAGACCGGCGTCCAATGGCCGAGTGAGTACTACTTCCACTCTCAATTAATGGTTGTGATTGTAATGTAGTGGCACTAGTGGTGTAGGCAAAGATAAAAATGGATATGTATGATGGGGTATATGGGAGTTATATAATTGTCTGCTGTTGATGTGTGAAATGGAACTTAAGGAATATCGAAACCGGGTGTTAAGCTATTGATTGATTAGCTAGTATTTTATATTGAATGTCTGCGAATAATAGTTGGCCACCTAAAAGAATTGAATTAATGTATATTTGACTTCAATTGTAATTGGATTCATTCATATCACGATGGGGATGGAGCATTAGCATTGGTTGGTTTTTCGTGATCCATAAAACGAATATGTTGGTTAATCGTGATCCATAAAACGAAATTGTTGGTTAATCGTGATCCATAAAACGAATTATTGTTCAGTTGACCGTGAGCTTAAACGGCGTCGTACCGCAGGATTCGTTAATCTGCTAACCCGGGATGGAGGGCGCAAGTCCATCCACATATGATTTCGGTTGGTCATATGTTTGTTGAACTCATTTGTCTGATGCATACACTTGCTTGAATAATCACTTGTTTGAATGAATTGTACTTAATTGTGATATGGAAGTTCTTACTCACTAAGCTAGTTAGCTTACGCCCCCATAGTTTTTACTTATTGCAGCACGAGTTTATCTGGCTTAGACCGAGGCAAGCCACAGCTCAGGTACCGGAGATAGGAGTTTCCCATAGAAGTTTACTTCATTTTTGTATAGACTTCCGTTGGAAACTAAAGGACTCTGGATGACTGTAATGGACTTGATATTATTTTGCGGGGGAATGCCCCTTAGATTTTGTAAAGTATATTTATGCGTTTTGGTTTATTATCTATGGCTAATGAATGCCACATTAAACTACTTAACTCCATTGGTTGAGTATTCTATTGTCGTAAAGGGACGCTTTACATCTATACAAGACTCCCGAAGGGCTCGGATAGGGAATTCGAGAGTCTTATATAGTATGTGGCGGGCTGTTACGTTTAGGATACCCTATGGGGCGTGACATTAGGCAAACCACCTACTTAAACATTTACTTTCTAACTAACCCCAAAATGAAGGTTTTTATTGAAATAATGAAGGTGATGGTTATATAGGTCATCAAGGTTGAGTTTTGATAAAAGAAAGTATGATTTTACAACAAGAAAAACTATTTTTTTAAGTCTAGTAAAATTCAAAGTTTTGCAAAGTAAAGGTTTTCAAAAGGAATTCTTGGTACTATATGTATACATATAATAGATCATCTCATAACCTTCATAACGATAGCTTGTAGGTATTACATATACATGATGCATTTGTAGAAATGAAGTAGGAAAAAAATTGAGTTGTTTGTCATTTTAGAAATTGTAATAATGGAGTAATGGCATGAAAACACTTACTTTCCAAACTCAAATAGAAGTTTTATTAAAGAAATGAAGTCCTTAGTGGCTAGGTATGGTTGAGCCTTAATTTTCTAAGTATCGAATGATTTTTATTTAAAGGAATCACCACAAAAATAATTTTTACAAAATTCGGATTTTGAAATCAACCCTACTTGAAAACATGTTTACAAAGTGTAAAATGAAAATTTTTATTAGAAATGAAGGTCTTAAGTAATAGATATAATGAAGATTCAATTCTAACCTAGATAACTAGAAATTCTTAACAATTAATCCCAAAACACAAGTGAGATATCAAAGTTAGAAAACTAGTATTCTTAAAAGTAGTTATTCTTGAAGTCTTGCAAAATAAAAAGTTATAAAATTTGCTTTTAGCAAAAATCATCAATATCATGCATATATTAAACTCCTCACATGTCATCCATGTTAGAAAATCATTCACATTTCATGTATACTTGAATTATCAAATAGAAACATTACAAACATTTATAAAACTATTTTTCGGAATTGGAATTTGCTACTGATCAGAACTGATCAGAATATTCTGTGGCCCAAAAATTTTCAAAACTTGAAAATAATATTAGAAATAAATATATCTTTCGAAGTAGATATAAATCGATATATAATTTTCTAAATTTCGAGTTAAAACGACTAAGTTATGGCCATTCTAAGTTGGAATTCCCGCTTAGGACGAGAATTACGAATTTGATAATTTATATAAGATAGTTTGGATTAGTTAAGTGATGAAATATTTATTAGGGTATTTCTTCCTTTTTAGGTGACCCCGAAATCAACGAGTCCTTACCACCATATTACTTTTACTAAGAGACCGGTAATCCAATGGCCAAATGAGTATTACTTCCAATTCCATTTATTGTATGTGATTGTAATAATAGTTTCACTAGATATTTGGTAAAGATAAAATGGATATGCATGATGGGGATGAATGGGAACTATGCATGTTTGTTGTTGATATGAGAAATGGAATATAAGAATATCGAAGCCGAGTGATTGACTATTGCTTGTATAGATGAATTAGGATTGACTGTCTACGGATATTGATTTATCACTTCAAAGAATTGGTATAATTGATTATTTGGAATTGAAGATGAAATTGAACTCATTCATATCACGATGAGGATGGAGCATTATCATTTGTTCGGTTGTCCGTGATCCTAAACGGTATAAAAGTTTGGTTAATCGTGATCCTCAAACGAATTTATAGTTCAGTTGACAGTGAGCTTAAATGGCGTCGTACCGCAGGATTCGTTAATTTACTAATCCGGAATGGAGGGTGCAAGTCTATCCACATATGATTTCCGGCTGGTCATATGTTTGTTGATTCATATGTTTGATGCATATCACTTGTCTGACTAATCACTTGTTTGTATGATGTGTTATAAATGTGATCTTGGAAGTTCTTACTTACTAAGCTAGTGTAGCTTATACCCCAATAGATGTTTGATTAAATAGGTTAACTCAAGACTGCTACGTGGGGACTGAGATGTCTAGAGCCGAGTATGACCTTGGGATTCCGGCAGGAAGTATGAGTACTTGAAGATATTAGCTAGGGTTTGTGAATTGCTTTGTAATAGTTTTATGTAGTGAAATCTTTTAATGAATTGAGATTAAAGTATAGTGATTTGTATTTAAAGTATAGTTAATTGTATTTCATTTATATTGTTACTCGAGTTGTATTAATATAAAATGTATCATTCCGATGTGTCTCCTCCATGTATTAGACGCCCTGTACATAGTATGAAAGCCTTCGCATGACTGAGGCAGTCATTCCTAGGCTTTAATATCATGTACGACGGACTGCCACGTTTAGGATACCCTTCGGGGCGTGACAGTGGATGATTCTAATTCTCCATCTGAATTTGCTAGGAGTATGTTCTCATCTGGAAATTAAGCTTGTTCTTCAGGCATATTGTTATCAGCTGGGCTTTCTGCGAGTTGATCTGCAAGTGCCTATCTTTTAGTCGAGCTTTGATTCACATATATCATATCAAACGTTGACAACAGCATTTGCCACTTAGAGATTCTTCCCATTAATGCTAGTTTATTGGCTAAATACTTCAAAGGGTCGTGCTTTGTGTAGAGCTCAATGGAGTAATATAAAGTATACTACCTGAGTCGGTGCATGATCCAAACTAGGGCACAACAAGTTCTTTCAACCTTTGTATATTTCTATTCGCCTTCGGTAAACTTCTTACTACGATAGTAGATGGCTCTTTCTCTCCCATCTTTATCTTTCTGCCCCTACATGCATCCCATTGATTCCGGGAGTACAGTTATGTATAAAAATAAAGGGCAACCAAGTGTTGGAGCCACCAGTATTGGTGGATTCATCAAATACTGTTTGATCTGATCAAAGGCTTGTTGACATTCGTCGTCCCACTGGATGGAGGCATTTTTCTTCAGTAATTTGAATAGGGAACGACACTTATTGGTCAAATGGGATATAAATCAAGCAATGTAGTTTAGACGGCCTAAAATGCCTCTAACTTCCTTAGGTGTCTTAGGGAAACGTAGCTTAAGTATGGCCTTGACTTTATTTGGATCGACTTCTACCCCTCGTTGATTGACAAGAAATCCTAACAATTTTCCCAAAGTTACTCCAAATGTGCATTTTTCGGGATTTAAGTTGAGTTGAAGCTTTCGTAACCTATCAAATAGTTTCTTCACCACCTCCATATGATCCTCCTTTTCTTTTGACTTGGCAATCATATCATCAACATATACCTCGACTTCGTGATGCATCATGTCATGTAGTAATGCGACCATTGCCCTTTGATATGTTGCTCTAGCATTTTTGAGGCCAAATTACATGACCTTATAGCAAAAGGTACCCCAAGTTGTGATGAAAGTTGTCTTGGTCTTGTCTTGTTCTGCCATTTTGATTTGGTTGTATCACGAGAAACCATCCATGAATGAGAAGAGATGATTGTCAGCTGTGTTACTACTACGACGTCTATGTGGGGTAAAGGAAAATTATCATTAGGTGTAGCTTGGTTTAGATCACGAAAATCTACGCACACTCAAACCTTTCCATTTTTCTTTAGTACGGGAACTATATTGGCAACCCACTCAGGATGATCTGATTCCTCAATGAAACTAACTTTCAATAATTTCTTGACTTTCTCTTTGATTTTTAGCAAAATATCTGGTCTAAATAGTCTCAACTTTTGCTTCTTTGGTTTAACGTCTGCTTTAGTGGGTAGCTTATGAACCACTATAGAGGTATCTAATATGGGCATGTCTTCATAAGACCATGCAAAGATATCTAGGTAGTCAGCTAGCAAACTTATCGGTTTCTTCCTTTGCTTCTTCGGATAGGGGTGGCTCCTATTTTTAAATTCTTCTTAGGCCTGTCTTTAAGTCCCAAAATTAAACACCTCAGTAGGTTCATCGATCTTAATCCTATCTTGTTCTTATCTTTGCCAAATTTCCTTTATCCATGTATGATCACTAACATCACCTTCAACAACTAACTCAGTAGGGCCAAAAGTGATACCAGTATTTTCGTTATCTATTGATGTAAGATATCCTTCACTTTCATCATTATCATTGGATCTAAATAAGGTAAGATAAAGAAAGAAAGAAGGAGAATGTAAGAATAATAGATGTTAAAAAGACGAGAAATGATTGAAAGAAAGCTAATTTTATTGATTGATGTAACTCATTGAGTATAGTTCATTCCTAATTGAGCAAACTAATAAAGGGAATAAAACATAAAAAATACTCTGTTAATTCAACCCTTACTTAAAGGTAACCCTCGAGTTACTAAAGGGAACTACAAACCAATTATGAAGTTGTTAAGTTAATTGGGAGTTGCAAGCTGACTCCAATGGTCCTTTCACTATTATAGCAACTGACATTTGGATATGACATGGCTTTAGAAATGTCACCTTGATGTCTGGGGATTCAATAGGGCGATCATACCATTCTTACCCCCGCTTCTTCTTGGCTTTTTTCTTCATTTCTTGCTTTTCAACCATGCTAGGGACGTACCCTAGCCCTCCTCATTCATCATGTTGATCTCTTCAAACATTTGTAATCCAAGATCTTTAGACCCTTCATCTCCTATGTAGGGTATGGCTGTATCTTTGAAGATAGCGTGATCTTGTTCACCCAATACAGTGACAACCTGCTCATTAGCGCTGAATTTGACCATCTGGTGTAGGCTAGATGGTATTGCCTCGGCTAAGTGGATCCAAGGCCTTTCGAGTAACAGATTGAAGGACCTAGGTATGTCTAAGACTTGGAATGGAATGGTGAAGTCTTGTGGACCGATGGTAATGTTTAGGTTTATCTCTCCCACTATGCCCCTTTTGGATCCATCAAAAGCTCTAACAACTATGGAACTACGCTTGACGTTGGATGTGTCGATGCCCAGTTAGTTTAGGGTAGCTAATGGGAAAACATTCAGGGAAGATCCGTTATCACTGAGGACTCGGGCCAGAATCAATCCATTGCATTTGACCACTATGAATAAGGGCTTCGTATGTTGAGTGCCTTCTTCTCTCAATTCTTCGAGCGAGAATGAGATTTAATCCAAAGTGAACATCGAGTTGACAACATGCCCCAGGGTCTCAGTAGCACCACCTTCAGGGACTTTGATTTGTTGAAGTATCTTGAAGAGAGCCTCTTGATAGGTTTCAGAAGTTAGCAGTAGGCTCATCAAAGAGATTTGATCAGGGACTTTAGCAAGTTGGTCCACAATCTTGTACTCACTTGCTTTCATAATTTTGGTGAGTGCAGTTTTTTCATTGGGCTCCTCCTCCTTATTTTCCTTTTTTTGCATAAAAATTCTTCAGCCAAAGTCTTCTCCTTTTCTTGGTTTTAGATTTTCCCAAGTTTTCCTATCATGGGCCCAGCAGCTTGATTGATGGCCTGATAGTTAAACGGGTAGCCTTATAGTCATATGGTGCGATAGGCACATGGAACGTGTAATTTTTTTGACTTCATCTCAAATGGCACCTCATTCGGTACTCTTTGGTATTGCATAATTATCCGCTTTGGATTAGACTTAATCATTCCTATGAGGTGATCGGGTGCCTGCTATTGTTAGGCTTTGTCTTCCTCTTCGAATTATGGGCCCCATATGATGGTTGGGGCATCACTATAAACCTTAGGCTCAACCCATAAATCTACTAGGTATTGATATCCTCTTGGGGATTTGATAATGCCAATGGTGGGGTCTCCTGCTCAATGCCTAGCCCACAATTATGATTAAGTGTTGGGTTTTTGGGGCTTTGGAATTAACATTTCTTCAATATCTTCCTTGATGATTTGTCTAGCTTTGAGTAGCTTATATATGGCAGGCCTTATTTGGTTCGGTCTCTTAGGTTGATGTGGGCTAAGTACCCCTTTTGGCAAAGGAGCCAATGAACCTGTTCAATAGGAATGGATAGTTCGTCTAGGTCAATGGACGATTTGGGTTCTTCGACTATGATCATGTTGATCGTAGGCCCATGATTTGGGAGAGGGTTTGTGTTGACATTAGGAGTTGGGGCTTCCAAAAAGTCTAGTTGAACTAGTTTTGCATCAGTGAGGTCTTGAATCTTGCTCTTGAGCCTCCAACAATGATCAGTAGAGTGACCTACTTATCCCAAATGATAGCCACACTTCAGCTCAAGATTGTAGTTCCTCAGCATGTAGTCTTCCTTAAAAGTCTCAAAGTTAATTAAGTTGTTGGTTCTAAGCCAAGCTAGCACTTGGCTTAGGGGCACTGGAATTCTGGTGAACTATCTTTTGGTGAACCGACTGGTTGATTAAGGTTGCTGCTGTTGTTGTTGTTGAACAAATGGTTGGTTGGTATTGGGGGTGTTGGGTTCCAAGGGTTTAAAATTTTTATAAAGATCAAATCTTTTTGCAGCGGAATCAAAAGAAAACCCTCCCAACCCAGTATCCTGTGTATCGATTAGATCAGAACAGGATAAAGATTTCAGATCCATACCTTTTTGGTACTTTTTCAAATCTGGAAATTCGGATCTGAGATGTTGCAAACGCAAACACCCTCTACGGTATCCACACGAATGAATGCTCCTTAAAGATCCTCTGTGTGCTAGCACAATCTAGAACACCTTCTAGATTCGAACGGGATTAAACTTTCTAATCACGACTCTCGTGTTATTTGCTTTAGGGTTTACAGTGTTTCACTGCAGTCTAATGTGACAGCATGTGTTGTCTAACCCTAAAGACAAACCCTTATGTTCTATTTATAATGTCATTCAATAATGACATTTTTACCCCTTAATCTAATTAGGGATAAATAATTATATTATAATTTATTAAATAAATTATAAGATAATTAACGAACATAAGAATCCCTAATCTAATTAGGGAACATAAAACTATTTGGCCTAGGGCATAATTACCAACAGGGGGTTGGTGGAATAGTGAAAGTTTGAACAAGCTTGAGATAGGAAGATGAGTTAACTACACTAACAATGGTGTCTTTCCCTTTGTTGTTGAATTTAGAGGTTGAGGGTTTTTGTCTATCTGGAGCTTTCCAGTAGTGATAGCACTTTCGATTCTACACCTGGCCATCACTATCTAAGAAAAATTGGCGATAGTATGCCCGATGAGATGGGTGAAGAAAGGTTCTTCCAAAGTATTTATGAAGGTAAAGGCTAAGTCCTTTTCTGGAATAGGGGTAGCTACCATGGCTACCATAGCCCTCCATCGTTGAGAATATTCTTTGAAGGATTCCTCCTCCTTTTTTCTCAAGTTACTCAAATCCCACATAGACGGGGCCACCTCGACATTGAACGTGCATTGATTGTAGAAAATCCTAGCTAATTTATCCCAAGTGTTTATCTCATCAAGGTCTAGTTGAGCATACCAGGTTAAGGCCAGGCCAGTAAAGCTGTCTCGGAAAGTTTGGACCATGAATTGCTTATACCGAGTATACTGGTTTATTTTTTCTTATACAAGTCTGATATGGAGTTTGAGGTAACAAGTGCCATCATACTTTTCGAAGTCAAGGATCTTAAAGTTTTCAGGGAAGGTTCCAGCTTCAATTATAGGTAGGTTTGTGATCTCAGTTTGGTCGAACCCGTCTACCCTTTCAAAGGCTTTCAGCTTTTCATTGAATTAGGTAAAAAGCCTTTTCTCCATCTCTTTACTTTGGGCCTGGAGTTCCTTTTTTAGCTTGGTGGAGTTAGGTTCAGCAATGGGTTTAAGCACAATGTTGACCTCTTACTCTGCAATCGGTTGGTCATCAATCCCTTTCTTGGTTCCTGAATGCCCTTCAGTTGGTGGTTGAGGGGTTTTTTGAAGCCCGAGGCTTTGAGTGAGAAGTTGCATTTGTTCAGCTATCCTGAATACTGTTTGCTCCAATGTAAGGACCCTTTGTTCAGTGGCCATATTAGGATCGCTGGTGTTGTTGTCATCACTGTTGGCCATTTTGGACTTTGACCTAGTGATGATTGGACTTCTAACCGGGTCGAATCGTTTAGGGGTTATATTTTTAGAACCTGATTGAAAAAAAAGAACCCAAATTTTTTTAAATTCCCTATTCATGACAATTGAGGTTAGTGATCACAAAAATCACAAGGGGTCAGACACACCTATATATAAGAAAGAGAGAATAAAAGGAATGCACACACACATGCAAATCGGGGCAATGAGGAAACGTTGTGGCAGAAAAACTAATTTACTTCATTGATGCTAATTTATTCTAAGAGGTTCGTAACATAAACTAGATTTCAAAATATCAAAATTCTAATATCCTAAACTAGTCTTCTAATCTTGTTGGGTCATATAAGTTAGTCCTCTAATTCCCTAATTGTTTTTCTCGCCATCTTCAATTCTGCTTCCAGGGCTTGGACCTTGTACTGGGAACACTCCATTCTCTCTCACATCTCTTGTTCCTTCTTTTTCATGTCTTGGAAATGGACTTCCATTTAAGTTCGTGTCAACTCTATGTAAGCCTTCATCTCTAGGTTAGGATTGACTGGTGCTGGGTTTAGCACATCTGGAGCTTGAAACTGGATCTCCCCTTGCTTCCTTAATTGGTCAATAATGTATTCCCTAGTGGCTCGATATCTCCTGGTCTGAGGTTTATTGGGTTCCACTTCATAAATCCTTCTTATCTCTCAGGTCCTCCATTTGGACAAAATATACTTAAGCCTTCCCTCTTTTTCAGCATATGACATGTCTGGATCATTGTAATTCAAAGTAACTTCATCCAGTGGGGGCTTACAGGTTATATCTTGTAGCGGTCCCAATTGCCTTAAAACACGAGTTGGATAATATCCTGTGCAGCCGGTTATGCCGATAAGGGGAACTACAGCATATGTCTGATATCCCATAATTATGGCTTTGCAACAGAACCATTTAGTTACCCAAAGGATCCCGTCAGCTGGAATGTCCTCAAGGATGTGAACCTGTTGGTTTGCTAATGCTGAATCTAGAATGTAGACTCTTTCGGGGAAGCACTTTATCAAATCGTAGTTGCTGTTGGCATAACGAGCTGGGTTTAAAAGGTTCCCATAATCAGTAGTGTGTCTAGCAAACCAAATTATTAAGAGGGCCATGATGGCTTTGAACCTTCCATAACCTTGTGCCTTCAAGTGATTCAGAGATGAATTTGTTCTGCGACTAAGGCTGGGATGTAAGATTTTCCTTTCATGAATTGAGCTACTACTTCCGCAACCCGATAATGGATGAGTAGGTTAGCTTTTGGAAAGAGGATGGTACCAAACACTGCAACCAAGAAGGCAGTGATGCAATTTTGCTCCCATATTTCCATGTCTCCATAGAAAAGGTCTCTCTTCTCTTTGTAATTCTTTAGGGCCCCAAACCAGTCGACCAAAGCTGAAAGCTTGATTGAGTGAAAATTAGAGTCCAAAAGGGCCTTAGATATTTCCTTCTTCTTAACACCCAAAGTATCTTTAAAGATGTGGACTGGGCCTTTGTTGAGTTCGGGATGGTATGTGTAAGCCCTGGAAAATTTCAACAAATAATTCTAAAGGTGAACTTAGGAAATAAAACCCCGAAAATCACTCCGAGTTAAAACCGAACTTCGATGAGTCCCAAATTTCGAACGAATCCAGAAATTCCGAGTGGTGAGAAAAATAAGAAACCTCAGAAACAAAATAGCAACCCAATATACTTCCATTCTAAAATTTCTAGGTACGACAAATTTCATATTTAACTCCGACTTATAAATTCGGATAAAATATAGCCCTAAAACAAATTGTTAAGGAGTAAATAGTGATTGGCTTCGGGAATAAAACTCGATCCAAAAGAATTCCGAGAACGTGATGAGATAATTGATACTTACGAAAGTCGACCTTAAAATGAAACTCACCAATCAGACAAGTCATATAAGTGTGAAATACCAGTTTTATATTGGCAATAGTGTAAACCGGAAGGTTAACCGGGAAACCTGAGTCTCCAAAACTCCCAAGAAACTCAGTGACCTAGATCCGGCAAACTCGTATTCCTAAACCAAGGAGTCGGAACAAGAGAAAAGGTGTAATCGGTTCATATTAAGTGTAGGATACCCTAGAAGGGTGATCAACAAATTTTCGACCTATCCTAATCTGATTAGGTGCCAGTTTCAAAAAGCGCGCTCTGGGATTCGAAATGTTAAGAATATGTTATTCATGCCGTTAGACTCATATTTCTAAAGGATCTCTAAGTTATTAGGTTTACGAATTTTCAAATAGCTAGAATTATCTGATTTTACAAATCTATTCGTATTTCGTTACTACCAGTAATTAGTGAGTCTTCCAGTACGATTTAATATTATTAGTTACCCAAATTATTATATTATTATTAGTTATTATTATTATTATTCTTATAAGATATACCCTAGTTCTCCTAGTAATCGGATAGTAATCGGACGAACTTTGGAGACCGGAGAACGAAACCCTATATCGGCCCGATTCCAGCTTAGTGAGAGGAGCATAGAAACCCTAAATCCGGCTTTCCTTCGATTTCATAATAAAAGAAGTTTTATAAAGTAAATGAACATGAATTATAGTTCTAAAGCATATTTTAAACCTTTGAAAGTTCCAAATTCGGGAATTTTTCAATTCCGAGCCTTCCCAAGCTCAATTACGGAAAAGCGTGCCCCGGACCACGGATTCAGAAAAATGTTTCGGAATATTCATTAGAACCGCAATTTTATAAGGATTCCAAAAATATCAATTTTATAATTTTCCGAGCTATAAAAATTACAGTTATAACTTTTCCTGTGTTTTCGTTATAACCGATAAATTAGATGTCTTGTCTACTATTCACAAGTACAACCTACACTACACACTACCCATACCCTATTCTTACATCCTTACAACTACTCATTATATTTTCTTTTCCAAGAAAAATTTGTTCCCTAAATAATTATTACAAATATTACATTTTATTACTTAAAATTACAAATTTTATCAAAATTCAAACTCCTCTCTCCCTTCCACTCATATTGGCCGGCGCCCCTCTCCCTCATTTCCCCCCTCACTCTTGTTTTATTTTACTCCTTTTATTCAATCAAACCCTAACCTACTTATTATATAAGCTTATGTTCTCTCTCTCCTCTCATTTTTCACTCTTTCAAAAAATTGTTAAAGGTTGAAAACCTCCCTTCCTCCTCCCTTCTATGCCGTGACACACACACACACTAGCACACTCCCACAAGTTTGTTTCATCTTCTTTTCTTCTTCAAATCATCCATTAGATGATGATTTCAAGCTTTGTTTGTCCTAGATCTTGCAATGGCAAAGCTATTCTTGTGTGTTTCTCACATTTAATCCCAATGATCATATGCTAGGGATGAGAAAACACTAATACAAGAATCTCAAGACATCACAAGAAGTGGATCTAAAGCTTAAATGAGTGTTTGTTGAAGATAGTGTTATGTTCATGCATGAAAAGTAGGGATCATGCATAAATATTCATGTTCATGCCATGAGACTCATGAATCATGCATGATATTTAGTAGATCTAGTGTTTAAACATTCACATCCTCATCTACATTCATGTTCATAGGTTTATTTTGTTTTCCATGCATTGATGATCCTAAAAATGTAGTCTTGTTCATGAATAGAGATGTTAGATAGTAGATATTCACATATGGAAGGCAAGAACATGGAAAAAGGAAGGACTTTGTCAAATATGAAATGTTGAAAATTCGGATGAAATGGAAACCCTACTTTAAAAACGCCCAAAATCATTTTTAAACTCATATTTTATAAGAAAAATGAAGGGTATGTGTAGTAGATATCTTGAAAGAATGATTTTCACAAGCTTAGATGAGTTTAGGCATGATAGGAATGTAAATCAAGTGGTGGAGTTAGAATGAAAAATATTGATATATTGATCAATAGTTAAATTCGTAACTTAGGTTCATGCCTACAAGAACACTTGGTATTTACGTCTAAATTGGATGTTTTATAAGCTAAATGAAGTCCTTAGATAATATATATATATATATATATATATATATAGGAGCTTCAATTTTTAATGCATTAGACAAGTTTTTCCTTAAGAAAAATGCAAGAAAATGAAATTTGGAAAATTCGGATTTTTACAAAAAGCTTGTTCAAAGACATGTTTACTAAATGAAAAATGGGAATTTTTATACATGAATGAAGGCCATGATTAATATAGACTTTGAGAACTTAATTTTAGTTAGATAACAAGGGGATTACAAGATTAAAAGCCAAAGAAACCCTAAGGAGTGTAAAGTAGAAGAATAGCTTTTAGAAATAACCTTTATGGAATTTTCTAACACTTAGGAGTTCATAAGAGTTTATTATCACAAAATCATCATGACCATGCATATATTGAGTCCATTACATGCCATTCATGTTAGTAATTCATTCCTATACCATTCATGCATGAATCATCAACTAGGAACATTTTTATCAAAAGCGATACAATTTTTCGAAATCGGGAAAATGACAGAACTGAACTGATCCCACTATTCCGTGGCCTTGCTATTTTCAAAACTCGAAAATAATACTATAAATAGATAGATCTTTTGAAGTAGATAGAGATCGATATAAAATTTGCGAAATTCCGAGTTAAAATGACCGAGTTATGGCCGTTTTAAGTTGGAACTTCCGCAAATAGCGAGAAATCCGAATTCATGTAGCTTAGATGTGTAGCTTGATTTGGTTACATAATGAGAATCTCATTAGGATTATTCTTGCTTGGTAGGTGATCCCGAGCAGGACGACACCCTACCTCCCAACTACTACTATTAGAAAGACCGGCGTCCAATGGCCGAGTGAGTTCCTCTTCCGATTTCAATTATTGCTTGTGATTGTAATGATAGTCGCACTAGTAGCTAGGAGAAGATAAAAAGGATGATTGTGTATGATGGGGTTATATGGTAATTATAGATTTGTCTGTTGTTGAAGTGTGAAATGGACCTTAAGAAATATCGAAACCGGGTGTTAAGCTACTGATTGATTTTCTAGTATATTATATTGAATGTCTGCGAATAATTGTTGGCCACCTAAAAGAATTGAATTAATGAATATTTGACTTAATTGTAATTGGATTCATTCATATCATGATGGGGATGGAGCATTAGCATTGGTTGGTTTTTCGTGATCCATAAAACGAATACTTGTTGGTTAATCGTGATCCATAAAACAAATTTATGTTCAGTTGACCGTGAGCTTAAACGGCGTCGTACCGCAGGATTCGTTAATCTGCTAACCCGGGATGGAGGGCGCAAGTCCATCCACATATGATTTCCGGCTGGTCATATGTTTGCTAAACTCACTTGTTGATGCATTTCACTTGGTTGCTTAATTACTTGGTTGAATGTGTTGTGTTAATTGTAATTCGGAAGTTCCACTCACTAAGCTAGTGTAGCTTATACCCCTATAGTTTCCTGTTGCAATATGAGTACCTTTGGCTTTCTCCGAGGACCCGTGGACATCAGGTATGGCTCTTAGATATTAAGGAGCTTTTGATGAGGCCGGGGCCTAAAGATTAGAAATGGACTCTAATCCTGTTTCCCAAACCGGTATTTAAAGGTTAATGTAAGGAAAGGTGTGGATTTGAGAATTGGTAACTGATGTTATCGGGGGTATGCCCCCTAGATCATGTAATAGAATAATTCTCTGTAAGACGGTTATGATTTACATTCTTGCTGCTATGTATATCTCTTTAAGCTTCTACGAAGCAAAGTATGGTCTATAAAGGTTGAGAGCGAGCCTTACACCCGATGTTTAAGCTCATGGGAAGACTAAAGTTGTCTTACTTGAGATTAAATGTTGAGTGTGGCGAACTGTCACGTGTAGGGCACACTTTGGGGCGTAACAGTATGAGCTTACATAGGTCGGGGGAGCCAGCAAGAGCTTGGTGTATTCCTCAATGTTAGGACTTAAAGTATGTTCACCCAAACAAAAGGTGGTCTCCTCGAGGTTCTAATGATGTACCAAGGCCCTAAAGATATTGAGGTTGATTTAGACCTTAGGCAATGAAAGTATTAGGCCCAAACGACTCTTGATAAACTCCTTTTGGTCCGGCTTGAAAGTTTCCAACCATTGTTTTAGCATAGGCATTGGATCAGTTGAATCTCGGACATGGATCACAGGACAGGTCTGGCCCATAGATTAATACTGGATGAGTCGCTTGTCATTTCTTAATCTATTTATTACAAAGCGAGAGTGTTACAAGAAAATTTATAAGACTAAATTTTCAAGGGATCTATACATTTATCTAGTTTACAAAGGAATATTTACGACAAAATATATATATATATATTTTTTTTTTTACTACAAGAGATGTTTATAAGGGCAATTCAAACTCTTGCAACAAATTCAGCCTTATTTTTTCCAAATTTTTTTTGAGCCACAACGCTTGATCATTATCCCCATGTAATGAATGCAAAATTTGGGTGGGTTCTAAAGGTTCCCGAAGTAATGGGCCGTGGGCAGCATTAAATGGAGTGACGGGGCTAATTCGTACCTCGAGCGGTGGATTACCACAGCACCCGATGCCTATTAATGCCCTCCCTTCCTGGATCCTAGGTGGTTGGGTCTAACCACATCTAGCACACATCATATAAAAATAAAATCCCTCAGAATCTCTCATACATATATTTTTTTCAAATATTTGCATCACTTCAAAACAAAATTAGTACAACTATTTACAAATAAATATAAAACAAACTAGATAGTTAATTTACAAAAATAAATATTAAAGGAACAATTTATAATTAAAAAGTATAAGGTGCTGGCCTTCTTAAAAAAGAATCCCTAGTGGAGTCTTTAAGCTGTCGAGCCTGGATTTTGATTTCTGATTCGATTTCCTTTAATCTGATTTATACTAAATCCTAAACCATTTAATATAAAACCTCGACCAAGAATTAAAGGAAATTTCAAATTTAAAAAAATGTTTTGGAGTCGCCACCCGACCAAAAGCTGGGAAAAAAATTAAATTAGGACCACTAGGTAGGTTGAATCTTAATTTAGCTACTGATCTGCTAAAAATTGTCTTTTAAAACAATAACTAGAAATTCATGAGTCCGGGTGCTATCCTATTAAAATCTAAACAGTTGCCACCTTTAACTTTTTCATTATAGATTGTTCCTAAAATATCATAAATGGTATTCCTATATGATATTTACAATATATATATATACACACACACACACTAATTTTATCAATATTTACAGATTAATTATCTTTATCTACTTTTATAAAGAATACAACTATTTTACATGCAATTATTAATCACAACATAAGTATAGCAAAATTTTTGGTATCGTATCAGCTTCATATATGGTATCATCATTCATATATATATATATATATATATAATTGTTCTTTTTAGATTCTTATAGGTTTGAGCTAAAAATAAAATTACATCTTGTTTTTTACATGTACGAACACATAAAAAAAATTGACAATTACCTGAAGTCCACTAGGATTCTTAAAACCTAAACAGTTTAATTAGTTTAAACAAATAAAAAGATAATTTCCTATAAGAAAAAAAAAAAAACCAAGTTAGTAGGAACTATTGAAGAATAATAAAGAATATATAATATTCATAAGTTAGGAATGATATATAAAAAAATGTGAAATGTAATTATAATAATAATAATTTTTACATTTTTTTATGTGGTTGCCCTGCAAGTGCCTACGTATCCACTATATCGAAATCAAACCATCGTAGTTCTTTTGACTCTATAAAAATTTTTGTATGTGGATAAATTTTAATCTCTAAAAATTGCCAAGTTTACGTTTTTTCATCAAATTAATTTTTTATTCACGAAAAATCCTAAGATGCCTAACTTCAAGCTCTGTCTTCTAAAATTCTAATGCAAAGTCCCTATTTTTTAATTATCAATTAATGTGATTTTTGTTTATGAAAACGTTTACATGAAAAAAAATAAATTTTCATGTACTATGAATTTAATATCACTCGAGTGCAATTTTAGTTTTATGAAATATGATTTTTAATAAACAGTATGCAATTTGATACGAATAAAGCACATTGCCCACAAAATGTGATTCCCAATGTGAGATACATGAACTAACAATAAGAAATATGCCAATATGAACCTAATATTATTATGAATATTTATATCTTGCAAGTGAACAGAGCACCGTTAGTAAGTTTACACATATATACACATGCCCACACACGTCCTTATTTTCTTATTTTCATATTCTCATATTCTATGATCTCAGCAGCTATTAAAAGCATCAAAACTAAGAAACAAATCTTGACCATTGATGTCTAAATCAGATTCGGTCCAAGATAAACAAATACCAATCAGTTTCATTTGAAAGGTGCGCCAACGCGGGTCGAACAAGTTGTCTTTCCCGAAATGCAAACTGCCGATACCACGCGACTCAATGATCGGCAAAGGTGGCTTCGTGGGTCGGAGGAACCAATGTGGGTTTGGGAACAATGAAGCTACCTGGGTTTCATCTATGGCAGTAGTAAGTCGTGGTCGTGTTGGGCATGGGCGGATCTCGTGTGTTCAGTTGGTGGTGTACGATCCTAGTGCGTTTGGGAGATGACGGCCGGAGATCTGGTGCGTGATGACTGGGAGTAACTGTCACGACCCGAAGGGTACCCTAAACGTGGCAGTCCACCGTACACAATATTAAAGCCTAAGAATGACCACCTCGTCACGGAAGGCTTCCATACTATGTACAAGGCGTCTAACACATAAAGGAGACACATCGGAATGATACATTTTATGTTGATACAATTGAGTAACAATGTAAAGGAAATACAAATTTACTATACTTCAGATACAAATCACTATACTTCAAAATACAAATCATTCAACTTCATTACATTCATCCACAGACTTCCCTACATAAACTATTACAAGACAAATCATAAACTAGCTGATAACTTCAAACATTCGTATTCTTTGCCAAAATCCCGGAGTCATTCCGGCTCCAACCAATTCATCCCCACTTTGCATTCTTGAGATAACCTGTTCATTTAAACAACTATAGGGGTATAAGCTACACTAGCTTAGTGAGAATTCCCTTAATTCCGTACCATAACAAGCAAGTTATAATCAACCATATGCTATGCATGAACAAACACATGAGCAAACAATTATATATGGGTATCCGGAACCCACACACAGAACGGATTTACGCCCTCCGTATCTTGGGTTAGGGATGGTATTAAGTCTACACGACCGCTGCTAGTCCCCAAGCCCTCGGCTCATAGCACTCGCCTCGGCTAGGCTCACACATGGAATGCATCCCCGATGCGCCTTAGTTTCCTATGAATGAGCTCTGATCCGGGTCTCATTATCCAAACGAGTCCTCGGACCATACCGATCGACCTGCAGGAGTAGCACGCTACCAAATGCAATATGTCGATGTGATGCATGATCAATTTACTTTTTGCTTAGGTCAAAATATTTATACATTCTTTAGAGTGACCAGCCAATATCATACACATAACAGAAATAATATGAACAGTGCAGTTATCCAATCAAATCGTGGTTTCGATATGCTTTAGTATTCTTTGGCATACATTCATCACAGTCTCATCATACATATCCCATCCCCATTCATATCGATTTTTATCTTGTTCCTATAATTCTAATGCAACTAACTACAAGCACAACAAGGTAACAAAACAGGAGAAAACTCACTCGGCCATTGGATCACCGTCTTCTAGTAATAATAACTGGTAGGGAATCGTCGATTTCGGGATCACCTAAAAAGGAAGAAATACTCTAATAAGTATTTCAACTCAAACTAATCTAAACGATTTTATACGAACTATCAAATTCGTAATTCTCGTCCTAAGCGGGAATTCCAACTTAAAACGGCCATAACTTGGTCATTTTAACTCGGAATCTCGCAAATTATATATCGATTTCTATCTACTTCGAAAGATCTATCTAATTCTAATATTATTTTCAAGTTTTGAAAACTTTGAAGCTTCGAAAAGTTCGGATCAGATTAGGGCAGCAACAATTTCAATTTCCGAAAATAGTTTGTAAATGTTTGAAATGTTCCTACTGTATAACTTAACTATACATGCAATATGAGTGATTTCCTAACATGAATGACATGAGATGAGCTATTACATGCATGATCTTGATGATTTTGCTAAAAGGAAATTTTATAACTTTTTATTTTGCAAGACCATAAACAACTTACTTATGAAAAATCTAGTTTTCTAACTTTTATCATTTCCATTTGTTTTGGATTTATTACTTAAGAAAATATAATTATTTTTGTTAAAATTGAGTCTTCATTATATATATTACTTATGACCTTCATTTCTACATAAAAATTTCCATTTTACACTTTGTAAGCATGTTTTCAAGTGGGGTTGATTCCAAAATCCGAATTTGGTAAAAATTGGTTTTTGAGTGATTCCTTTGTAAAAATCATTTGATATTTAGAAAATTAGGGCTCAATCATACATAACCACTAAGGACTTCATTCTTACACAAAAATTTGCATTTTACACTTTGCAAATATGTTTTCCAATATGATTACTCAAAAATCCGAATTTTAGAAAATCCACTTTTTAATGATTCATTTAGGAAAAACTTGTTTAATGCATTAAAATTTAAGACTTACTACATCTATTGTCTAAGGACTTCATTTAACACATAAAACTTGCAATTTGAGCTCAAATACTAAGTGATTACATAGCATCATCTTAAATTACGAATTTGACAATTTGATCACTAACTCAAATTTTTCCATTTTAATTCCATTACTTGTTTTACACATTACTCATGCCTAAACTCATTTTAACTTGTAAAAATCATTACTTAATGATACCTATTACCTATATACTTCATTTTTCACATAAAACATGAGTTTTGGAGTTGATAAATGGGTTTTAAAAATTGGTCTTGGTTGGGATCCGAATTTAGAAAATTTATTTTTGGTCATATCTTTTGATAAAATCTATCTAAGCTTATGAAAATCCATTCCTTACATATCATATCTTATGAGCCTTTCATTTCTTAAATAAAAACTTCATTTTTGAGTTGGAAAACATGTTTTTAAAATATGTCTTGACCAAAATCCGAAAATAAGATTTTTATTTTGAAAATAACTTTTGAAAATCACTTAGATTCTTGTAAAAAGAAGTCTTGATGATATACATATATTAAGCCTTCATTTTCTTAAGTAAAAATTACATTTGACACTTGGAAAGTGGTTTTTAAATGGGGTCTTGCCAAAATACGAATTTCACAAATTTTGTTCAAGTTTAAATCTAAGATCTACACACAATATGAATATACATCTAAAAGAAACCCATGATAATGAACTATAAACTCATAGATCAAAACTTTACTTTTCAAAATCATTCATTTATGTTGTCTATACCCTAAGCCCTTCATTTATGAAAAATACACATTTTGAAGTTGAAAAATCACTTTTCCAAATATGGTTCCATTTTCATCCGAATTTTCAAAAGTTGTTTTTGTTGAAAATAGGATAGATCTTGAGTTCTCTACAACTTCCTACCATCATCATGCTATCACAAGTCATCCATGAACATAAAACAAGTCTAATGCATTTTATGAACTCAAAACTCTAGATCTAGTTTTCTAAACTAGTTTTAAATGGATGAATCACTAAGATGAATATGTGGATGATAGATCTATGCATAAATCATAAGAAATAACAAATATAACAACTTAAATAACAAGATCCATGGCATAAACGAAAATCAAAGCTACAAAAATTTAGATCTACAAAATATATCAACTTTAAACAAGAAAATAATGGAAATACAAGATAATAAAAGTGGAGAAGAGAAAGACATTTTTGGCATCATCATCCTAAGCTTTTAAGCTTATGGAAGTTCATTTGATGCATGAGCCCTTCATTACACTTTACCTATATCACTTATGGAGTTTTGGGAAGAAGATTTGCTTAGAAATCTTTAAAAATGAAGTGTGAAAGCCATGGAAGAAGAAGGGGGCAGCTTGTTTTTCATGAAGGAACAAGAGGAAATGAAGAAGAAAGAGAGGAAAAATGAGAGAGAAAAATTAAAGAATGAAAGAGGAAAAGTGAGTAAATGAAGGAGTGAGAGAAAATGAGTGTTTTAATTGAATAAAAGAAGAGAAAAAAATAAAACAAGGCAGCCAAGAAGACATGCTACACGTGAATATTGAGAGAGGAGAGAGAGTGAATTTGTTGAATTCTGACTCAAAATTGAATTGTATAATTAATGTGTAATGTAACTTTCTTAAGAAGGAGTGGAAAAATAATTAATTTGGTCAAAATGGAGTAAATAAAGGACAATGGCAGCCATAAAGAAGGGTCAAAATCTGCCATGAAGTGTGGGTTAATGTGTAGAAAGATTGAAGTGAAAAGGAAGTGATATGTGTAAGGTGTACTTAAAGGTATGGGTTGTAAATGTACTTTTTTAATAAAATAAATTAAAATAAAATAAAATTGGCAAATTTATTCCAATTATTTGTATCATATTTTCATAATTAAAATTAAATAATTATTTGAATTATTTTAGTATTTTAACAAATATGTTACCGGTACAATCAAAATACGCGAATATGGGCTATAAATGATATTTTTATAACCCGAAAAATTCAAAAAATTTTATTTTATGAAATATAAATATTTTTAAAATATTTTTCAATCATTAAATTAATTTATTTTATTTTTAGTATCGGGTCTTAAATAGAATCTGATCCCGTAAAAGCTCGAACTAACTAAATTTTAGAAAAAGAAAATTTTCTATAACATATAAAATACTTATCTAAAAATATAAGGCTTTATAAGAATAATAAAATTTTCTAATGAAATAAAAATGAATAGTACCAAAGACTAATCAATTACCGGTAAAAATGGAAAGTCAATTATTATTTGCTTTTTAATAATTTGTTTTTGGGCTTTATATTACTCGTTTTTATAAATCGGAGTTGAATATGGAAATTTTTTTTTGTACGCCGTGATTTTTAATTTGAAAACTGTTAAGTTCTCATTTTATGTTTAAGGATTTTTATTTTCTCAAGATTAAGAAGTTTCTAAATTCGTTCGTGTTTTTGGACTAGTTGAAATTCGGTTTTAATTTGGAGTGATTTTTAGGGTTTATTTTAGAAGTTCATCTTGGAATTATTTACTGAAATTTTCCGGGGCTTACAGTAACGAGGGAGATGGAGATGGTGGAGGCTGTTTGTGATGTATCGATCTATGTGAGGAAGATGATGGAGGTTGGTTTGGACGGTGTGTTTAGGTATTAGTCTAGTGCGAGAGGCGGTGGTAAGGAAGATGATGTTGTTAGATAGTGGTTTCGAAATTGGGAGATGGTGTTTTTTTCAAATTCCATGATCCCATTGCCATCTTTGCTCTGCCTTTTATAGACCGAATAAAGATAAGCATGAAATCGTTCTGATCATTTTTTATGAAGCTCAATCCCCGAACATGCGTATCTAGTTTTGATTTCAATGATAATTTTAGATCAATTTGTTATCTCAAATCCTAATATCTTTTTGTTCTTTTGATTTGTTTCTATCTTCTTTGATGTAAATCCATTACATATCTAGACATGGTTTGCATCAGATTCATGTTTAAATCGATAAATTCAAATCCAACCTATGTCGATCAGCAAGTATATTTGTATGTATGATTTCTAGAAGATGAAACAACCCAGATAATCTTAATTAGATTTTATTTTAATCAATTATTATCTTAGTAAAAATGGGGTGTTTACAAACATGATTCTTAGAAATGAAATGAAATAGTAATATAACCAAAGTTAGTTGATCTAATGAGCTTCACTAAGATAAAATGAATTAGATAATTAAGTTAGATCAACATGAATCCTTTGAGTAAATGATTTATATGTGATTGTAATATACTAGATCTTAAGTGATAAGAGGATTTGTTGTTTCAAGTATAAGATTGTTATGAAATGATTGTTTTGTATATGAATTTTTTATGGTGTTTTTGTAACAAAAGACTATAAACAAAGAGAAAAGAAATACTTTGACAGACAATAGAGAACTATTCGTATCTTAGCGGGGCGAATTTCACAACCATGATGGGGTTCCTACTTAGTGTCTGATCAAATAGGATTTTAAAATGAATCCAAGTTCTTGAATAGATGTTTGCTTTAGTTATATATTCTCTTCAATAACATTTAGTCAACTTTCTTTTCCTATTTGGATTTCATATGAAGGATGATGATGATTTGATGCAGATGATAATGTTGTGGATGATTAGATGATTGATGGGATGGTGCTTTGGTCTTCCTAGAGAATAGTTAAGATTTAACTTGGATGCTAGGTAGGTAACAATAATCTCTTGTTTGCTAAATGATGATTGCATTTGATTGATAACTCACTAAACCATAAGTGAAAACAATTGTGTGGTGTTAATTGTGATTTATATAATGTTGATTGTTTGAAAATGATATGGACATTAACTAATAAGACATAATTCTTAGTTGAACTTCAAAATAATCAGTCATGCATTGCATCACATCACATTTGCATTGGTAGGGGTTCACATCGTGTATTAATATTCCAATTCTATAGTAGTGCTTGATTGGGACCAGTGGGTCTGCATGGAGGTTACTAGTAGGGTTATCAGCTTCACTAGAACTAAGCAGGTACCGAAGGACGTCACTCATGTTGGAGTCGGCTTTAAGGATTAATATTTTGGGAGGTTCTATGATTCTAATGGAAGTGGAGTGTTGATTGATGGAGTAAATGTTTTGATCTATGCACAAAATTATTTTAAAAGGAAGTCTTCACTCTTTAGTCTTGTTTGAGGAATAGATAGAGGCTATATTTCAATAAAATGAATTTAAAAAAAAATCTTCCCTCCTTAGCTAAGTCTAAGGGGAAGTTGAAGAGGTTAACTTTCGATAAAAAGGTATTTTAAATTGAAATCCTCCCTACTTGGCTATGTCTAGGTGGTGGTTGATTATTATATGTGTGATGTAAAAGAAATGATTTTGTGCTAAGAAGGATATGAGCTGAAGGCTTAAAGTTGAGTATTGTCACGACCTACCACCCTAGGCTCCACCGCAGTAGAGGAGGCGCCCTCTAGGCCTTCAGGCCACCTTGGGCAGGGATCATGATGCTATGTACACTGGCCCTCCTAGTGCATCCTCAGGCACAATAAGGACACTAGAGGCATTGTGTAACGACTCAGAACTCTACCCATCGAGGTATTATCCACTTTAGCCATACACCGCACTGTTTTTCCTTTTGGTGCCAATGCTTCCCGGGGTCACCCATCATGGATTGCTCTGCCTAGAGCACCCTTAACTTTAGAGTTTTGAAAAACTCCAAGCCGTTACATCGAAAAGGTGCCTCTGTGATTAGAGTTCCACAACCTATATATGAGGGATATCACAAGTATGCACCTCCTTCCTTAATTCACAGTTCTCTTAGGCGTGAATGACCTATATAAGTCCTTCAACCCGCAGGAGAGGGCGTAAATCTGCATTGGTTTGGATTTCGTTTATCTAACCTGTGCATAACATATAGTTGAGTGTGCATTGCATATGTTTGTTAAATAAAAACTTATTTGACATTTATTTGTAGCGTGATTTGGTTTTTATTATCCACTGAGCTATAGTTTAGCTCACAACCCCACAGTTTTGGTGCAGGAATAGCTGAAGCATTGGTTTTGGGATAAGTCTGTGTGGAGAAGAACCTTTGAAGATAGAAGATGAGTTTGGAACAAGGAAAAAATAGATAGTATAGTTTATTTAAATTTTATTTCTTGTAAAATAAGTCTTGTTTGTAGATTATATTTGTAACCTTGTAGTTTAAAATTTGTAAAACATAGATGATTTATTCTATTTTACTATTTGATAGGGGGATACTAATTCTCTATAGTTCTAGTGGACTATAGGAAATCGGATTTCCTTTATTTATCACAAATATAATTTCATATTAGATGTTTATATAATAATTATTCAGATAGAGCCTTGCAAACTTTGACTTGCAAGACGGTTCTCATATTACAGATGTATACATGATATGATAACTTCAGGTTATCCTTTTAGGCATTTTTTTAGGATATGACTCATCCTATCTACAATATTGTTAACTTAAATGTTCTTAAAATAATATAATGAACCTTTTAATACGCTTATATTTAGCTAACAAAGTTAATAAATAAATACACTTATGACGTATAAAGAGGAAAATTTAGCGAAATCTTCGAACTTAATATCGTAATGTTTCAAAATTTAACTAACACTGTGATTAAGGACGATTTAGGGATTTATTTCTACCATATAAACTACAGGGATTTCTTTGTTAAAGTTATGGAGATTTTATTTCATTTTATTTAAAATTTTAACTGTTTATCTCTAAAGAATATTGACAGTTTCAAATGCTTTTATATAAGAGTGCATTTAACATTCGGGTTCTTTTAACAATTAAGTTCATGTCATGCTATCCTTTTCAAACCACACATGTTAAATGGACGCAACCGTAATTAAAACAATATTAAAGTAATTTTTATGAAAATATTCGCTTATTTTATAATTATATCAAATAATATATATATATGTAAAGAAATTCTTTTAAAACAAATCACTTTATCCCTAATTACCAATACATCAACACAAAATCCAATATAATACATGTTATTTTGATTTTAATGAAAAAATTGCATCTTTAACATGGAATTATGAAATTTTAGTATATTGTAAAATCGCATATGTGATTAATTATAAATGGAAAGTAAATCGCATCTTCAACATGTGATTTATTAGAAATTGAAAGTTTTAGTATTTTGGCAAAAATTATAAAAATTGCATGTATGACATGGAACATTCATAGAAAAAGTACAATCATATCATATACATGTGATTTTTATCGGTATGTAGGTAATTATTTTTATATAATTGATATTTGTGTAAATAAGTTTATGATGGATTGGTGAATAAAAAATTTCTCTATAAAATCTACTTATTTTATAATTAAAATAATTCTTTTAAGCATTAAGTACACTTAGAAAGAAGTTAAGAGAATTACCTTTTTTTTTTTAGATTTAACCATTAATTTATATACAATAAATTCTAGAGAAACCTTCCACAAATTTTCTATAATACCTCGCTAAACTCAAGAAGCTTCTAATCTTTGATACATTCTTAGGTGTAGACCTACTACACATTTTTATCTTTTCAGGATCCACTGTATAAATCCCTAGATTTTTATATCGAGTTTAAGCTTAAACCTTAGAACAGAAAGTTAATTGGAAACCCTAAAGTCAACAAAATCAATATCAAACCCTAGAATTTAGATCCGATAATCCCGTACTCTTAAACCCTAAACAATAGAATTGAGATAATGATTCATAATAGTTCATAATAATATAGGGAAGCTTAAAAATATCAGATTCGCTAATTTCTAGTGTATTTTGGACCGGAATGAGATCAGTTTTTGAAAATCGTACCCTGGTATACTGGATGATAAAAATATTCCGATGATACCATTAGATTCGTAATAATGTAAGGAATCCAAAAATATTAGTTTTATAATTTTTCGATAACTAAAAATTACAGATATTGTATTCATCACTATTCATCTATCTCTACTTTTTCTTCTCATATATTATTACTACCTATACACCTATTTTCTTACTTTTTACCTTTTCAAAACATTTTATATCACATCATATCTTATATATTACTTACTTTTCTTTACAAAATACAAATTAAATTATTTTCTCCCTTTATTCTATGAATGGCCGATGCTTCCCCCTTGTCCACTTCTCTCTTTATTTTTTTTTTTCAATTTATTTTGTTACACATAATTTTCCTCCATCTTCAACTATAAATACCCCATTTCCCTCCACTTCTTTCACACACTTATTTTACATAACAAAAGTTGTAAACCCTTGAAATTTCGGTTAATTTTAAGCTTAATCTTAGAACTAAAAGTTAACTGAAAACCCTAAAGGTCAACAAAAGACTAATACAAACCTAGAATTTAGATCCGGCATTCCCGTATTCTTTAGCCCTAGAAAACGAAGTTGAAATAATTAGTGATAATAGTTCGTAATAATATAAGGAAACGTAAAAATATCATATTTGTGAATTTCGAGTGTCCTTCGGACCCAAATGAAATCATCTCTCGAAAAGCGTGTCCCAGAGCTTGGAATAGTAAAAATATTCCGATAACATTGTTAGGATCGATTCAATACAAGGATTTCAAAAATATCAGTTTCGTAATTTTTCGATAACTAAAAGTAATAGATATTGCATTTATACGCGTATTTTCTTTACTACCGGTATATTATTAGTCTTGTTTACTATTCATTGTCCTATACGACTATTCATTACTATTCATCTATCTCTACTTTACCTTACAGCCTATTCTTACTACCAATATACCTATTTTTCTACTTTTTTTCATTTCAATACACCTTCACATCAATCATACTTCGCATCTTTATTACTTTTTATTATAAAACAAACAATAATTCTCTCTTCCTCTCTCCTCAATAGTGGCCGGCACTAGCCCCTCTCTCTTCCAACTCAATTATTTTTATTTTTCAGATTTTATTACATCTAATTTTTACTCCAAAATTTCTATAAATACCCCATTTCCCTTCACTTCTTTCACACCATCTTTACACATAACAAAACCATCTCAAACTCACTCCATAATTCTCTCCATAAATTTTTCTCTACCAAAACTCTCTTTTACCAAATACTCATAAAATTTCTCTCTATACACAATCCAATTACCATTTCTTAATAACTACATAACCATACATCCACCACCTTCATTCTACACTATAAACACCTTAGGTAAAAACTCCTATCCTTATTTTATTTATTCGTGTCATGTAACTAGCATGACCATTGAGTAATAAAAGCAACAACATGTTCATGTTTTGTTCTTGTACATTAAATTCAAATTTTATTATGTTATTATTATGTTCATTTATTAAAGATATTATTGTTGTTATTATGCTAACTTCTTATTCATATCTAACTAAATATATTTATGTAATTATATGTAATCTTTAGAGCTTATAAGCTCACTTGTTATTTAATTTCATGCTTTGTAATTTATTTATTTCATGCTATTTTAAGACTAGTCTTTCTAGTCTTAGACCTGTCCTTATCAAGTCAAAACAACATTTTCTTTTTTTTTTTTTCTTAATTCTTTTTGGGACTAGTCTATTCTTAGTCCTGGGATACCTTGATGAAGCTAAGGTTCCCAATACTTGATATTTCTATTGAGTTGCTTTCTATATTACTTATTATGTCTTTTTTATGTTTTTCATATTTTCATGATTTTGTATTGATGATCATACATGAACATATTATTTTTGTCTCAACAAGATAAAGAAGGAAATGTGTCACACCCCAAAGGATACCCTAAACATAACAGTCTGCCACACTCGATAATTAAACTCAAGTATAACAACCTTAATCACTCCATGAGTTTAGACACCGGGTGTAAGGCTTACGTTCAACATATAAGGAACCATACTTTGAATCAAAATAGCTTAATTATACATACATAGCGGTAAGAATATAAATCATAACAATTGTAACCAGATTAATCTATTACAAGATCTAAGGGGCATACCTTTTTAAAATATTAAGAGTCCTTAGGTTTGCAAAAGTCTCTTACAACAATATATCATATATAAGATTAAGGAGATTTAACTAGAAGTCTATGACTAACGTCTAGGTCCCGATTTCTTCAAAAAGCTCCTTAACTTCCAAAAGATATACTTGCGGAAAGTGGCATCTCGGGAATAGCCATAAATAATCATACTGCAACAAGAAACTATAAGGATATAAGCTTACGAGCTTAGTGAGTTTCACTTCCAAATTAAATACTTCATCATACAATAAAGCAAACAAGTTATATTATCAATCATATGAAATATACAAGCACATGAGCATACAATACATAAGACTTTCCAGGAGTCCTATGTTGAATGGATTTACGCCCTCCATTCGAGGTTAGGTTTTTCAGGCCCATACGATCATAGATTTCAATTTTTCTTATTTACATTGTGGTTGATTCAGGTGCCCATCCACTCAAAAATTTTGTAGTTGATACAAGTACCTACACCACTTCCATTTTATTTTAGTCATTATGTCAACATTCGAGTTTTCAGGCCCCTCGTTGCCCAGCTATTATGCCTTCTTTCCACAAAGATATAATAACAAATGCAATGTGACAAAACATATGGTATGCATGATCAATTTAATTGTAAGATCATCTCATATTATTTAAGCGAATTAAAGGCGATCATAGATATTGCAGACATTTCAATTCTGTACTACGTCGTACAAATATTTATAACAATTTCCATTTCGATATTCTTATCATCGATTCAATAAAAAAGAATTCACATGCACATCCCAATTTATTTTGCCCTTATACTAATGCCACTATCATTATAAGCACAATCATAAGCATGTAATTTAAAGATAGTGAACTCACTTTGCCATAGCGCGAAAAATCCACTTAATCGTAATAGTCCTCGGAAGGTCTAGTTCGTCTCCCAAGTCACTTAGTCAAAAGAAATAACTCTAATGAGTATTCTTATAAAGTTTGAGTGAACTTATAAATTCTATTCTAACAAGTTCTTCAAAGTTCGCCTAAGAGAAAATTCCAATTTAAAACGGCCATAACTTGATCATTTTAATTCGGAATTTCGCATATTATATACCGATTTCTACCTATTCGACGAGAGATATATATTTCTAAAGTTATTTCCATCAAACAACGTCGTTAGGTCTATGAATAGTAGGGTACAGAATGCTATACGAAATTCCTATCCCACAAATCAATTCCTGACTTCAATCCAAGTATCATTCCAGAGCTTTGATAGATACTCAGCTATTATTATATCTTAAAAGACTCTTTTATATACATATATAACTCAATATCATACATGATTCATGGGTGTTGGTAAATCTATTTTTTCATATACTTAGATAATGCTTTATATGATGTGTAAGACACTATTTTCCTAACGTTGTTTCTACTAAGTGCATTATGTGTACATACATTACCTACAAGTTATTATTATGAATGTCAAGAGATGAGCTATCTATATGTATATCCTCAATGATATATGATAACAAAAATTCTTTTAGAAAACTTTTTCTTTGCAAAACTTTTGAAGTTACTAGACTTAAGAAAACTAGTTTTATTTCTTGCAAAATCACACTTGCTTTAATCAAAACTCAACCTTAATGACCTATATGCCCAACACCTTCATTATTTTAATAAAATTTATTTTGGAGTTGGAAAATAGATGTTTTCATAGGTGGTTTAGTAGTTACAAATTTTACAAAATTTTTAAGGAACGAAAACATTGTCTAATCTATACTTTGAAACCTTTCCTTGTTTTAGGATCATACTTTGATAACTTTCATTTATCCTTGTCAAAAGTAGGTCTTTATTACATGTATCCCCTAGAACATCTATTTTTCTATAAAATTTCTCATTTTAGCATTTGGAAATAGGTGTTTAAATAGAGGTCATTTTCAAATCCGAATTTTGAAATTTATATTTAGGGTTGTTTCTTTTGTAAAACTCATTTAATCTTTCAAAAACTATCTCCTAATCAAACCTACTCCTTAAGGCTTCTATTTCATTAACAAAAATCTTGTTTTAGGGTTGAAAAATAGGTTTTCATATATCAAGCTTTCCTTATAACGAATTTTAAGTTTGCTGTTGGGATTGAAACATCACTTTTGTAAACTTTTCCTTGTTTTGAAAATATTCCTTAGTAGATCTAAGCTTTACTCATCAAGATCACTCATTTATGATACCTATTCCCTAAGCATTTCATTTTTAATGTAAAATACTCATTTTGAAGTTGAAAAATAGCTTTTCTATATAGGGTTCTTTTTTATCCGAATTTCAAAAATCTATTTTTGTTGAAATCAAAATAGATCTTAAGCTTTCTAACATTTTCCTACTATTATCATGCTATTACAAGTCTTTTATGTATATAAAACAAAAAACTAAGACATTTATGAACTCAAAACAACTAGATCTAGTTTATTATACTAATCATAAATGCAAATGTACTATGATCATTATGTAGATATGGTTAAATGATGGATAAATGCACAAAACAATAATAATAACAACATAACTAAAAAACAAAGCATAACAATAGCAAAAACAACTTAAATAACAAGATCTACAATATTGTGATGGCAATGACCTCATGTTCAAGTGTTTCCACATCCCTAGCTTAAAGTTCATGGGGATTTTTGAGTGGAATCGCACATGAATAATTTTGCCATTATATGTTTTTAATGTAGTAGGGTATAGATCCATTACCTATTAATGGTTTGGAACAAGAAAACTTGAAAGAAAAAAAATGTTGTGTGAGTGTGTGTGTGTATGTGTGTGTGGAGTGTCATGGCATGGAGAGAAAGAGAGGGAGAGAAAAAAAAAATTCCAAGGGTTTGTTTTAGAGAGAAAAGAAAGAAAGTGAAAAGTGAAAAGTGAAAAGTATAAAGGAGTATATATAAGGAATGGAATTAGGGTTTGTGTAATAAAAGAAGAAATAAATAAAATAAATTGAGAGAGAATAGAGGGAGAGAGCATCGGTTCATGAAGAGAGAGAGAGAGAGAGAGATATGTGTGTTGTATTGTGTAAGTTTCAAAATTAAATTAAATAATTTTAGTAATAAAAGTTGTATTGGAAAAGTAAATGTAAGGAAAATGATGAAATATTGTTAGAATAGGGTATGGTGGTTGTACTTGATGAATAGCTGATTAGAAATCAAAAAGTAGATTAGATAATTAAAGTACCAGTAGTAAAAAAAATACTATGAAAAGGCTATAATTGTAACTTTTATAACTCAAAAAATTATAACCGATATAATTGGAAATCTTATGAAACTACGAATCCAACAGTAGTAATCATATTTTTAATATCTCGAGCCTGGGACATGCTTTTCAAAGACTATATCCGATTAGGTTCGAAATAGGTCGAAAATTCACTAATCTGATATTTTTAAGCATCCTAATATTATTACGAACCAATCTACACTTTCACTTATATTTTGATTTCTCGGTTTAAGAACACGGGGTTGTTGGATCTACACTGCTAGGGTTTCCTGGGAACTTGTTAACTTAGGGTTTCCGGTTGACTTTCAAGTTTAGGATTTAAGCTCAAGTTTACCCTAAAAATTAGGGGTTTACAAAATGTTTCCTTAAATAAAAAGATAGAAGTTCTTTTCCAAAATAAATTTTGTCATGTAAGAAATGATTTTTCATAAAGACTTAGGAATTTATCTTAATAAATCTTTTCCAAAAATCTAGAGGAGTTCATCAAAAGTTTTTAGTAACCAAAGAATATAAGAATTTTTAGATAATACATAAAGTACATATATCATACATACACTTTACAAAACCATAAATGGAAAAGTTTTCTTCAAAATCTAAAATTTCAAATTATTGTTTAACAAAAGTTTTACTAAACTTCATTAAGAAAGTTTCTTTTATAAGGATAAAAAATCTTAAGGAATAAAGTTAGTAAACAACTTAGGAAATCCTTTTAAGTAAATGAGATAAACTTAAGGAAATGTTAAGAAAATGTAAAGTTTGATAGATTTTAACTACTCTCAAATAGTATTTAGAATCAATCTCTGGAAATTAAGTTATAAGGAACTTATAAAGACAAAAATTATTCTTTTGAAATTTGAAAGACTATGGAAATAGAATTAAATAGGGGAAAATACTCACTTAAAATAATCTAAGAAATTTTTCCAACAAGTTAAGTGGAAATTTTCAAAAGTTTGCTTTCCAAATTTCTAGAAAACATTACTTTTACAAAAATCATGATTGAGATAACTCATTAATTTCATGCATATGATATGAGTCAATATATATACATTTTAAAGGTTTTTCCAACTATAATAATATCTATATTTTGATACAAGTATTCTTTTTAGATAAAGAAAAGTTTGCAAAACTAACTTTTGAAAACTAGAATTTTCGTGATGAATCTGTACCCTATAGTTTCGGGACCCAAACGACTTTTACGATGAGAATAATCATAGAAACGGATAGATCATTCCGAATAGGTAGGAAACGGTCTATTATACATGAAATTCCGAGTGAAAATGAACATGTTATGGCCATTTTAAGTTGGAATTTCTACCTATACAAATTTTACTGCAACTAGAAAATAGAGTTAGAAGTTTTGATTAGAAATTCCATGGAATACTCATTTTGGGTATTTCCTTTGTTTAGGAACTGAGGAGGATGACGTATACTACCCCGAGGACTACTTCGATTGAGGGAGTATCGTCATGGCCGAGTGAGTCTGCTTCCCTTATTTTTCATGCTTATGTTTGTGCTTGTAAATTTAGTTGCATTAGACTTAAGGAAATATAAAATTAAAAATGTATGTATTGATAACATGTTGAAAGAATATTAAGTATATCGAGACACAGAATGCTTGTAATAAATTATATGTTTATTAGCACGTTGAAGTGTCTGAAATTGGTTGATCACTTGCAAAAATTGAAATATAATGGCTAGGCTCTAAATAAAAGTTGATGCATGCACTTCATAAGTTGAGTCACATTACATTCGCTATTATACAATTGGTGGTACAGTGTATGATAGTGGTGGTAGGCATAACCGATGTATTATTTATGTGGTGATAGGAGCGGTAAAAACTACATAAATTGATGGCTAATAAGAGCCGGTAATAACTACATATTTTCAATGGCGAATAGGAGCTGGTAAGATCTATAAAAATAGTTTTAAAAGAAATGATGGCTGTAATGGGCCGGAATACCTAACCCCGAATGAAGGACGTAATTCATTCAACATATTATTCTCGAAAAATCATATGTCTTGTATGTCCACATGCTTATTGCATTGTATTTGCTTGTCTAATAAACTTAGTTGTTATTTTGTTTTAAGTATGATTATTAGGATTATACTCACTAAGCCCGTAAGCTTACGCCCCTATAGATAGTTGCATTCACAGGAACACTTGTTTTTATACCCGAGGTCTCCTCTTATCCGCGTAAGTTTCTTTTGGGAGCTTTTGAAGAGTTAGACTAGAATTCCTTTAAAATCTTTTGATGTAATATTTAAATTTTTGTAAAGACTATTAATTATTTCGATCCTTGGAGTTTTAACAGGGGTATGCACCTAAGAATCATGTAATTAGACCTTTAATTGTTATTATTATGATCTATTTCATTTCTAGATTCTTGTATGTTCATTATAATTGCTTAGACCACACTTCCTAAAAGCATCTCATATTATAGTGTTAGATGCCTTACATGTAATACCGAGACTTTCGCATGACTAGGGTAGTCATTCTTAAGTCTTGATATTATATGTGGCGGATCGCCACGTTTAGAGTATCCTTTGGAGCATGACAAACTTTCTCAAAATTTTCTCTACAAATTCTTTCTACATAATTCCTCTCTACCAAAACTCTTTTCAACTAATCTCTTTCAAAATCCCTCTCTACACATAAACCATTTATCCCTATCAATATCCACAAAGTTTTCCAACTATCATCTTCTTCTTCAACATAAACACACTTAGGTAAAACTTCTTACCATTATTTTTCCATGTCATGCACCTTAGCATGACCATGGTATTGTTTCCTAAGAGCTCATGTGAGTTATAGAAGCAACAACTTGTTCATAATTTGTTCTTACACATGCTAAGAATTTTGATTTTATTATTTTGTTATTATTAAGATAATATGTTGTTATTATTGTTATTATGCTCCTAACTTAACTTTGTATCTATATTATTACCTATATGTATATCTATATATTTCTTAGAGCCTAAATGCTCACTATGCTCACTAACTTTTACTAACATGCTTTTATTATTATTATTATCATCATTATTATTAATTATTATTATTATTATTATTTGCTTTTCTTTTCCTTCTTTTTAGGACTAGTCTATTCTTAGTCCCGAGTTGCCTTGATAAAGTTAAGGCTCCTAATACGTGACCGGGATACCCTGATGAAACCAAGGCTCCTAATACTTGACCAGGATACCTTGATGAAGCTAAGGATACTAATACTTTACCGGGATACCTTGATGAAGCTAAGGTTCCCAATACTTGATCTTATTATCTTGCTTATATTTTTTACTTCTTATATCTTTCCTATATTTTTATGCTAAATACTCATATACATGTGTCATCATAATGATATTGTCTCAACAAAATTTAAAGTGGAATTTTCTTTAATGAAGGACAATGAAACTAAACTTTATATATATATATATATAATATAATATATATCCCTGTCACTAAATCAAGATTTTGTTGTCAAACACATAGGAAAATTATTTTACAATTTCCTTTTAAAATCATCAAGATTTTTCTTAAATGATAATAAAGATGATTTTAACAAGGAAATTAACCAATGAAATAAACATTTTCTTTTATTATGATAAGTCACATGAAGCTTATTAAAACTTAGTATTAATAACTCTTTGATAAGCAAATTTTTCTTAAAAAGCTTACTTATAGTATTATTACCAACTCCATAATAAAAACAAAAAAACTAGACTAGTTTTCAAAGTTAAGATAAAATCAACTCACTAATTTATAAATCCACTTAGAAAAATAAAGGTTGCCAAGATTCTAAATGGTAAACCCATTTTTTTTTAAAAAAAAAAGAATGTAAACATGATAAATTAAAAAACAATAGATACTATCAACAACTTAAGAAAATGTTGAAACATGATTTCCTTCTAAGTAAAATTAGTAAAGGACTTAAAAGACCAAGTCCTAGAAATAAAATTTATCTAGGAAATAAAAATATAAAAGGAAAAAGATATACAACTCAAATTATTATAGGCTATCAATAACTTAATAAAATTTTGGAAACTACATTTTTTTTCCACTATAAGTAAAATTTGTAGAAGACCAAAGTTAAGAGAAAATTTATTTATTTTAGAAAAGAAATTGGAAAAAAAATAAGAATATACTCATTTATAATAGCCTAAGAAATTATAAAGTTCTTCCAAAACACTTAGAAAAGGAATAGTTAAGATTCAAGTTTTCAACACTATAACATAACTTGTTTTACAAAAAATAATCATTGAGACAACACCATTAAATTTTTCATACAACATGAATCTATATATATATATAATATATGTATTCAAATGATTTTTCAACCATATAAAATCCATATCTAAGCTAAAGTATTTTTAGGATAAAGAAAAGTTTGAAAAATTGTATTTCAAGGGCTGTGATTTTCGTGGTAATTCTGCACCGACATTTTTCGTGAACCAAAAGAATTTTTATGACAAAGATAACGTTAGAAATAGATAGATATTTTCAAGTAGGTAGAAAATGGTATATAATATAAGAAATTTCGAGTTAAAATGAGCAAGTTATATTCATTTTAAGTTGGGATTTTCCTCTATACGATTTTTGACGAACTTAGTGAAATAGAATTAGCAAGTTTAAGTAGAACTTACAAGAAATACTCATTTTTGGTATTTCTCTTGTATGGGTGACGTGGAGACCGAGTTTCCGAATCCCAAGGATTACTTTGACTAGAAGTTTTTGCGCAAATGGCCGAGTGAGTTTATTTCTTACATTTTTGCACTTATGCCTTTGCTTGTAAATTAGTGACATTAGACTTAGAAAAAGATAAAATGGAAAAGTGCATTGGCTTTACTTGTATGATTGAAATTATGTTTAAGTATATCGAGGCAAGAATTGTTCGAAATGAATGTTGATCTAGTGTAGGAATGATTGTCACGCCCCGAGGGTATTCTAATAATGATAATCAAAAACCCTTCAATCACCATTATTAGTTTACCTTCCAGGTATGACATGATTTTCAAAAACAGGATCTTTTAGTTGCTTGGATGGAATAAACAAACATATAAGATGTAAATTAGTAAACAACTATTACAAACTACTATATTACAGATCATATGCTTCAGAATTCCTTATAACCTTAACTGATGCTTCTAATGCACATTACATGCACCGTAAGACTACTACAGATATAGATATTCTAATTCTATACTAAACTTCAAACTTCTGGCTTCTAGTCTCTTACCGGGACCATGCTCCTGCTAGTAATGAGCCACGGTCGCAGAGTGAACCTGAAAGGACTGTGGGAGTGTGAGCTAAAACACGAGCTCAGTGAGTAATCAGAAATTATTACACATAGCATACAAGTTATTTAACAATCATATGAAATGCAACAATCACACAAATGAACATTACAAGCTTGGATAATCCGGAATCCAAACAGGATGAAGATTTACGCCCTCCCATCGGGGTTGAAGGATCACAATCTATGGTCCACCTACCCAGGAGATACTTAAGCTTTCAGGAAATAACAATCTCAATTTAGTTATCTCTTTATACTTAGCATGTTTCATTATTTATTTCCTGTTTAACTTTAGAACTCCATTAAGTGTTAGTTATTCTCAAGTAATACCATAAGCGGCGTCCTTCGTTTACCATGTAGTTCCTATGGTATTAACAGAACAAAAGTAATCTTGCAATTAACTACTAGCTCTCTGGTCTAGATAATTCAAGCATTACCAGAGATCCGAGAATCTAACACGTAGTAGGCTACCACTTACTCAATGCTTTTTATGCATAGTATGTAATGCATGATTATTTTTCATTATGGTACCAGGAGTTATTAGTCCATTTAAGGGTGATCAACCAATACAGACAATTCATTATATACTACAAACATTATCCAGATACAGGCAATTGTGTTATCACTTGTTTTAGAGTGACATGGCAATCAATAGAATACAATCCACAACTTTCATATTTTAAACAGATCATCAATTTTCATTATCTTTTTATTGAAGGTTCACTACTAGTACAAGCACAACCAATGTAATAAAACTGAATCACTCACCTGCCCATCCTAGTTAATCGTAGTAATCTTCAGGTAGGTCCTCCCCAATACCCGAGTCACCTATTGAGATAGACAATATAAAGATTAAAAAAATTCCTAGACTATATAATATAGTTTCTAAGAATACTTAAATGTCCTAATGGTGGGTTGGGTATTTGTTTTATTCTTAGCTAATTCTTTTGAAATAGCTTTAAGTTCTAAATCCTTGCACCCACGGTTTTATTGTATTGGTTCTGTTTGGATATGTAAATCGATCAAATGGGGTATTTGAAAAGTTAATAACATCATTAATTCATTTTTATTGCCTAAATATATCAATTTTCTTTTAAATTACTTAATAAATTTTTCTTATAGGCTATAGATACTTCTATGCTCATAAATTTGGAGTATTTAAATTTCCATTGTTATCTGTTTTCATATAGCTATTCTAGTATATACTTAATATTTACTAACTCATAATTTATACATATATATATCTTGTTATGAAAACATTTTCACTAATAAAAGAATTTATTAACTTAATAATAACTATTTTCGAATTTATTTCCCCTTTTTCGAAAATCGTAAAAACATTAATAATTAACATCAATAATAGTACTAAAATAATTATACTATCAATAATACTAATAACAATAATAATAACAATAATAATAATAATAGTAATAATAATCAATAATAATAATAACAATAATAATAATAACAATAGTAATAATAATCAATAATAATAATAACAATAATGACAATAATAATAACAATATTAATAAATATAATAATCATTCAATTTCCGAAAAAAATTGGATGGAATAATTATATTTTATCACATTAAGAATTATACTAATGGTCTTATATTTTAGTTAAAGTAATTTTGGTCTTACCTTCATATTATTTTTAATAATATTTTCGAAAATTTAACAAAAATTCTTTTAATAATAAAAAGATTATTAAAAATTATAATTAAAAACTTAATATCCGAAAATTACTTACTTAGGTAATTTATATTTCAAAAACTCCTTTTTGAATTAATAATGATAGATTAAGTATTAAAACATTCTACATTTAATAAAGTTAGAAAATAATTTTGTTTTTGAATTTAAATAAATAAATAAATAAAATTCGGATTTACTATTATATATTATTATTACTATTCCAGAAAATGAATAAATGCAGGAAAAATATTAAAATTTCCAGAATTACTTATATTAATATTTATTATATATTTATATTTATTTAGGTTCGTTTTTCTTTTCTTCTTTTTCTTTTTTTTTTTTTAAATTGGCCGAGAGGTACACGGGGTGTACACGCCCGTGTACCCAGCCCGTGCTCATCGGGGGAGCACTGTTCATCGTCTTCCCCGATGAGCCGCGGCAAAATCCAGCGAATCCAGACGTTAGAACGTCGGGATTTTGGTTCTAAACTACTCCTAGGAACATTAGAAGCCTAAATATCCAAGAAAAACTAGATATAAACAACATGTTCATCGTAAATTTGGATCATCGAGCTCGGTTAGGGTTTGGAAAGATTACCTTCGTCGTGACGTTCCGATGAAATTCGAAGCTTCCAGCTACCTTGGTTAGCTTCCTAAGATGTCTAAGAGTTAGTAGCAATCCTTAAAACTCAAAGAAAATTCGTAGAATAACATCACTTACCTCGAGCTCGTTTTTCACGCGTTTTCTAAGGTTTTTGTTCGAAATTTCGAACTGGGTTGATGCGATGGTTTAAAATTCGTTTCCTGGCTTTGTTCGACTCCTAATGATCTATGGATGAGTTCTGGAAGGTTTGAGAAGATTTGGAAGTCGTTTACTTGTCCAACCGAGCTTGTTAGCATATATATATATGTATAACCTAGTGTAACATTCTAGCCGCGTTCCTTCCTCATTCTGAACGAAATTGCTCTTGTTTTGTTGTCCATTTGGTCCTTTGTTTGATTGTCATTAAGGCTAAGGTGACCTGTCAAATTTTCATTTGCTTTGGAGAAGATTTGTATTGACTTTAACACAAATAATGGAGGAAATTCGGCTCACCAAATTCAATGAAATCTCAGCCCTCCAAAATATGTATAATTCGTCTCCAGCAAGCCAGGATGATGTATATATATATTATATAATAGTTAACTATTATTTAGTTAGGTTTTCGGGTAGTTTAATACAATATTAGGGTATATTTTAGCTTATATATGTAAGTATATATATACAAAGGTCTTTAATGAATCCTATGAAGTGTTTAGTTTAACAAAAAGTACAAATTTAAACTTTAATAATACGTATCTAATTGTTTAAGAAAAACTTGTCCTACGCGATTTGAGTTTGAAAAGCTTTTCGGGTCAATTTTCGTTTCAGACTCCAAGGGCTTTAGAAAACCCTAATTTGGTTATTGGTATGATTCAATTCTATATTTGAAGTCTAGATCTCAAGTTATATATCAATTTATGTTTTTATTGGGTATTTATAATCCTAACGGTTTATCCTAAGAACACAATTTTCCAACTACAACTCTATTGAATCATTTATGTAATAAAGCTACTAATATATGGGCTATACTAGTTATACATTTTAGATTTGGATACTCAATATGAAATCTTATCAATGTAGTTTACTACTAACTAATATTCTCAAATTTTAGGGTTTCAATGCAAGTATAGGTTCATTACTATACCTTGGTTTAATTCCAAAGCTTTATCGAATACTAAGATAATCACTTGATATTCACATTTAGGTTTTCCTATATATTCTATCTGTTTGACAAAGATTCGGGTTTAGGATTGGAAGTTTCCTTTGATCATAACCTGAGTTATTAACTCGGAATACTAAATCTTGTTTTTGGAATCACTTGAGGTCAAAGAGTTCCTTTTATAAATCTATGAGTCCTAAACCGATCAAATTTAAAGTATCTATCTAATTAGAGTTTCTAATTAATTCTTAAGGTTACTAATCAACCCATAATTTCTAATCTAGGGTTGTATCATATGGTGGAAGTTTCGGGGTTTACAATGATTGTCTATGAATTCTATGATCACTCATAAAATATTTAATCATGCCACGAGTATTTAATTAAATTGATTCATACATATGATTGGGTGAGTTCATTGCATTTATATAACTCTTGGTGAGACAAAGATATAGTAAGGAGGTTTATAGAACCCGTAAGATCTATAAAACGATGAAGGATTGCCTGGATTAAATTTCGGTGAATATAACACCTGAATAAAATATGTTTTACAGTTGGGTAGTGGCTCGAAAAAAACTACAAAGGAAATTATATTTTTAAAAATCGGCTTATTCGATCTGCAACACCTAACCTCGAATGGAGGGGTAAATCCATTCAACATATGATTCCCAGAAAATCGTATGTATTGTTTGCTCACGTGCTTGTGCATTTCATATGTTTGTTTAAATAAACTTATTTGATTATTTGTTGTTGAGTGTTTAATTGAGGAAATAATTCTCACTAAGCGCATAGCTTAGACCCTCTTAGATATTTCTTGTAGTACTCATATCTTTGGTTGGAACCCAGGGGATACTTCAACCAAGTAATACCTTTTGGAGCAAAGAGCTTTTGGCTAGAATTCAAGAATTAGGAGTAGAAATAGATTTTCAAGTAGAAATTCACAATTGTAAATGGACTTTGGTAAAATTAGATGTTTTATAGGGGAATGCCCCTTTAAGTTTGTAAGACTCTTCATATATCTTTTAAGAACCTTGATTTTATTGTTATGATCTACATTCTTAATTGCTATTATGTATAACTGCTTAAATGGCTTGATCCAAAGTTTGGTCCGCTACGATTGTAAAAGTATGCCTTACACCAGATATCGAGACTTTTGGGATGACAAAGGTTGTTATACTTAAGTCTTAATATTGAGTGTGGCGGGCTATCATGCTTAGGATACCCTTTGGGGTGTGACACATTAAGATACCATCCTTATTAATAACATGGCCTAAGAAAGACACCTGTTCTAGCTAGAGCCCACACTTCTTGAACTTTGCATCCAATTTGTTTACTTCCAATCTGCTTAGCACTAACCTTAAATGTTCCTCATTCTTTTCTTTGTTTTTGGAATATATAAGTATGTCATCGATCAAATACACTACAATTTTATTTAAGTAATATCTAAAGACTCTATTCATTAAATCCATAAGCATAGCTAGCATGTTTATAAGACTAAGGGGCATTATTAAGAACTTATAATACCTATATATGGCCCTAAAAGTTGTTTCCTGTGCATCTTTAAGCTTAATTTTCAATTGATAATACCTTGACCTCAACTTTATTTTAGAGCACCTGTGCTCTTGTCAATTGATGAAAAAGATCATCAATTCTAGGCATAGGGTATTTGTTATTGATCGTTACATTGTTTAACTCTCTATAATCTATCCACAATGCAACGCCTTAAAATAAAGCATTACAACCCACCACGTATCCCCTCTTATATAGGATACGCAAAGGCTTTATTATCCACAATTTTGCAAACTTCACCTGTAAATACTCATAGGGTATCTCATAGGATACGAAATCTGTTAAAAACTATAACTCATACTTCATATAACATAAACTCCTTGTTCAAGCATAAAAATTCAAGTTGACATCATAGTCAACAAAATTCAACAAAAGCTAAATATGTTTACATTAAAAATCTTTTCAAGTGGAACTAACAAAAGCATCAAACTACAAATCTAAATGATTAATCATGTCTTCTCTTAGAAATTTGGTATATGAAGCCTAATCTTGGCTGGGTAGTCAGGTCTACTATCGCCATCCCCGCTGTCAAAGAAAAATCATATCTGGAAAGATCATACACTATATCTTCTTCACCTGTACCTGAAATTAAAAAATGAGCGGCGACGCCCAGTATGATAACTCCAATCCAAAACAAATGCATATGCACATGCAAAAGGCATATAATTCATGCAATTTAAACTAATGCAAACAGTCATATTATTATCTTCTTAAGTCAACAAAACAACACAGTTCAGTATTAGGTATACTCTAATCCTGAGCTCGGAGTTACTCAGACCCCATTGAAAATCATACAACTTTTTGAAAATAATAATCATATACATATATGGATGAGTGGGTACTGCCCAAACATCCCGAATCCAGAACACCTAATTCTACCGGAATCATATCAAGGCACGAGTCCACTAGGGACAACCTCACACCAAGATCATCAGGGTGCCTCACGAGTATCACTGTCTGCCAGGTCTTTACTGGTCAAAGCCAAAAACAACCAAAACATATAATTATTAAACCGAATAAAGATTAAGTTTATTAAGAAATTCTGTTCCTACAAGCATTCAATCAATACTAAACTTACAGACAAAAACAGCAAGCAAGGATTGGTCGTACCTTCCTCAATTTTCAGGAATTCCAATATGAATCTCTAAAAAAAAATCCCTTATCGACAGCACTCAACCACAACCAAATATCCCGAATCTCCACAATACTTCAATCAATATTAACAATACAACAACAAACCCAAATCTCCCAATTCCTATCAACAACATACATAATATAATAAATAAGAACACGATATAAACAAATCCTAATGTACTATAACTCCCGAAATCCTAACCTGACAAAGAAAATCACCAAGTTGCACCATCTAACCTGATCAATCTTCCATAATTATCTATAGAATTCGATAATCCTTCAAAACCCTAACATTATATGACAACAAGGACACATAATGATCATCTAATCACACATTATTCAACTCCATCAAAGAAAAGACCGAACTTATTGATTTTGATCACCAAAATCCAACTTACATCCACAAATTCGGATCCCAACCAATGTAGAGTTTCCTTCATGCAAACAAATCACAAAATCCTTAGAATTTTGCATGAAATTCATATAAATTTGATATGAGAACATTATACTTATTTGTTTTAATCACAACACTCACTTCTTATCCAACCGAGACAGATTAAATCCAAGATCTAAATCTTTCCCACATTTTTCCTTCAAGAACACACAAACCCTAAGCAAACTTGTACAAAATCATATTTAATCAATGAGAAAATGTTATAATCACTTACTTTAGATCAAAAACACCCTCTGGATAATTCTCTAAGCCTAGATCTCCAAGAACACTCCAAAACTATCTTATACAAAGGAGAAAATGTTAAAAAACAAATATGTCGGAACTATCTTTCGCGTCTCATATTTATATAAATTTGGTCATATGCCGGCCCTACGCCGGTGGCGTACGTGTAGATCTTGCCGGCGTACACCCTACGCTGGCAAAATTTACACGAGCACTGGCAGCGTTCATCGAGGCTTTGAATTCTAGAACTTCGATTCCTACTACATACGCCATCAAACCCATGCCCTAAGCCGGCGGCATTCCCAGCCGGTGTTGAGAGAAACCCTAATGTACACCGGTGGCGTTCCACCCAGCGTTAAGAAAAACGCTACTGTTCCCATCCTATGCCGTCTCTATACTGGCAGCGCAGATTCTCCAGGAGGTGGCGTACAATCTGTCAAAAATTGTAGAAATCCGAACTTCAACATTTGTTCTACAACCAAACTTAAACCATTACAATTTACTTGTTTTGACCTTAAACTCATCCTATATCATCTCATGATTCATATTTCATTATATTTTCATCTTTATTTCTGTATATTACACACAATATCATACTTTAGTCTTTCTCCTTCATAAAGAGAACTAGGGCTCCCCTTGGTGAAACACTGAGTCTTATAAAGCCTTTATCTAATAACTCCTGCAGTTGCTTCTTCAATTCAACTAATTTTGTAGGCATCATCCTATAAGATGTAAACCTTTGAAATTTTGATTAATTTTAAGCTTAATCTTAGAATTTAGATCCAACATTCCTGTATTCTTTTGCCCTAGACAACGAAGTTGAAATAATTAGTGATAATAGTTCGTAATTATATAAGGAAGCGTAAAAATATCATATTCACGAATTTTGAGTATCATTTGGACCCGAACGGGATCAGCTCTCGAAAAGCATGTCTCGGGGCTCAGAATAGTAAAAATATTTCGATAGTACCGTTAGAATCGAAATAATACAAGGATTTCAAAAATATCAGTTTCGTAATTTTTCGGTAACTAAAAATAACAGATATTGCATTTATACGCGTATTTTCTTTACTATTGATATATTGTTAGTCTTGTTCATTATTCATTGTCCGATACTACTATTCATTACTATTCATCTATTTCTACTTTACCTCACAACCTATTCTTACTACATATATACCTATTTTTCTACTTTTTTTCATTTCCAATACACATTCACATCAACCATACTTCACATCTTTATTACTTTTTATTACAAAACAAACAAAATTATTCACTCTCTCTCTTCCCTCAATAGTGGCAGACGACCCTCTCTCTTCCTCCATCAATTTATTTTTCTTTTTTAATTTTTTTATCACATCTAATTTCCTCTCCATTTTCAATAATAAATACCCAATCTCCCTCCACTTCTTTCACACCATCTTTAATATAACAAAACTCTCTCAAATTCACTCCATAACTCTCTCCACAAAAATTTCCTCTACCAAAACTCTCTTTCACCAAATACTCATAAAAATTTTCTCTATACACAAACCATCTACCATTTCTCACTAACCACATAACCAAACATTCACTACCTTCTTCCTACACCATAAACAATTTAGGTAACACTCCTACTCTTATTTTATTTACTCATGTCATCTAACTAGCATGACCATGGTATTGTTTTGAAACTCACATGAGTAATAAAAGTAACAACATGTTCATGTTTTGTTCTTGTATATGAAATTCCAATTTTTCTATGTTGTTATTATGCTTATATATATGTTGATTATTAATGATATTATTGTTGTTATTATACTCAAATCTAACTATATATATTATTAACTATATGTATATCTATATTTTTAAAGCCTAATGCTCAGCAACTATCTCTAACTTGCTATTATTATTACTTTTTCTTTTTCTCTTTTTGGACTAGTTTATTCTTAGTCTCGGGTTGCCTTGATGAAACTAAGGCACCTAATACTTGATCGGATTACTTTGATGAAGCTAAGATTCCCAATACTTGATATATTGACTTGCTTATTATATTGCTTATTTTGTCTTTCTTATATTTTCATATTCTCATACTACATATTCATGTCCATGCATGAACATATTGATGTTGTCTCACAAGAATTTCTTAAATAAAAATAGAAATTGAGAGTTCTTTCTAAAAGTAAACTTTTGTTATGTAAGAAATGAATTTTTCCATAAAGACTTAGGAATTTATCTTAGCAAATCTTTTCTAAAAATCTAGAGGAGTTCATCATAAGTTCTTAGTAACCAAAGAACATAAGAATTTTTAGATAATACATAAAGTAGATATTTCATACATACACTTTACAAAACCATAAAGTGAAAAAGTTTTCTTTAAAAATTAAAATTTCAAATTCTTGGTTAATAAAAGTTTTACTAAAAATTATTAAGAAAGTTTCACCAATACTCTAGAATATTAAGGAATAGACTAGTTTGACAAATCACCAAGAATGTTTCTTTTATAAGATAAAATGTTCTTGAGGAATAAAGTTAGTAAATAACTTAGGAAATCATTTTAATTAAATGAAATAAACTTTAGGAAAGGTTAAGAAAATGTAAAGCTTGAATAAATTTTAACCACTCTCAAATAGTATTTAGAAACTACCCTCTCAACCTCTAGAAATTAAGTTATAAGAAACTTAGGAAGAAAAATCATTTTTTTTAAGAAATTTGCAAGACTAATTAAATAGAATCAAAAAGGGGAAAATACTCACTTAAAAAATTTAAGACATTTTCCAACAAGCTAAGTGAAAATTTTCAAAGTTTCGCTTTTCTAATTTCTAGAAAATATTACTTTTACCAAAAATCATTGTTGAGATAACTTCATTAAATTCATGCATATGATATGAGTCAATATATATATATATATATATATATTCTAAAAGGTTTTTCCAACTACAATAATATTTATATTTTGGTAAAATTATTTTTGGATAAAGAAAAGTTTGCAAATTTAAGTTTTGAAAACTAAAATTTTCGTGGTAAATCTGCACCCTATGGTTTTGGGTCCCAAACAACTTTTTATGATAAGAATATGTCACGCCCCGAGGGTACCCTAGGAGTAATAAACAAGTTGCACTTGAATATTTTCACCAGATTACCTTCAGGGAGTGACAGGTTTTCAAAACAACAGGATCTTTTAAGTTGCTTGATAAGAAATAACAAATATATGAGAGAAATGATTTAGTGAATAACCATTACAAACTATTACAAACCATATATCTCTGTTGAAGTATACAACTAAATAATCTACTGTAATAGTACATAACCATCAACTAAAACAGATCTGTAGACTTCTAGCTTCAAAGCCCTTAGCGGAGCCATATTCCTGGATGTAACTAACCAGGGACGTAATGTGAACCTGAAAAGACTGTAGGAGTATGAGCGAAACCACAACTCAGTGAATAACCAGACATACCATACATCACACAAGTCATTAACAAATCATATGCAATGCAAGCACTCAACCGTATGCACAGATACAAGTTTGGATGATCTAGAATCCAAACAGGAAAAAGATTTACGCCCTCTTTTTAATGGGTTGAAGAACAAAACTCAATGACCCACCTGCCCAGGAGAGACTAAGTACACAGGAGAATCAACGATTTCTCGTTTAAATGTTATCACTTTGAATATAGTGGCTTCCACAAACCATCTCCTGCAATCCCCTTAGAAACTCCCTAAGTATTAATCATTTCAAAGCGATTCTACGGGCGACGTTCTTCGGTGCCTTTTAGTTCCTCATAGGACCGCCAGACCAAAGAGAACCTTGGAAGACTCACACATTGGATCAACCAAGCAAAAACAGAGATCCGAAATATTAATACGTAGCAGGCTGTCACAACTATATATGCAATAATGCAATTCGTGCAATGCATGTCCATATTATTTGGTTAAGTCCATAATTCTTAATCAAATTCGGGGTGATCATTCATTACACGCAATCATCAATATACTACTGCACAACACCAACCATTGCGTTATCGCTTGTATAAAGATATTTTAGCAATCATACAATCAGATCATATCATAATTTCAACAAACACCCATTGGGTTATCTTGCATTACATATTCAACTATTTACAACCACAACCTGTACAATATGACTGAATTACTCACCTGCTCATACCGACTCAGTCGTAGTAGTCCATTGGTAGATCTTCTAATGAGTCAAATACACCTATTTAAAACAAAATACTCATCAATACCATCTAGCTAAATCCCTAGATGTGATTAGTGTCCTAGACTCGATATTAATACTTAGTATTGTCGGGTTTTTTTCCTATTTAATCTCACATAATTGTTTGGTTATTTTTAGAAGTCATATTACTCAGGAATTTAACTTATTTCAATTTCCATTCTTATATATTTTATCCGATTAGAACAAACATTTGACTAGTCATTACTTTAATTAATACTAAATGTTTTCTTAATTCTAGGGTTTCAAAAATTATTAGATATTAATTCTAACGAACTTAAATACTAGTATTATAGTTAATATCTAATACATATTTATATAACCTATACATACTTGGGAGATATAATTTATATATATATATATATATATATTTGGTTTAGGTCAGAAAAGCTTTCGTTGGAAAAATTTAGCTGTAAGCCGGCTCAAGGCCGCCGGCCTAAATCCCCAGGTACCGGTGTAAAATCATTTTGAAGAAAAATTTCGTATCGAAAGCACCGGTGTTGAAAGCTGCCAGCTTACAACGTACGCCGGCCCTACACCGTCGGCGTAGATCTCCAGATAGCCGACTTACATCGAATTTTATGTGAAAATTATTTACATAGCCTCTGTTTGAGTGTAAGCCGCCTATACGCCGCCGGCCTATCCATGTAAGCCGCCGGCGTACATCGTTTACACTGCCGGCCTTGAGGCAGCATTACACTGTTCATCATCTTCTTCCTCGTTCGATTCTTTTTCTTTGATTTTTATACGTTAAAAACTTACTTAAACTACTTCTAAGAATTTATACATGATATATAAGGATATATAACAACCTTTAACACGTTTTAAAAACATAAATATATAGATTTTGATTCTTGAAACATAAGGCTAGGGTTTTGAAATTTTACCTCGTTGGAGCTCTTTGAGTGCAATCCGAAGCTTGTGTTTGTGTTTATTATGTTCCTAGGATGATTTTAAGTCAGTTACAAAATCATTCTTCGAACGAAAATCCTTTAAACCAAGTCCACTTACCTTTGAGCTCGTTTTTTTGAGGGGTTTTTAGCCTTGTATTTCCTTTGATCCGAGTTTTATGGTTTATAATTCTGTTTGTTTTTAGTTTCTAGTTTGATTTGGTTAATATTTGGGAGTATTTTCATGCTGGGAGATGTTGAGGATTTATGGCATTTGTTGGTTCTCATAAATGGCTTTAAACATATATATAGAAGAAGGAGAAATGGAACTGCGGCTGTTCTCCTTCGTTTTCCTCCGATTTTGATCTTCTTTGCTGTTGTTTTCCTTGTAATTAATGTGGATTTGAGGTGGCATTATTCCATTGGTCATGGGTCACTTTGGTTGAAGGGTTTGGTGAATTATTGAGCTCATTCTGGCGCCTCTTTCTTCCTCCACAATTTGCACCGAATTCCAGCCGGGATTCATGCATATATATAGTCTATTTTATTTAATTTAGTTTTAAGTTAATTATACGAGTTTACACGGGTATTTATTATATACTATTTGGAAGTTTTTGTACAAAAATGTGTGTATAAAGTTATATGAAACTCTTAAATCTCTAATAATACAAATTGAGGTATATATATACGTACTAATTATTCGTATAATTTATTTCCCGCGATTTGGATTTCTTAAGCTCATTAGGTCAGTTTTTGCTTCAGGCTCCGATAGCTTAAGAAAACTCGGTTTAGAATAGTAGCGTGATCCATTATTTTTTGAGTTAGATTTTGATTATTATTTATCAGTTTGTATTTTCGTTGTGTATTTAAAATCTTAACGGTTCATTTTTGGATCATCGTTTTCTAGTTATAAGCGTATATGATCATTTATATAGTATTGGACTTAATACAGAAATTAAACTATGTTTATATCTCTAGTTTTGATACTGAACATAAATTCTTATTAGTAGCTTTTAAATTTAACTAGGAATCTCAAAATTAGGGTTTAAGTCTAAATATAAACTCATTACTACTCGTTATTCTAGTCTTGAATCATTATCGAAATTAAAAACAATCATTTAATCTCTATATTCATATTCTCTATTTAAATCTATTGGTATACTAAGTTTTCGGGTCTTAGATTTTAGATCATATCTCGAATTAATTATTCAAGACACAAGATTTCGTTTTCGGTATTAACTAGGGTTAAAGAACTCTTTATTCAGTTCCTAAATCTTTCATCTATCCAAAAATCTAGATATTATCCTATTATTAGATTTCAATCAGAATCTAAATCTATTATCTAATTTATATAATCTATTATGAAGTCGGGTACTAATGTGAAAAATTCCCGGGGTTTACAGAATAACTTAGAAACAGATAGAACTTTTCGAATAGATAGAAAACGGTATATTATATGTGAAATTCCGAGTTAAAATGAGCAAATTATGGCCATTTTAAGTTATAATTTCCACTTATATGAATTTTACCGCAACTAGAAAATAAAGTTAGAAGTTTTGACTATAAATTCCATGGAATACTCATTTTAGGTATTTCCTTTGTTTAGGAACTGAGAAGGAGGACGTATACTACCCCAAGGACTACTTCGACTAAGGGAGTATCGTCATGGCCGAGTGAGTCTATTTTTGTCACGCCTTGAGGGATACCCTAAACGTGGCAGTAGGCCGTACACAATATGTAAATCCCCGAATTTTTGGATCTGAATTAAGGCTTAAACCCTAATCGGAAGTCAATCGGATTTTCAGAGTCAACAAAACCCTAGTTTATCGTAACCGCTTAAGTCTGCATTGTCGTTTTCTCAAGCCCTAGAAAATGAAGTTGGAAAAGTTAGCTATAATAGTTCGTAATAGCTATAGGTTATATAAAAATATCAGATTGGAGGAATTCGAGTGTCCTTTGAACCCGATCGGACATAGTTCTTGAAAAACGTGTCCAAAAGTCTGGAATAGGAAAATTATTTCGAATATACCATTAGACTCGTAAAAATATAAGATTTCCAAAAATATCAATTTCGTAATTTTTCGGTAGCTAAAAATATCAGATATCGCTTTTATCCGTGTATTTTCTTACTACCGACATTAAATTGTCATGTCTATTTTTACATTACACTATTTTCTACTATTCTATACTATTCACCTATCTCTACTTTTTCTTACAACCTACTCTTACAAACAATACACCTATTTCTTACACATTTTCATTTCCAATACAATTTCACATCATTCATTTCTTACTTTTAATTAACAAAATAACAAAAAAATAAAATTTTCCCCTCTCTTCCCTCCAAAAGTAGCGACGACCACCCCCCTATAATGCCCAATTTGTTTTATTTTTCACTTATTTAATTAACACAAATTACCTCCCACATTTTCCTAAAAATATCCCCTCATACCTTCACTTCTTTCACACCACTTCTACACTAAAGTTACTATACCAAAATCTCTCTCAAAATCTCTCAAGATTCTCTCAAGAAGTTCTTCCCAGTTTAGCTTCTTTTAGGTAAAAATTTCTCCAAGCTTGCTTTATGTTCATCTACTTAGTATGAGCTTAGTGTGTGTTTTCTAAAACCATGAAGGTTAAGAAAGCAACAATAGGTTCATACTTTGTTTTTGTTCATAATCACAAATTCCTTTATGTTCCTTTATGTTTATTACTATCTAATATATTTATATAGCTATATATATTATTTAGAGCATATAAGCTCATTGTCTTGCAATTTATTTACTTTTCTCGCACTTTATTTACTTCATTGCAATTTATTTAATTTTAAGTTGTTCTTAAGACTAGTCTTTCTAGTCTTAGACTTATCCTCATCAAGTCAAAACAATTCCTTTTTTTTCTTTTCGAGACTAGTCTTTCTTAGTCTCGGGATATCTTGATGGAGCTAAGGTCCCAATACTTGATTTACTTTCTTATTTGCTTAATCTTTCAAGTTATTATGTTCCTTTATATTTCTATAGTTTATGATTCATATTCATGCATGAACATAATGTTTTTGTCTCAATAAAAATAAATGAGGAAGTGTTTTCACAAACTAAAGGTTCTTGTTAAATAAAAATAGGAAATAGATTTCTTAAAAACTCATGAACATATTTGGAAATGATTTTTTTTTCTTAAATAAACAAAAGGTTTTATAAAAACTATTTTATCAAGTATTAGAAACTCTTTTAAAAATCATTACAAGAAACAAAAAAAAAATATCATTTTATTACTTTTAAAATTGTTGGAATCTAAGTTTAGAAAATAAAACCACTCCTTAGGAAATTAAAGTAGTTACAAGAAATTAATTTTAGAAAGAGAAATATTCATCTTAAATAACCCAAAAATGCTTTTAAAAGTAAAATGAATATTTCAATAAAATCTCAAGTTCAAAGTCTTTAAAAACCTTACTTTTCATAAGTTGAGACAACTTCATTTACTTCATACATTGGTTATGAGTCATTACATATATTTATATACCTTTCAAAAAGTTTACAAAATACTCGAAATATTCATCTTTTCAAATGAGCTTTGTTTACAAAAGGAAAACAAGGTTTGCAAATATGTGGCAAATCTGGTCGCTGTCTTTTCGGAACCCAAACGACTTAGTTTTATTGAAATAAGCTTAGAAATGCGTAGATCTTTTCGAGTAGGTAGAAAACGGTATATTATACGCAAAATTCCAAGTTAAAATGAGCAAGTTATGGCCATTTTAAGTTGAAATTTCCCTTATACGATTTTACCGCGATTTTAAGAAGAGATTAGAATCTTCAAGAATGGAAGTTTTATGAAAGACTCATTTTGTATTTCATTTTGTTTAGGTGACGAGGGACCCGAGATCATCTATCGAGGACTATTTTGATTAGATCTACCAATATGGAGTGAGTTATTCCTCTCATCAAGTTACATTTCCTTGTTTTGTGCTTATAAATAGAATCACTAGAAATTAGAGAAAGATAAAATGAACAATTGTCATGTGACTTGTGATTATGATTGCTTGAATATAAACTAGAATATCGGAATTTGGTTTGATAAATAATTTGTGATTCTTGTATTGATATGATGAGAATTGTGTTGATCACCTCTACTGGAACTAAATATTTTTGTTAAAGTTATATTGGAATTAATTCATGCATATCATATACATGGGTCACATTTGTTTCAGTACTTTTCTTCGTGTGGGGAAACGAGGAAATGGTAGTGGTGGCTGGTAGGAGCCGGAAAGTCTACATGGTGGCTAGTAGGAGCCGGAAAGTCTATAGGGCAAGTAGGAGCCGGTAAATCTACAGATATTGATGGTCGTATGGCCCTGTAACCTCCCAACCTTGTCATGGAGGGCGTTAAATCCATGCTACACTTGATTTCCGGTTGATCATGTGTATCTTGCTTGTTCATATGATTTGTGCATTTTCATATGTTTGATTAAATACTTGATTGATTTATGGAAATGTCTTATAGATGGAATTATCTCACTAAGCTAGTCATGCTTATACCCTTATAGTTTTCTATTACAGTATGATTATCTATGGTTGGCCCCAAGAAGCCCCGTATGCCAGGTACGAGTGTAAGGTACTAGGAGTTCTTGGAAGAAGTTTATGTATTTTTAGTTTTGAACATAGACTTCTAGGAAAATCTCTATAGTAGGCTTATGTAGTAATTATGTTTATTTTGATATTAGTATAGTTGAATAAAGACTTTAAGGGGGGGGAATGCCCCTAAGATGATGTACTAAATTGTTATTAAATGAAGATTTTATGTTTATCTATTTAAGTTCATGCTTGCTTTTGCCTATTTAAAAACATAATACCCCTATGAGTCTCCTACTATCTTGAAAGCACGCCTTGCATATGATATCGAAGCTCCTGCGTGACTAAGGATTGTTATTCATTAGCTTTAATATTACATGAGGCGGACTGCACGTTTAGGGTACTCTCTGGGGCGTGACATAATATTAAAGCCTAGGAATGACTGCCTCAGTCACACAAAGGCTTCCATATACATGTACAAGGCGTATATCACAACAAGGGAATGCATCAGAGTAACGTAATTTATATTGATAATAAATAAGTAACAAGGCAAAGAGAATACTTATCATAAAACATAAACATATTAAATTACAAATCTATGGGTATATCCCTCTATTGTCTTCAAATAAATATACATCTTAGAATCTCCAAAATACTAGCATAGAATTCATTACATATAAAGAACCTTACAAAATTACTTCATCTTATGTTTTCATTTCCTTCATAGAAGCTTAACATCCTTCCATGACTTCCTTAATGTCATGATCCTTAATTTAAGCCACGGGTATACTTGTTTCAATAAAATCTATAGAGGTATAAGCTTCAACTAGCTTAGTGAGATATTCCTTTTCATTCACACCATGTTTTCAAACAAGTTCATTTAGATTTTCACACATATGCTATGCATACAATGCAACAATCACGTGATTACAAAAATACATATATAGTTATCCGGAAACTACATATAGAACGAATTTACCCCTTCGTATCGAAGGTTAGGGAATCGGTGTTGAAGATCCTTGATCTTCTACTGCTAGTCCCCAGGTCCCCACCCAAAGCGTTCGGTTGTCTTGGCTCCGAGCCTAGAGTCGCATTCCTCGGGCGATTTGGATTCTCTAGGAAGGAACATGGCCCGTGTCACAGCACGATAACAACTAATCCAACTCTACGCGTAAGAGTAGCAGCCTTCCGAAAGAGATGTGACTCGATGGATGCTATGTGTGAGCATTTTATTTTTCTTAAGCCAAACCTTACTAAGGTTTATTAGGGGGCAATTAATCAATTTAGCAAATAATAAGCAGTCATACGAGTAAGTAAACAAAAACACTTAAACAAGCAGTTTGAAGTTGCGATATTCTTAGTTCTCAATTCACGCATAAACATAGAATCACATATATATACATAACCCCGAATTCCCCAAATACATATCCATTTTTATTTTTTCTTAATATACTAATGCTACTACTTTGCAAGTACAAGCAAGGTAATGAAATTAGGAGGAATAACTCACTCGTCCATTTCGCGATCTTCTTAGTTGTAGTAATCTTCGGGTAGGGTATTCTCGTATCCTTCGTCACCTAAACAAAAGAAATACCCGGGATGAGTATTTTGTAGAAATTTTACTTAAACTTTCTAATTCTATTTCACTATATTCATCAAATTCGTATAGAATAATGAAATTCCAATTTAAAATGGCCATAACTTACTCATTTTAACTCGGAATTTCGCATATAATATATCGTTTTCTACCTATTCGAAAAGATCTATCCATTTCTAAAGTTATCTTTGTCATAAAAGGTCATTTGGTTCCAAAAACGTTGGGTACAGATTTAAAAATGAATATTTCTAGATTTTTGCAAAACCATTTTCTAACTCAACTTCTTTTAAAAATCCTTTAGTAATATATATATATATATATATAATTGATAAATTTTGAGTATATAGATAAGCTCACTTCATATGCTAAAATTCTAATGGTAGTGTCTCAATAATTTATTTATAAAACAATTCTTTTTAAAATGTTAAAATTTAACTTGATAAATTTCTTTTCAAGTATTTTGAAGAAACTTATATTTTCATAGGTTATTATAAATGAGTATATTCTTATTTTATTTTCCTCATTCCTTTTTCTAAAACAATTAAATTTTCTTGTAACCTTAATCTTTCATAAATTTTACTTCTAGTGATAAAAGATCAAAATTATCAAAATTGTATTAAGTTGTTGAAAATCCTTTTATAAATTTGTATTTAGAATGGTTTTAGAAAATGGGTTTTGTCTTCTTATTTTATTATCTAAAATATAAGTTTTTATTTTTTAAAAACTTGTTCTTTTATTTCCTTTGAAAGTAACCCTCTTTATCGATAAAATCTTTGTTTTTAATCTTATCTTATTTATATTCTTTGAAAATAAGTTTCTTCTTTAGAAACTTGAAAATTTATTTTTCCTAAGTGGTTATAACTTTATGGGTTGAATTTCATCTTAACTTTGAAAACTAGTTTGTTTCTTAGTTTTGTTATGGAGTTAAAAAGAGTTTATTCTTAAGATTTTTGTGAAAATTTTGAATATTAACAAATTATTTTACTAAAACTTAGGTTACCATAATGTACAAAGAAAGTATTTATTTCTTATGTTTCCTCGGTAAAGTTATCTTTATTATTTAAGAAAAATTTGAGAAAACTTGTATTACTTTATTTCTATGTTGTTGATAATAACTTCATTATTTTATGACAAGTACATAATAGAAAATTTAGTTTTAAGTTCATTTAATAAAGCAAAATTCTACTTTTAAATTAGTTGAGACATATCATTATGTAGATGCAAGTATTATGAGCATGTAAAATAATAAGAACATAAGAAAATACTAGAAACAAATAATAATAAGCAAGATAATAAAATATCAAGTATTGGGAACCTTAACTTCATCAAGGTATCCCGGTCAAGTATTGGGAGCCTTAGCTTCATCAAGGCATCCCGGACTGAGAATATACTAGTCCCAAAAGATAAAGAAAATAAAGAAAATGTTGTTTTGACTTGATATGGACAAGTCTAAGACTCGAAAGACTTTAAAGAAATAGCATGAAATAAATAAATTGCAAAGCATGAAATTAAATAAATAACAAGTGAGCTTATATGCTCTAAAGATTATAAATACATAAATATATTTAGTTAGATATGAATAATAAAATTCATCATAACAACATAATAAAATAGAAAGTTCATGTGCAAGAACAAAACATAAATATGTTGTTGCTTTTACTACTCATATGAGTTTCAAAACAATACCATAGTCATGTTAAGTTACATAACATGGGTGAATAGATGGTTGGAAGAAGTTTACCTAAAGTGTTTATGTGATATGAAGATGGTAGATGAAATGGGTATTATGTGAGTAGTGATATGTGGTAGAAAGTTTGTGTATAAGGCATGATTTTTGTGAAGAATTGGTTTAAGAGAGTTTTGGTAGAGAGAATTCTTGAAGAGAGGATTTGTGGAGAGATTTTGAGAGAGTTTTGGCAGTGAAATAAATTGTGTGAAAGAATGAAGGAGGAATGGGGTATTTATAGAATTTTTGGAGTGAAAATTAGATGTAATTAAATTAATTGAAAAAGAAATTAAATGGAGATGATGAGAGAGGGAGGAGTGGATGGAAACATGTAGGGAGGAGAGAGAAATTTGATAAAAAAATTAATTTTGGAAGAAAAGTGTAAGAGAAGTTTAGTAATATGTGGTGTGGAATTTTTATGAGAAAAGAAAATTGTAAGAAATAGGTATGTAGGTGTAAGAATAGGTAGTAAGAAAAAGTAAAGATAGAGGAATAGTAATGAATAGTAGAAAAGTACTATGAATAGTAAATTAGATAATTAAAGTACCAATAGTAATAAAAATATGCGTAATAATGCGATATCTGTAATTTTTAGTTACCGAAAAATTCTAAAACTGATGTTTTTGAAAACCTTATATTTTTATGAGTCTGTTGGTATTAACAGAATATTTTTTCCATCCGGTGTACCAGGGCACGGTTTTTGAAAACTGATCCCGTTCGGATCCGAAGGACATTAGAAATTCTCGAATCTGGTATTTTTAAGCTTCCCTATATTATTACGAACTATTATCAACAATTATTTTCATTTCGTTGTTTATGGTTTAAGATCATGGGATTGTCGGATCTTAAACACTATGGTTTGTTTGTATGCTTTGTTGACTTTTAAGGTTCCGGTTTAACTTCCGGTTTTGTTGAGTTATTCGCAAGGTATAATTTTGGAGTTTTTACCGTATTATATTTTTAGTTCGATATCTATGGTTTATCTCATTTTATTTGTGATTATTTAATAGTTTTCAGTTCTCAGTTCTCGGTATTGTTTAACCGAGTCTAGGGTTATAAGTTGACTCAGTTTGACTTTTGGGGAAAATCGAAATTTCTGATTCTAAAATTCATCGAAGGATTTTAAGAGCTTAGCATTTCGTTGTCGAGCGTTATTTAGATATATCATCTTGATTTGCGTGTTAGGAATTGGATAGGTGATTTGATTGATGTACGGATGTGGATTCAACTGATAGCTAGATTTTCTATTTTGTTTTTTAGTGTTCTCTTTTTCTCAGATTAAGAAATCTCGTTTTTTGATCTTATTTAGAATTAAGTTTTAACTTGGTTTGATTTTTAGGGTTTCGATTCTGGTGTTTGACTTAGGATTATTTTCTAAGAATTATGAATTTTTCAAAGGTTTACAATTTCCCTTATTTTTCATGCTTATGTTTATGCTTGTAATTTAGTTGCACTAGATTTAAGAAAAGATGAAATTGAAGATGCATGTATTTATTATATGTTGAAAGAATATTAAGCATATCGAGCCACGAACTGTTTACAATAAAGTATATGTTTATTAAGTATGTCGAAGTGTTTGAAATTGATTGGTCACTTGCAAGAAATTGAAATTTAATGGCTAGGCTCTAAATAAAAAAAAAAAAAATTGATGCATTCACTTTATGAGTTGAGCAGATTGCATTCATTATTGTACCATCGGTGGGACAAATGTATGATAATAGTGGTAGGCTTAATAATATATTATGTATGTGGCGAGTAGGAGCCGGTAAAAACTACATAAATTGATGGCTAGTAAGAGCCGGTAATAACTACATATTTTTTATGGTGAATAGGAGCCGATAAGATCTATAAAAATGATTTTAAAGAAATGACGGCTGTAATGGGCCAGAATACCTAACCCCAAATGAAGGGCGTAATTCATTCAACATATGATTCCCAGAAAATCATATGTCTTATATGCTCACATGCTTGTCACATTACATTTGCTTATTTAATAAACTTGGTTATTATTTTGTTTTAAGTATGATTATTAGGATTATACTCATTAAACCCGTAAAGCTTACGCCCCTTATAGATATTTGTATTCACAAGAACACTTGTTCTTATACCTGAGGTCTTCTCATATCCACATAAGTTTTTTTTTTAGAGCTTTTGAAGGATTAGACTAGAATTCCTTTAAAATCTTTTGATGTAGTATCTAAGTTATTATAAAGGCTATTAAGTATTTCGATCCTTGGAGTTTTAGTAGGGTATGTCACGCCCCAACGGGTACCCTAAACGTGACAGTCCGCCACACTCAATATTAAAGCTTAAGTATGACAACCTTAGTCATTTCCAAAAGCTTTTATATTAAGTGTAAGGCTTACTTTCACAATTTTAGAGACCATATATGGAATAATGAAGTTTAAGGGATATAAAAACATATTAAGAAAAGAGGATTCACAACGAATATTTATTCATAGCAAAGACTATGCATAGGAACAATTCCCTAAATTACTAAGCTATTATATAAATATTTGCATGCTAATACTATGATGTACTTTATCCAGAGTTCTAATATTCAAAAGGGATTACCTGCCCACTTGGTCCACGTGGCCTTAGCCATAAGTACGGAAACTGCAAAAGGTAGCTATCGGGGTATAAGCTAATAGGCTTAGTGAGAACTATTTCCATAAATAACTTCTTGTAACAAGATTCAAACAAGTTGGTTAATCACACATATGTAATGCATCAAACACGTGGGCAAACAATCATATAGCTTTCCGGGAACTATATGTTGAATGGATTTACGCCTCCATTCGGGGTTTGGTGATACTCAAAACAAGTAGATTTGATGATAGAAAATTTAAGCTTGCGAGCACACATCGCCAAGCATTCAATAAAAACTTTTATACTTGCGAGCACTCATCGCCAAGTATTCCGAACCTACTTGATTTGACCTTGCTTTCGGATCAACCGCCAAGCATATTCCATTAAGCCGCCAAGCAATCGCTTTCGGATCTTCCGCCAAGTGTTGCTTTCGACATGAGCCTACTCCTTCTCACCCAAGGATAATATCCCAACCATGTAATGTGACTCACTTCGTGGTATGCATGAGTTCATTAATTTATAAAGTCATAACATAATTATTTTCAACTTTATGGTGATCAAGGAATTTCACACAAATCAATATTAACTAAAACAATCACTTAGAACAATTCGGGCTTCGATATTCTTAGAATTCTTTCAAGGAATTATTTACATGCATATCGGTTTATCTTTTCTAACTCTAGTGCAACTAATTTACAAGCACAACAAGTGTAGCATTTAATGGAAATAAACTCACGATGCCATTGTCGTCTATTCCTCTAAGCGGATGAGTCGTTCACACACTCCACTAAATCGTAATAGTTCTCGGGGTGAAGAAATCCTTCCTCGGGGTCACCTAACCAAAGGAAATACCCATAATGAGTTTTTCTTGAAGATCTTCTTGAATTTTGACAAAACAATGTCAAAGAACGTTAAAGTTCGTATGGAAGAGTGTTCCAACTTAAAATGGCCATAACTTGGTCATTTTAACTCGGAATCGCGCATATAATATACCGATTTCTATCTACTCGAAAAGATCTACCCATTTCTAAAATTATTTCCTACAAACAAAGCCACATAGCTCCGAAAAACTGTGACAAATTTACTACGGATTTTCAAGTAAAAACAACTTTGGTTCAAGAAATCAAAATTTGTTTGATAAATACTTATTATCTATATAGTTGGAAAATTCCTTTTTATGACTATGTAACTCATACTTAAGCATGCTCAAATTCTTGTTGTCCAAATTATTTTTCTTAAGTAAAACAATGTCGGTTTGAAGCTTTCGGAAATTGTTTTTTGTGAATTTCTTTGAAATGAATACCTTGTTTATTTTGTTTTCTAAAAATGTTTTATGTTGGTTTTATTTATCTTATTCTAAGTGACTTTTGAAAATAGAATTTTCTACTTCCTAAGTTACACTAATAATATTTTTGAAGTTTTTCTAGAAAATATGCTTTTCCTTCTTTTCTTGTGTAAATTCCTTTGTTTACTTATTTTGGCAAAAATCTTTACTTGATATTTCTCATTCTTTTTCTTATTTTTCAAAAATAATTATCCATGCATGAAAACTTGTTTTCTTCATAAAAACAACATGGAAAAATTAAGGACTTTTTGTAGAAAAACTAATTTCTATAATCTTATTAGTCTCTTCTTGTAACTTGAAAAGAAATAATTTTATTGTTTTCAAACCATAAATTCTCTTTGCATATTTGTTTGCAAGGGTCTTTATTTAAAATTTCCTTAGTCATCCATCTTATTTTCTTTCTTTATGAAAAGAACCATTTTTGTAAACAAAATATTTCCTTTTGAAAAACAAGGTAGAGTAACAAAGATTTAAGTAGCTTTTTAAGTAAAAAGTTTCTAAATTCATAGTGAATTCTTTTTGTAACTTGAAAATGAATGAGTTTATTTTTGTTATCTTATATTTTTATGTTTCACATAAACTTGTTTCTAAGTGACAAAAAGTCTTCTTTTATTTCATTATCTTTAGAGAACAAAACTTTTGGACAACATTCTAAATGAACATGATTATGAGATAATAATAAACAAAGTAACATAAAGCATAAATAATAAAATCAAGTATTGGAGTCTTAGCTTTTTCAAGGCTCCCGGGACTAAGAAATAAACTAGTCCCATAAAGAAGTAAAATGAAAGAAGAAAAACTTGTTTTGACTTGATTAGGACAAGTCTAAGACTAGAGACTAGTCTTATAAACAACTTGAAATAAATAAATTGCATTGAAGTAAATAAATTGCATGAAAGGTAAATAAATTGCAAGATTATGAGCTTATATGCTCTAAAGAATATGTATATAGTTATTTAGATATAGTAGATAGTTATGAACATAAAAGAAATATAAAGAACATAAAGGAAATATAAGGAACATAAAGGAACATAAAGAAATTGATATTATGAACAAAAACAAAGTATGAATCTAATGTTGCTTTCTTAACCTTCATGGTTTTAGAAAACATACACTAAGCTCATACTAAGTAAATGAACATGGAGACTTCTTGAAGAACTTTTACCTAAAGGAGATGAGCCTAAAGAGAACTTCTTGAAGACTTCTTGAGAGAAATTCTAGGAGATTTTGAGAGAGTAATTTAGTGTAGAAGTGGTGTGAAAGAAGTGAAAGAGGAGGGGGTATTTATAGGAAAATGGGGAGTGATTTTTGGATGAATAAAATAAATGCAAAATTAAAACAAATGGAGAGGGAAGAGAGAGAGAGAGGTGCGGCCACATTTGGAGAGAGAGGGGAGTGATTTAATTTTTGTATTTTGTTAAATAAAAGATAATAAGTAAGATAGATGTGATATAAAGTTATGGGAAAGGTAAAAAGTTAAGATAATAGGTTATATAGAGTGTAAGAGTAGGTGTAAGAAAAAGTAGAGATAAAAGAATAGTGTAGAATAGTAATGAATAGTGTAATGTAAAGTAGATATGACAATTAAAGTACCGGTAGTAAGAAAATACGCGTATAATAGCTATATCTGTTATTTTTACTTACCGAAAAATTATGAAATTGATATTTTTGGAAAACTCATATTTTTACGAGTCTAACGGTATATTCGGAATATTTTTACTAGTCCGGGCTTCCGGACACGTTTTTCGAGAACTGCGTCCGATCGGGTTCGAAGGACATCCGAAATTCACGAAACTGAAACTTTTATAAAACCTATTGTTATTACGGTCTATTCGAGCTAATCAACCCAACTTCGTTTTTCCGGTCCAAAGAAAACGGCAATGCCGGATTTAGATTGATACGGTAAACTAGGGTTTCGTTGACCTTTAGGGTTTCGTTTGACTTCCGGTTAGGGTTTTTATGCTAAACCGATTCCGAAAATTTAGGGGTTTACAACCTACCCCCCTTAAAGAAAGTTTTGTCCTCAAAACTTGGAAATTCCTACTTGAGGTTAAAACTTGGTTACTTGGGTTACGCGTCTTCTTCAAAATTTCTTTAATAGATTTCCTTATTCTCATCTTCTGAACTCTTGTGGATAAGCATCGGTATTGGGTATATCTTCATAAGGAAATTCCTCCTTCAAGACGTTGACTTCTATTCCTATAACTTGATTCCTTAACCATTTGTTAAATGGGGAATTGTTGCACATCTCCGATAATCGTCTTCCTTCTCGTCCTATGATCATTTCCTATCTTGTGCCTTTATCACCTCATGTGATACTCATGTTTGTTCCTCCAAGGTATCTAAATGATTTTCCTTGATTGTGTAGCATCAGGGGTCCAAAATTCTTTATTAGTTCCTCTTTGTTCCTATCTTGCGTCTAGGTTGGTCATCTCTGACTGATCTCTTTCTTTCGTCTCTTTTCCTTTTAGAGAGCGTATATTAACCGATTATGAAAAGAACTATCTTTGCTAGTCACTCCATTTATACCATAAGCATCCTTGCCTTTTATTGTTTGTGAGAGATCCGAAATCTTGAGAAGGTTAATTCTGCTTTTATCGAATTTCATAAACCTTTTTATCCTTTGATATCTTTATTCTCTTATTCATATTTCTTTTCTTCTACTGTCTCTTGAGCTTTTGGTTTATTGTTGGTCCGATTTTATGAACCATACTCATGATTCCTTCTTACTAACTCCTTTGTCCTTAGGTTATGCTAAATCATCCTTTAGCTCCTTTTAATACCTTTTTCTTCCTTTATTCCTTCTTATCCTTCGTATCTTCTTATCTATGCTCTTTTGTTATTTCTACATGGTCGATCTTATCATTCTACCGACGTGGTTCCTCTTTTAAACCTTGTTGTGATCTCCAAAGTTTGCTTTTCAACTCCCTTTTATAATTTCTTATACCTAAGATTACGTTCTTAGATTACTTCTTTCCTTCTTCAGGCCATATCACTATCCAGAAAGCATTACTAAAACTTGTGAGTTATAAGGAATTTGAGGGTCATGCCTTCTTGATTTGATCCTTTATTGGTGATATCGTGATCTTAATCTTGAGAGAAGCGTGTTTGCTCCTTAAAAGGTTTTCACCTTGTTCCTTTCCGAAAATTAACACGTTGGCTTGGGGTCTTTCTCTATTACAGCGGGATGGGTATATTTCGTGATGACATACTTCATTTCGTAAGGTCTCGATTTTCTCGTTTTGTTGTCTCTCCAACTTCCTTACGAGTTTACTTTCCTTGTTTCTCCGAGTGAAATCTGTATCCAGAATTCCTTTCAAATCTTCTCACGAATATCTCCAAAGGTCAATTTCTCTTCATTCTTTAGCTACTTAATTTCCTTTATCATCTTGAAAGAATGTGTCTGTTCTTTCCTTATGTTAGCAAATCCTTTGCCAACTATTTTCTTTTTGTTTTGCAATCTCTATGTTTTCCTTGTTTCCTCTTATTGGGATCTTATTTGAGAGGTATACATTCTATTCAAAAGATTACTTATTTCCATTATTCCTTAGAGTCATGGGTGACTTCATGTTCTCACGTCTTTGTTGAAAGGTTGACCAATTCCTCGGGTTTCATCATTCTTTTGCATTATCTTTAACTAGGTTGATTGTTTGTCATATATAGAAAGAATGTAGTACTTTGAACTTCAAGAAAGAGTAAAGCATCTTTATTCACTAAAAACTTCTCATGTATACATTAGGGGATTATCACTCCTATTCATCCACATAAAGAAAACTTTACATTCTCCTACTATAACATCAATAAAAGGAGGTTGGGGATTGACTGGTTCCTGCATCGCTGTTATAGCCTCTAATGCACTCCAAGGCAGTCGAGTTTCCATTTCTTTGTTTACCTCTTCACCTATCCATCGTCCCTGCAAGTTGTATACTCGAATTCCTGAAGCAGTAGGTCCAGGTCTGCTTTCACTTCCACTTCCATTTCCTTTCTATTCTTATAGGAATAACTCCTCTGATGATCTTGATAGAATGTTCCTTCCTTGTGGACAATTGTTGGCAAAATGTCCTTTCTGATTGCAAACATAGCAAGCATCTATCCCTCTTTTGGGCATTTTGACATCTTATGGTTTGTATTTCCACAAAGAAACACTTTCCAAATAGCTGGGGCACTTCTTCGGGTAGTGTGCTCCATTGCACTTCCAACACTTAATACCCTTGGTATGATCCTTCTATTTCGTCTTGATTTTCTTTGGTAGAGGCATGAGATGGGGTTCTATGAAAAATTCCCTTTCGATGATCGGTCTTCTTCTTTTCTATTCTTTCTCTCCTTTTCCTTGCTCCTTCTACAATCCGAGCTCTTTCCACTAATTCTCGAAAATTCCTTATGTCAAATTCTTCCAACTTCATCCTTAGGTCTTCGTCCAATCCTCCTATAAAGACTTGCCTTTTCAATTCTTCACTGTACTTATAGGAGTCTGGTGCATATTGCAACAATCTACTGAACTCAGTCTCATATTGTTCATTGTTCTTCCTTTTTGAGCGATTTGCAAGAAGTCTGCACTGTATCTCACTCTTAAACTTCCTGGAAAATAATTCTCCAAAAACTCATGTCTAAACATTTCCCAAGTGATTGGAGTCATTAGATCTCTTTTCCTTGACTCCCACCATATCCTAGCGTTTAGACGAAGCATGAATGTTCCATACTTGATTTGCAAATGGGGTGGAACTTCATATGCATCAAAAGACATCTCTATTTGAGATAACCAATCTTCTGCCTCCTCTGGCTTGTCATAAGCTCCTTCAAAGAAGCGGTTACTTTTGATGAAGTTAGGTAACATACTTTTGTATGGTCTTGGTGGAGATGGAGGTAGGGACTTTTCTATGCATGTTCCTATGCACAGATGCCTCTGTTGAAGCTTGTTGTGGTAGTGGGTTGGTATAGACACTGGGGCTGTCGCTGATGCTGTTGCTGGTGTTGCTCTGTACGGGTGCTTGAGCTGGCATATTTTGCCTAATTTCTTCTAACACGTGGGTTAGGTGTCCTAATGGCGTGTAAGTCCCTTTGAGGTGCGGCGGCTCCTTGAACAGCAGGTTGATCTGCTTCTATCTGGTTGGTTAGAGGCGCTTTGTTCCCTTCTTCGTCTATTCCTATTTCGGCTGTTTTAAACTTTCTAAGTCAGGTATGAGTTTTGATAACTTAATTAAATTTTTGCCGGAATTTGGGGAAATATAACGGAAATTTAAATAACAAAACAATCTCTGAAATCAAACTTAGAGCATAATAGAAATAAGTTCATACATGAAATCGGAAATAAGATAAATCATAAAAAAAATCACACAGAAATACCAAACATTGTTCCGAAAATTAAAAGATAGACTAGATCATGAATCTAGTCTATGACATAAAATCTAAGCTGGACTTCTAGGGATATGCTTTGTTTTCCTTCCCTTCTTCATTCTTCGGGCGCATCTCCCGGGTTGCTGCTGGATGATCCTGGGTTCAAACTCCTCATGATTTGGTTGAAGTGTTTTCTTCTATTTCGTGCTCTCTTTCTTTCTTGTTCGTGATGGGCAATTAGCTCCTCATGCGTCATTGCTGGTGCTATTTCATCAAGGGTCTTCCAAGTGATTGTTCCTTCGGTTTCCCTATTGTTGTTTTCATCGGCCGGAACATTTTCGTATCCATCGTGGGGTCTTCATCTTGTCCTCCCCGGACATGTCTTCCTTCGAGGTAACGAATGATTCTTAACTCATCGTTGGTCCAAGGTTCCTCGACTCCTACGGCAGCTTGGTTCCTTCTCTTGCGCCGGTCTTTCTTCTTGATTTTCCTCCGAGTCCTCACCGGGTTCATCATCCGAACTGTCATTCACCTCCTGCATTGGTTCATCTCTTATCACTGTTCCATCCTCTCGCAATCGTAGGGGCTCGTTTATTCCTAGTTGGATTCCTGTGAAGGTAGGCGGCTCGGTGGATACTTCTGTTGGGGGTCGTAGTATCCCTGATATACTCCGTGCCAATGGAAGTATCGTTGAGATCGGCTCTCATCCATTCGAGGTGATCCATCAAATCATCATGGGCATAGACAAATATCGGTCCGATCTTGGTCCAGGTTCGAAAATCCGGCGGGGTTCGTCCTCCTTCTTCTCTAAGAACGAAGGTTGCTTCCTTCAGCATTGGTCTGTGGTCTCCGATAGCAATGATTCGCTCCACAGCATATATTACTTCCAACTCGGTCATTCTTTTGCCTATAGGGCAGTTGTGAATAGTTCGTAACACTCCTTTCCATTCGGATGCATCATTCCCCTCTTCCAGATTTGGAACATTTCTCGGAGGTCTTAGGTTGTCCAGCTAGGGCAAATTCTTCACATAAAATCCTAAGTCTCATTCGAAAGTTCTCAGGTGTTTCGCAGGATCCTTTTCGAAAGTTCTTGGCTTGGAGACGGGCCTCTTCTATGGTGATCTACGTAAAAGAAAGATATTAAAGGCTTATTCTACCCATTCTATTTTATCTAAGTTTTTCTTATTTCTGTCTAAGTCAATTCTTCTTAAGTCCATTTCTATAATTATGATTCCTAGGTTCTTAAACCATGCTCTGATACCAACTTAAACTGTCACGCCCCAACGGGTACCCTAAACGTGACAGTCCGCCACACTCAATATTAAAGCTTAAGTATGACAACCTTAGTCATTTCCAAAAGCTTTTATATTAAGTGTAAGGCTTACTTTCACAATTTTAGAGGACCATATATGGAATAATGAAGCTTAAGGAGATATAAAAACATATTAAGAAAAGAGGATTCACAATGATATTTGTTCATAGCAAAGACTATGCATACTTAGGAACAATTCCCTAAATTACTAAGCTATTATATAAATATTGCATGCTAATACTATGATATACTTTATCCAGAGTTCTAATATTCAAAAGGGATTACCTGCCCACATGGTCCACGTGGCCTTAGCCATAAGTACGGAACTGCAAAAGGTAGCTATCGGGGTATAAGCTAATAGGCTTAGTGAGAACTATTTCCATAAATAACTTCTTGTAACAAGATTCAAACAAGTTGGTTAATCACACATATGTAATGCATCAAACACGTGGGCAAACAATCATATAGCTTTCCGGGAACTATATGTTGAATGGATTTACGCCCTCCATTCGGGGTTTGGTGATACTCAAAACAAGTAGATTTGATGATAGAAAATTTAAGCTTGCGAGCACACATCGCCAAGCATTCAATAAAAACTTTTATACTTGCGAGCACTCATCGCCAAGTATTCCGAACCTACTTGATTTGACCTTGCTTTCGGATCAACCGCCAAGCATATTCCATTAAGCCGCCAAGCAATCGCTTTCGGATCTTCCGCCAAGTGTTGCTTTCGACATGAGCCTACTATCCTTCTCACCCAAGGATAATATCCCAACCATGTAATGTGACTCACTTCGTGGTATGCATGAGTTCATTAATTTATAAAGTCATAACATAATTATTTTCAACTTTATGGTGATCAAGGAATTTCACACAAATCAATATTATACTAAAACAATCACTTAGAACAATTCGGGCTTCGATATTCTTAGAATTCTTTCAAGGAATTATTTTACATGCATATCGGTTTATCTTTTCTAACTCTAGTGCAACTAATTTACAAGCACAACAAGTGTAGCATTTAATGGAAATAAACTCACGATGCCATTGTCGTCTATTCCTCTAAGCGGATGAGTCGTTCACACACTCCACTAATCGTAATAGTTCTCGGGGTGAAGAAATCCTTCCTCGGGGTCACCTAACCAAAGAAATACCCATAATGAGTTTTTCTTGAAGATCTTCTTGAATTTTGACAAAACAATGTCAAAGAACGTTAAAGTTCGTATGGAAGATGTTCCAACTTAAAATGGCCATAACTTGGTCATTTTAACTCGGAATCGCGCATATAATATACCGATTTCTATCTACTCGAAAAGATCTACCCATTTCTAAAATTATTTCCCACAAACAAAGCCACATAGGCTCCGAAAAACTGGTGACAAAATTCACCACGGATTTTCAAGTAAAAACAACTTTGGTTCAAGAAATCAAAATTTGTTTGATAAATACTTAGTTATCTATATAGTTGGAAAATTCTCTTTTTATGACTATGTAACTCATACTTAAGCATGCTCAAATGTCTTGTTGTCCAAATTATTTTTCTTAAGTAAAACAATGTCGGTTTGAAGCTTTTCGGAAATTGTTTTTGTGAATTTCTTTGAAATGAATACCTTGTTTATTTTGTTTTCTAAAAATGTTTTATGTTGGTTTTATTTATCTTTTTCTAAGTGACTTTTGAAAATAAAATTTTCTACTTTCTAAGTTACTAATAATATTTTTGAAGTTTTTCTAGAAAATATGCTTTTCTTTTTTCTTGTGTAAATTCCTTTGTTTACTTATTTTGGCAAAAATCTTTACTTGATATTTCTCATTCTTTTTCTCATGTCTATTTTCAAAAACAATTACCATGCATGAAAATTTGTTTCCTTATAAAAACAAAGTGGAACAATTAAGGACTTTTTGTAGAAAAACTAATTTCTATAATCTTATTAACTTTTTCTTGTAACTTGAAAAGAAAATTTTATTTTTTCAAACCATAAATTTTCTTTGCCTATTTGTTTGCAAGGTCTTTACTTAAAAATTTCCTTAGTCATCCATCTTATTTTCTTTCTTTATGAAAAGAACCATTTTTGTCAACAAAATATTTCTTTTGAAAAGCAAGTAGTAACAAAGATTTAACTAGCTTTTAAGTAAAAATAGTTTCTAAATTATAGTGAATTCTTTTTGTAACTTGAAAATGAATGAGTTTATTTTTGTTATCTTATATTTTTATGTTTCACATAAACTTTTCTAAGTGACAAAAAGTCTTCTTTTATTTCATTATCTTTAGAGAACAAAACTTTTGGACAACATTCTAAATGAACATGATTATGAGAATAATAATAAACAAAGTAACATAAAGCATAAATAATAAAATCAAGTATTGGAGTCTTAGCTTTTTCAAGGCTCCCGGGACTAAGAAATAAACTAGTCCCATAAAGAAATAAAATGAAAGAAGAAAAACTTGTTTTGACTTGATTAGGACAAGTCTAAGACTAGAGACTAGTCTTATAAACAACTTGAAATAAATAAATTGCATTGAAGTAAATAAATTGCATGAAAGGTAAATAAATTGCAAGATTATGAGCTTATATGCTCTAAAGAATATGTATATAGTTATTTAGATATAGTAGATAGTTATGAACATAAAAGAAATATAAAGAACATAAAGGAAATATAAGGAACATAAAGGAACATAAAGAAATTGATATTATGAACAAAAACAAAGTATGAATCTAATGTTGCTTTCTTAACCTTCATGGTTTTAGAAAACATACACTAAGCTCATACTAAGTAATGAACATGGAGACTTCTTGAAGAACTTTTACCTAAAGAGATGAGCCTAAAGAGAACTTCTTGAAGAACTTCTTGGAGAGAAATTCTAGAGAGATTTTGAGAGAGTAATTTTAGTGTAGAAGTGGTGTGAAAGAAGTGAAAGAGGAGGGGGGTATTTATAGGAAAATGGGGAGTGATTTTTGGATGAATAAAATAAATGCAAAATTAAAACAAATGGAGAGGGAAGAGAGAGAGAGAGGTGCCGGCCACATTTGAGAGGAGAGAGGGAGTGATTTAATTTTTGTATTTTGTTAAATAAAAGATGTAATAAGTAAGGTAGATGTGATATAAAGTTATGGGAAAGGTAAAAAGTTAAGATAATAGGTTATGTAGAGTGTAAGAGTAGGTGTAAGAAAAAGTAGAGATAAAAGAATAGTGTAGAATAGTAATGAATAGTGTAATGTAAAGTAGATATGACAATTAAAGTACCGGTAGTAAGAAAATACGCGTATAATAGCTATATCTGTTATTTTTACTTACCGAAAAATTATGAAATTGATATTTTTGGAAAACTTATATTTTTACGAGTCTAACGGTATATTCGGAATATTTTTACTAGTCCGGGCTTCCGGACACGTTTTTCGAGAACTGCGTCCGATCGGGTTCGAAGGACATCCGAAATTCACGAAACTGAAACTTTTATAAAACCTATGGTTATTACGGTCTATTTGAGCTAATTAACCCAACTTCGTTTTTCCGGGCCAAAGAAAACGGCAATGCCGGATTTAGATTGATACGGTAAACTAGGGTTTCGTTGACCTTTAGGGTTTCGTTTGACTTCCGGTTAGGGTTTTTATGCTAAACCGATTCCGAAAATTTAGGGGTTTACAGGGTATACCCCCAAGAATCATGTAATAGACTTTTAATTGTTATTATTATAATCTATTTTTATTTCTAGATTCTTGTAATATTACTTGCTTAGACCACACTTCTCAAAAGTGTCTCCTATTACTGTGTTAGATGCTTTACATGTAACACCGAGACTTTCACATAACTATGGTAGTCATTCTTAATTCTTAATATTATATATGGCAGACTGCCACGTTGAGGGTACCCTTCAGGGCGTGACATAAGGTGTCTTGTACATAGGGGTAGTGCTAAGTATCACTTCTATATAGAGCTCAATCTCTCTATTTGGAGGTAAACCTAGTAGATCATTTGTGAATACATCCTAGTACTCATCATAATGCGTACTTGTGACCTATACAAAAGACGTCCCTCATCTACATTAAGTGTCACGCCACAAAAGGTACTCTAGTTGTATTGTGTTGTAAGTAGATCCGATTGTTATACTATACAACTAGTTACTCTAACAGATGTGACTTATAAAACAGGATCTTTTAGGTTGCTTGATAAGAAATGATGCAAAAACATAAGTTATACAATAACAGAGAAAACAAACTACATATAAAGTTTGAATAATAATTATTATAGAACGGTTCATCAAACTTAACGACTAATAACATAAAGTAAATATAAAGTTAATACTACAGTAATTCTATAATTCTCCTGTTTATTCCCTTTCCCTTCTAGCTTTATTCCTCACCATCTTTAGCCTCCTAGATGGTATTAGCCATGGCCGTAGGAGTGTCACGCCCCAGAGGGTACCCTAAACGTGGCAGTCCACCGCATATAATATTAAAGCTAATGAATGACAACCTTAGTCATGCAGGAGCTTCGATATCACATGCAAGGCGTGCTTCCAAGATAGTAGGAGACTCACAAGGGTATTACATTTAAGTAGATAATAAAAAGCAAGCAAGAACTTATATAAATAAATATAAGATTTTCATAATAATATCCTTATATCATTTTAGGGGCATTCCCCCACTTTAATAGTCTTCTAAAATAATAACAACTATAATATAAGCCTACTATAGAGATTTTCCTAGAAGCCTATGTTCAAAACTTAAATACATAAAGCTTCTCCTAAAAACTCCTAGTAGCTTATACTCGTACCTGGCATATGGGGCTCCTTGGGGCCAACCAAAGGTAATCGTACTGTAACAAAAAGCTATAAGGGTATAAGAAAAACTAGCTTAGTGAAATAATTCCATCTATAAGATATTTCCATAATTCATACAAGTATTTTAAATCAAACATATGGGAATGCACCAATCATATGAACAAACAAAATACACATGATTAACTGGAAATCAAGTGTAGCATGGATTTTACGCCCTCCATGTCAAGGGTTGGGAGGTTAGGCTTATACGACCATCAATATGTAGATTTATCGGCTCCTGCTTACCCTGTAGACTTTCTGGCTCATCCTAGCCTATGTAGACTTTCCAGCTCCTACTAGCCACCACTACCATTTCCTCATTTCCTCACACGAAGAATAGTAGTGAAACAAATGTGACTCATGTGTATGATATGCATGAATTGATTTCAATATAAATTTATCCAACAATGTTTAGTTCAAGTTAAAGGCGATCAACACAATTTTCATCATATCAATACAAGAATCACAATTTATTTATCAAAACAACTTTCGATATTCTTAACTTGTATTAAATCATTCATAATACCAAGTCACACAATAATTATCCATGTTATCTTTTTCTTAATTGCTAGTGCTACTAAGTACAAGCACAAAACAAGGAAATGTAACTTAGTAGAAGGAATAACTCACTCCATGTCGGTAGATCCTAATCGAAGTAATCCTCCGGAAAAACGATCTCAGGTCCTTCTCCACCTAAACAAGATGAAATACCCAAAATGAGTCTTTCATGAAGTTTCTATTCTTGAAAATCTTAAACTTTTCTTAAAATCGCAGTAAAATCGTATAAGAGGAAATTCCAACTTAAAATAGCCATAACTTGCTCATTTTAACTCGGAATTTCGCATATAATATACCGTTTTCTATCTACTTAAAAAGATCTATACATTTCTAAACTTATTTTTATCAAACTAAGTCATTTGGATTCCGAAAAGGCAGTGACCAGATTTACCATGAATTTACCAAAAACTTGAATTCTTCCTTTTATCAAAAGCTCACTTGAAGAGATAGATTTTCCAAATATTTTATAAGCTTTTTGAAAGGTATAAACATATATGTAATGACTCATAACAAATGTATGAAGTAAATGAAGTTGTCTCAATTTATGGAAAAAGTAAAGTTTTGAAAGATTTTGAACTTGAGAATTTTTGAAGTGTCCATTTTACTTTGAAAAGATTTTTAGTTATTTGAAATGAGTATTTCTTTCTCTAAATTTAATTGCTTGTAATTGCTTTATATTTCTAAAGAATGATTTTTATTTTCTAAGCTTAGATTCCAACAACTTTTAAAGTCTATAACAATTTCATAAAAGAATATCTTTGTTACTTGTGATTATTTCAAAAGAGTTCCTAGCACTTAATGAAAAGTGAATTTTTATAACACCTTTTGTTTGTTTTAGAAAAATCATTTCTAGTCATTTTTATGAGCTTTTAAGAAACTTATCCTCTACATGTATTTCTTAGAAAAGAATTTTTCGTCTAAGAAAATATTTCTTCATTTATTTTGTTGAGACAAAATCAATATGTTCATGCATGAATATGAATCATAAAATTATGGAAATATAAAAGAACATAATAACTTGAAAGAATAAGCATTTAAAGAAATATATCAAATATTGGGCCTTAGCTTCATCAAGGTACCCCGGGACTAAGAAAAGACTAGTCCCTAAAAGAAAAGAAAATGTTTTGACTTGATGAGAACAAGTCTAAAACTAGAAAGACTAGTCTTAAAAACAACTAGAAATTAAATAAATTACAAGAAAAGTAAATAAATTGCAAGACAATGAGCTTATATGCTCTAAATAAGATATATAGCTATATGGATATATTAGATAGTTATAAATATAAAGCAACATAAAGGAATTTAGATTATGAACAAAAACAAAGTATGAACCTATTGTTGCTTTCTTAACCTTCATGGTTTTAGAAAACACACACTAAGCTCATACTAAGTAGATGAATATATGAAAATCTTGAAGAAAGATTACCTAAAAGAACTAACTAGAGAGAACTTCTTGGAGAAATTTTGAGAGAGATTTGAGTATAGTAACTTTAGTGTAGAAGAAGTGTGAAAGAAGTGGAAGTATGAAGGGGTATTTATAGGAAAAAGTGAGAGATAATTTGTGTTAATTAAATAAAGTAAAAATAAAACAAATGGGAAGGGAATAGGGGGGTGGCCGACGCAATTCTAGAGAGAAGAGAGGGAGTGGAATTTATTTTTTTGTTATTTTGTTAATTAAAAGTAAGAAATGAAAGATGTGAAGTTGTATTGGAAATGAAAATATGTAAGAAATAGGTGTATGGATTGTAAGAGTAGGTTGTAATAAAAGTAGAGATAGATGAATAGTGTAGAATAGTAGAAAATAGTATAATGTAAAGTAGTCATGACAATTAAATGCTAGTAGTAAGAAAATACGCGTATAAATGCGATATCTGATATTTTTAGCTACCGAAAAATTATGAAATTGATATTTTTGTAAATCTTATATATTTACGAGTTTAACGGTATATTCAGAATATTTTTCCTATTCCGAGCTCCGAGACACGTTTTTCAAGAAATGTGTCCGATTGAGTTCAAAACGAGTTTCGGTTTTACTAAACTGATCTTTTTAGGCTTCCTTTAATAATTACGAACTATTCTACTCACTAAACTTTTTCTTACTCTCTTAGGGTTTCTTAAACAGTGATGCCGAACTTAAACGGTTATGGTAAACTAGGGTTTTGTTGACTTTGGAAATTCGGTTGACTTCCAATTAGGGTTTAAGCTTTAATTCGAATCCAAAATTTCGAGGGTTTACAAGGAGGACCCTAAAAAATCTGTTGGAGTATGAGCATATCTATAGCTCAATGAAGTAACCATCACATATTACACATCAAGAATAGCAGACAAGTTTATTAGCAAACAAGTGAAATGTATCATTCAAACATATGCGCAAATGAAAGTATGGACAAACCGGAATTAAACAGGATGTAGATTTATGCCCTTACATCAGGATTGAAGAAACCAAGTCAAGGAATAAATCCTTATGACCCACCTACCTAGGAGAAATTAAGAACAATAAAAACAACAATGCTCACTTTACTTATCACTTTATTATATGTATTTTAATCACTCAATTTCCTTTAGAACTTAGAGACTCTATTAAGTGTTAATCATTTCAAGCTGATACCACCGACGGTATTCCTTCTTTGCTAGGTAGTTCCTGTGGAACCGAACGGAATAAAGATAATCCTATGTAGAACCAAGAACCTTTCATCTGGAAAAACCAAGCATTATCAAAAACAGAAACACTAACACGTAACGGGCCGTAATGCTTTTTATATAATATATGCAAGTTATGCAATGCATGATCTTTTAAATTTAGGGGTCTTATAGTTTTAGGTCAACTTTAGGGCGATTGAACAATTCACAAATAGTAATTAACATGCTTCAAACAATTATCCACAAAATTCCATTATCACTTTGAATAAGCATGACTTTAGCATTCAAATCACACAACGAGCATTGTTCCCAACCCACAAGCATCATACTTTTACTTTAGTTATTCGATTTTATATGCAACTAACATTACAATCGCAAGCAATGTAATAGATCAGAGTTACTCACCTGTTCATGACATTCAATCATAATAATCCTTTTGAAAATCCACTATTGGATCAGATTCACCTAACAGATGAGTAAATATGCACTAATCAGATAATTAACTATGTAGATGATTCATGTAAACCCCTGAAATTTCGGTTAATTTTAAGCTAAATCTTAGAATTAAAAGTCAACCGAAAACCCTAAAGGTCAACAAAATATTAATACAAACTCTAGAATTTAGATCTGACATTCCTGTATTCTTTAGCCCCATAAAAAGAAGTTGAAATAATTAGTGATAATAGTTCGTTATAATATGAGGCAACGTAAAAATATCATATTCGCGATTTTCGAGTGTCCTTTGTTCTTAAACGGATAGTTCTCGAAAAGCGTGTCCCAAAGCACGAAATAGTAAAAATATTCCAATGACACCGTTAGGACCAATTTAATACAAGGATTTCAAAAATATCGGTTTCGTAATTTTTTGGTAACTAAAAATAACAGATATCGCAATTATATACGTATTTTCTTACTATCGGCATTTGACTAGTCACATCTACTTTACATTACACTATTTATTACTATTCTACACTATTCATTTATCTCTACTTTTTCTAATACCTACTCTTTCACTCTATATACCTATTATCTTTACTTTTTATCTTTTTCATAACTTTATATCACATCTACCTTACATATTATTACTTTTAATACATAAAAATACAAAAAATACTCTCTCCCTCTCTCTTCCTCTCAAGGCCAGTGCACACCCAACACCCCACCCCACCCACCCCCCTCCCCCCCCTTCCTTCCCTTCTCTCTCTCTCTTTTTCAATTTTTCCTTAATTGAATCACTCAAAATTTACTCCTTATTTTCCTATAAATACCCCCTCCCTTTACTTCATTTACACATCTACTACCTACAAAATTACTCTCTATAATTCTCTCTAAATTTTCTCTCAAACACTGTTCAAAACTCTTCCAAAATTTCTTCTCAAAACTCTCTTCTACTCATACAAACACTACTACCTTAAGAAATCTCCTCAAATTTCTCTTACCATGTCATGTAACTTTACATATTGTTTTTCCTAAACTTAATGTTATGGAAGTTACACTATGTTCATGTATTGTTCTTGTTCATGAATATGTATTTATATATTTTTTGTTGTTGATATTTTACTTTGCTCTATTGTTGTTGATATTATGTTAACCTCTTATATATATTTAACTAAATATAATTATGTATTTATATAAATCTTTAGAGCATATAAGCTTATTGTTATTTATTTACTTTCAAGTTATGCAATTTATTTACTTATTTCGTGTTGTTTTAAGACTAGTCTCTAGTCTTAGACTTGTCCTCATCAAGTCAAAATGATCTTTTCTTTCTTTTCTTTATTCTTTTTCGGACTAGTCTATTATTAGTCCCGGATACATTGATGAAGCTAATGTTCCTAATACTTGATATTTCTATTAACTTGCTTATTTTATTACTTATTACGTATTTCTTATGTTTTCATAATTTCATGATTTCATATTCATGATCATGCATTAACATATTGATGTTTGTCTTAACAAGATAAAGAATGAAAGGTTTTCTTAAATAGAAGTTCTTTTCCAAAATGAATGTTGTCATGAAAGAAATGATTTTTCACAAAAACTTAGGAATCATCTTAGCAAATATTTTCCAAAAATCTAGAGGAGTTCATCATAAATTTTAGTAACCAAAGAACATAGGAATTTTTAGATAATACATACATACATACACTTTACAAAATCATAAAATGGAAAAGTATTCCTTCAAAATTAAAATTTCAAATTCTTGTTTAATAAAAGTTTTACTAAAGTTCATTTTTTTTTTTCACCAATACTCTAGAATATGAAAGCATAGGCTAGTTTAACAAAACACTAAGAAAATTTCTTTCTTAAAAATAAAATGATCTTAAGGAATAAAATTAATAAATAACTTAGGAAATCATTTGTTTTATTTAAATGAAATAAACTTTAGGAAAAGTTAAGAAAATATAGAGTTTGATAGATTTTAACTACTTTAAAAAAAGTATTTAAAAACTACCCTATCAATCCCTAGAAATTAAGCTATAAGAAACTTAGAAAAACAGAGTCATTCTTTTGAAATTTAAAAAACTAAAGAAATGGAATTAAGAGAGAGAAAATACTCACTTAAAATAACTTAAGAAATTTTCTAACAAGCTAAGTACAAATTTTCAAAAGTTTTGCTTTTCCAAATTTTTAGAAAACTTTGCTTTTACAAAAAAATTCATGGTTGAGACAACTTCATTAAATTCATGCATTTGATATGAGTCAATATATATATATATACACATTTTAAAGGTCTTTCCAACCATTATAGTATCTATATTTTTGGTACAAATATTTATAGATAAAGAAAAGTTTATAAAACTAAGTTTTGCAAATAAGAAAATTCATGGTGAATCTGATCACCACTATTTCGGAGCTTAAATGACTTAGTTTGATGAAAATAGTTTTAAAAATGGATAGATTTTTTCGAATAGGTAGACAACAGTATATTATATGCGCAATTCCGAATTAAAATGGCCAAGTTATGGCCGTTTTAAATTGGAATTGTCTTCTATACGAATTTTGACGATCTTATGACAATAGATTTGATAAGTATAATAGAATCAACAAGAAATACTCATTATGGGTATTCTTCTTGATTAGGTGATCTTGAAGAAGAGTATCCATACCCGGAAGATTACTTTGATTAGTGGATTGACCGATCGACTCATCCATAAGAAAGAAGTATCGTCATGGCCGAGTGAGTCTACTTCCCTCATTTTTCATGCTTATGTTTGTGCTTGTAAATTTAGTTGCATTAGACTTAAGGAAAGATAAAATTGGAGATGTATGATAACATTTTAAAATAATATTAAGTATATCGAAGCATGAAATGCTTGTAATAAATTGTATACTTATTAGCACATTGAAGTGTTTGAAATTAGTTGATCATTTGTAAAAAATTATAATATAACAGCCAGGCTTTAAATAAAAGTTGATGCATGCACTTCGTATGTTGAGTCACATTGCATTCGCTATTATACAATTGGTAGGATAAGTGTATGATAGTGGTGATAGGCATAACCGGTATATTATATATGTGGCGAGTAGGAGCCGGTAAAAACTACATAAATTGATGGCTAGTAGGAACCGGTAATAACTACATGTTTTTTATGGCATATAGGATCCGATAAGATCTATAAAAATGGTTTTTTAAAAGAAGTAGTGGCCATAATGGCCGGAATACCCAACCCCAAATGAAGGGCGTAATTCATTCAACATATGATTCTCGGAAAATCATATGTCTTGTATGCTCACGTGCTTGTTGCATCCCATTTGCTTGTTTAATAAACTTGGTTGATATTTTGATTCAAGTATGAATTTTGGGATTATATTCATTAAGTTCGTAAGTTTATGCCCCTATAGATATTTGTATTCACAGGAGCACATGTTTTTGTACTCGAGGTCTCCTCTTATCCACGTAAGTTTTCTTTTGGGAGCTTTTGAAGGAAATCTACTTGAAGGGTTAGACTAGAATTCATCTAAAATCTTTTGATGTAGTATTTAAATTATTGTAAAGACTATTAGTTATTTCGATCCTTGGAACTTTAGCAGGGGTATGCCCCTAAGAATCATGGAATAGACCTTTAGTTAACAATATTATGATCTATTTTATTTCTAGATTCTTGTATGTTCATTATTACTTGCTTAGATAACACTTTCCTAAGCGTTTCCTATTATCGTATTAGACGCCTTACATGTACTATCGAGACTTTCGCATGACTAAGGTAGTTATTCTTAAGTCTTGATATTATATGTGGTGGACTGCCACGTTTAGGGTATCCTTCGGGGCGTGACAATTCCTAATGAGTATCCAAGTATCCTAAAATTAGTTTTGTTCTTGTTAAAATCATTTTATTATTTCTAATTCGATGATAGCTTATAAATAATCATTTTAAAGCTTATAAAATACTTTATATATTTACAAAATTTGTGTAAATAAATATTTCTCAATAAAAGTGATCTAATTACTCTTAAATACATGTTTTTAATGCATAATCTTTAAGTAAAGTTATATTACTTATTCTAACTCATATTATTGTGTATAATTATATGTCAGAAGGGTTTTCTTGCGTATTATATGTCAATTATTCAACTTATTTGCCTTATAATTTATATTTCCCTTACTTTATAAATTCTTATGGCTAGTGTAAGACTTTTTTTGTCTTTTTTTGTTTTATAATTTCATCATTAAACTTTTATTAATGATATGAGTCCTTTAGTGTAAATAAAATATTCATTATTACTTATTTTCATTACGCTTGTCTTGGTTCTAAGTTATATTCGTATTTTTGTTTATGATGGTCCCATTATCCTCAATCTATATAATTTATATAGTCTGTTGATGCCTTTCCCAACAATATACTTTCTATTATTGTTTACTTTGTCTCTCAACCTTACCTATTTATGTAGATTAAAATTTCAATTGTTTATAGGGTCTTATCTATATTTTGATCATTAGTATACTATTCTAGTGATTTTCTAAATTCATCTAAGATTTATTTTGTATTCCAAATTATAGTTTGTTCCTTAGGACTCATTTAGCTTATTCAAATCTTCTATTTTTATTATCATTCTCTTAGTATGCCTAATGATAGGAATTTTCACTATAGTTAGGATCAATATTTCTCATAGATGTCTTGATGTTCATATTGGCTAAGTTCTATCATATAGAGAATATTGTAGACATGTTCTACTAACTTTTGAACTATGTTAAGTTATGAAATATGTATGGGGGTCCAAATCCTATAGTGACCGAAAAATTATAATATAGGGTTCCTAAATTTCTAAGTTTGATTCCTTCATAGTTTTCTTTACTAGATATAATATCTAAGTTAATTAAAATGATCATCACATGCTATTCCATATTCATGTTATTATCAAATATAAACTTAATAAAACTACAAATATATAGAGTTTCTATACTAACTCTCTATCTCCAATTTCCTAGTTTCTACATGTATGAAATATAGATTATATGATTGGTTAGATATTACCTTGTTTGGTTGGAGAGAAAAATGATAATCTCCCCTTTTTAAATGAACCATGGCCTACATGTATAAGTAAGAAGATGAGTTGTTAAGTTTTATGTATAAACAACTAACTAAAGATAACTCTTACCTTTGAAGTTGACTCTTGATTTCTCAAGTTTGTTTTAATTAATTGACGTCTCCTTCTTAGTTGTTTTTGGTTAATAATAGACGTTCAGGTGGTTGTGTTGGATGTGATTGGTTTATTCCCATGTGGGCTCACGGTTGTAGATTGAAAGAGGAGAAGTATTGGTTTGTTTTGTATGCCTTGGTGAAATTGATTTATGATAGGAGTGGAGCCTTTGTTTTATATGTGGTTATTTTGGGTGAGGATCATAGATACGATTCATGTAAGGGCAAAAAGTGATATTGCTTTTCTTTCAATTTAACTTATATAGGAAAGAAGAAAAGTGGTTTATGTTTTATTATTATTATTATTATTATTATTATTATTATTATTAAATAATGAAATTTTTTTGTTCGTTTATTCACAAAAAATTTTAGCAGGTTTTTGCAATTGATTCACCCAAGCTTTAATATTTATGGTGGAGTTAAAAGAAGAAAATTTGTAACATATTGTGGGTCTCCAACTATGAGGTACGATGGTCATTTAGAGAAGGAAATTGTCTAGTTAAGTCTAGCAAGGTATTGACTCATCAAATTTGCATCAAATATGGGATTTGTTTGGAGGATTCTAGTTGGATGAAGTGTCTGTTATTTGACTTTATTGTACCATTTCTCTGATTTTACAAGCAATATATACGATGGATAATTTACTTGGAACAAGACCAGTCATGTGTTTCCCAATTTCACCGTCTACACAACAATTTTCATGTGAGACAATTTACAAGAGTAAATATCTAATTAACATTGTCAAATCTAGCTCATATGCATATAATTATGCCATTTATGTGAGAGTTTTATGGTCAAAAATTTATTTAAGGTTCTAAAATATTACTAGAGTATTGTGGTGATGTGGGATTTCTCAATCGCAAACAATCAAATTAAATTAAACCCTATTCTTACCTTGCGATTAATCCTAGGTAAGTATACCTATATATTGTAGCAATGATGTAAGTATAGGGGTTGTTCCTCCAAGGACCTATAATTACTAGTACACACCCTTTCACTACTATTTAGCAATTCTAGATCACATAGCAAATATGATAATTAATCTCTAACTAATTAATTAACCATAGAAATTATATTTTCACGCCTCCATACCCTAAATCCCGATACACCACTAACCCTATAAAACTTCATAATAAATATTCATTAACGAAAAGTCTTTTCTTGAATTGTAGGAATCCTAATTTCATTAATCTCTCTTTCAAGATGATTAAATTCTAATCCTATATGTCTAATGAAAATATCTTTCATCATTAGATGTATATAAAATTGCATTAAAATTCTCAATTCCCTAAAATGATAAAATCTTGATGCAAAAAAATTATGTAATCTATCTCTAGAATCACATTCAAACTCTTCTATTCATGCATGATCTATCTTATCAATTAATCCATCGATTAAATAAAAAAGAATAAGATAATAATCTAATACTACACATATATTAGACCAAGAACAAATAAAGCACATGAATAGATTCAAGAACTATGAACTTCCATTAATAAACAATTGGATCAGTACATTACAGTTAGGGTTTCTTAAGATCTAGGGCAAAATAATCTAATCTTCCATGTAAGAATAATTACAATCATAGACCATGGAAAAGTAGATAGCAAATATATTTACAACCCTTAAAAACAAAGTCTTATGGTCTCGAAAGATAACTTGGTGTTTTTTCTCTCTTTTCAAGCTCTATTCTCTCTTTTAGTTTTTTTTTCTAAGAATGGATGAATGAATAAAATGGGGAGCAAAGGCTTATATTTATAGGAAAGTGGTGAAATGCTCCTGCATGGCCTACGTTTGAGGCTATGTTGATAGAAAATGATGAAATCTGATGATTGGAGGGCTACAAGGCCTCAATCACAATCTATGTTAACAGGTTGTGTACTTTGAAAATCACTATTGCCCAATTTCGAATCTCTACATGAGCATCCTACATGGCCTGCCCAATTTTGAATCTCTACATGAGCATCCTACATGGCCTGTGTTCGTTCCTCATGCACTTTGGAAATGCTTGTTGGTCGTTTTTGGACTCCAACACCAGTGTTCTACATAGCTTATGTAGAAAACCATGTATGTTGTAAATCTTCCATTTTCCTATTTCTTCCACAAAATCTTGCTTAGCTCATCTAATTTTCTTCATTAAGCTCAAATTCTTCCTTTAACCTTGACATTGAAAATTTAACTAATTAAGTATCCTTTTCCTTTAGAATTCACATAAGATCTGTATATTATCATATGAAAATAATGTGAGTTATAGGGATTTTTAGAAACTTATCAAACTTCCCCACACTTAATTGGTTTCTTGTCCTCAAGCAAACAATTAAGGACAAAGAAATCCATCATTAATTCTACTTAAGAACATCAAAAAATTCAAACCAATATAGCATTATTCCAATTCTCAAATAGTGATTTATTAATGCCTACCACTCAATCCTACCATAATTGTACTTATACTTGATATACTAAAGTTAAATTTTTAATATTAAATTAAGTAAATCAAATTATTACCTTCACTATTTAATAACCGCTTCTAAGTCATAAAAGAAACACAAGGTCAAATAAAGCAAAAGCATCTTGATTACATCTCAACACTTATCAGAGATCATATAAACCATTCAACTACCTCTCTAAGCACAGTAACCCAAAATGAAAGTATATGGTATCCATCAATTCCCTAGATTTTTTCCCACTTAAATTGAAATCTCTCCAAAATTTTTCTTAACAGCCTTCAGAAGGACGGTTTCTGCCCGCTTCTTTTTCGTTTTCCTTTGGACAGGTTTTAGCTCATACCTTTTTAGCTTAGCTATTCTTATTATTAATTTTTTAAATCAATTGATTATAAGAAGCTTGTACAGTCAATAACGGGTCAGGCTTTACTCTTCTATGGGACCAAAGCCCACCCATATTGACTAAGGTTTTATATTCTGTTTAGCACAGCAATTGATTGATTTTTTTTCAAAGAGATTAGTCAAGAAGAATCACTAATTGATTAACTTCATATACTCCTTTCACTAAAGGTTAGTAAGGCTCTCAAAGTTTTTTTAAAAGAAAATATACTTACCAACAAGCTTAGAAACACAACTATTTAACTTTAAAACTGGGGATTTCAATGCTTTCCATAACCTAGATTCAGTCATTAAATAGCAAGTAAATTTACTTCACTTAGATTTCATCCTAAAACTTTAATTAAGTATACCAAATTCAAAATAGGCGAGTAAGGCACACAAAATCACTATCACTTTAACATTTAAATGCTAATTCACATTTTAATGAGTACAATTCCTGGATTTTAAATTTTTTTTCAAATTTTCATGTCCATTAAGTGGGTGACTTTTGAACACAAGTGCATAAAACAATATAATCATGACCCAAATCCTAAATCTATCCTATGTACCCCCTTCCCCACACTTAAAATGAGACATTGTCCCCAATGTCTAGCAAAACAAATAAAGCTCAAGGGAAAAGGAACTAAAAAGAAACAAAGGAAAAATTAAGAAGAAAAAGGAACTGAAACTTCCCGGGTTATGTTTTGAGATGATAAAATCATTAATAAGCGAAGAGAGCATGCATGTAGAGCCAAAGCTTAGTGACTTCTCAAGACTTGAGAACCCATCGAAGCTCATGCTGCACAGAAAAATAAGCTAAACTAGTTGAAAGTTAGCCTATTTTCAGAGTTTCTGCAAAAGATCATTAGCAAAAGAGCACAAAGTTTGCTTTAAAAATACAAAACATCAATGGCATGACAGCCACAAGTTGCCACGCTCCGAATGGTACCCTAAACGTGGCAGTCCGCCACATATAATATCAAGACTTAAGAATGACTACCTTAGTCACACGAAAGTCTCGATATTACATGTAAGACGTACAACACGGTAATAGAGACACTTTTGGGAAGTGTGGTTCAAGCAAGTAATAATGAACATACAAGAATCTAGAAATAAAGTTATCTCATAAATATAAATAAGAGTCTATTACATAAATCATAGGGGCATTAGCCGCTAAGTCTCTAAGGATCTCATAAAGGTTACTAGTCTTAACACAAAACTTAAACACTTCATCAAAAGATTTTAAAGGAATTCTAATCTAATTTAATCTTTCAAGTAGATTTCCTCTAAAAGCTCCCAAAAGAAAACTTACACGGATATGCTAAAACCTCAGGTATAAGAACAGGTGCTCCTGCGTATACAAATATCTATAGAGATGTAAGCTTTACGAGCTTAGTGAGAATAAACCCAATGATCATACTTAAGGCAAAATAACAACCAAGTTTATTAAACAAGCAAATGGAATGCAACAAGCACGTGAGCATACAAGACATATGATTTTCAAGAATCATATGTTGAATGAATTTACACCCTTCATTCGGGGTTAAGTATTCTAGCCAATTACAACCAACATATCTTTAACCATTTTTATAGTTCTTACCGGCTACTATTCGCCAAAAAAAACATGTAGTTCTTACAACCTCTTATTTGCCACATATAAATACTACTGGTTATGCCAACTACTACTATCATACACTTGTCTCATCAATTGTATAATAGCAAATGAAATGTGACTTAACGAATGAAGTGCATGTCTCAATTTTTATTTAACTCTGGCCATTTGAATTACAATTTCTTATAAGTGATAACCCAATTTCAAACACTTCAACATGCTAATGTAACATACAACTCATTATAAGCAATTCATGGCTTGATATACTTAATGTTCTGTCATCAACATTATAATCACTTTCATTTTCAATTTTATCTTTTCTTAAGTTTAGTGCAACTATGCTTCAAGCATAATCATAAGTATGAAAATGAGGGAAGTAGACTCACTCGACCATTGTTCGATGATACTCCCTTAATTGTAATAGTCCTTGGGGTAATACACATCTTCCTCCTCATCTCCTAAACAAAGGAAATACCCATAATTTCTAATTCTATTCTCTAATTGAGGTAAAATTTGTATAAGTGGAAATTCCAACTTAAAATGGCCATAACTTGCTTATTTTAACTTGGAATTTCACATATTATATATCGTTTCTTGCTTATTCGAAAAGATCTATCCATTTTTGAGATTATTTTTGTCATATAAAATCATTTGTGTTCCAAAACCGTAGGGTACAGATTCATCACGAAAATTCTAGTTTTCAAAACATAAATTTGCAAACTTTTCTTTATCCAAAAATACTTGTACCAAAATGTAGATCTTAGTATAGTTAGAAAAATCATTTGAATATATATATATATATATATATTGACTCATATCATATGCATGAATTTAGTGAAGTTGTCTTAACAATGATTTTTGTAAAACAATGCGTTATAAAAGTTGGAAAAGCAAAACTTTGAAGTTTCTACTTTAGCTTGTTGGAAAAATTCTTTGAATTATTTTAAATGAGTATCTCCTCCTTTTAATTAAATTGTCCAAAATAATTTTTTTCTCTTTAAGATTCCTATAATTTAGTTTAAAATGGTTGCTCCTAAACATTACTTAATAGTGATCAAGATTGATTAAAGTTTACATATTTTTAGTTTTTCCTAAAGTTTATTTTATTATAATAAATAGCAATATTCCTAAGTTGTTTACTAATTCTTATTCCTAAGAAAATTTCATTTCTAGAAAAAACTTTCTTGATGATTTCACAAAGCTTGTCTAATCCTTAATACCTTAGAGTATTGGTGAAATTTTCACAAGAAAATATAATGAAACCTTTGCTAATCAAGAATTTGAAATCTTAAGTTTTTAAAGGAAACATTTTCCATTTTATTGTTTTGAAAAGAGTATATGATGTATCTACTTTATGTATCATTTGTTGAAATTCTTATGTTCTATTGCTACTAAAAGCTTGTGATGAGTTTATCTAGATTTTGGAAAAGATTTGTTAAGATAGACTCTCATGTTTTTATAAAATTCATTTCCTAAGTGACAAAAATTTATTTTTGAAAGGAGTTCTCATCTTCCTTTATTTAAGAAAATCCCCTTTTTTATCTTTATTGAGACAATATCAATGTGCTCATGCATAAACATGAATATGTAGTCATGAGAAATAAAGCAATATATCATAATAAGATAAGATATATATATATATATATATATAAGAAGCAATAAGAGCATAATATTAATATCAAGTAAGGAACCTTAGCTTCATCAAGATAACCCGGTCAAGTATTGGGAGCCTTAGCTTCATCAAGGCAACCCGAGACTAAGAATAGACTAGTCCCAAAAGAAAAGAAAAAGCAATAATTATAAGAGCAAGTTAGAGGATGTTAGTGAGCATTAGACTCTAAAAATATATAGATATACGTATACTTAATAATATATATAGAGTTAGATTAAGAGCAATAATAATAATAACAATATGATATCATAATAACAACAAGATAATAAAATCGGAATACTTGGCATGTGCAAGAACAAAACATGAACATGTTGTTACTTCTGCAACTCATGTGAGTATCAAGAAACAACACCATAATCATGCTAAGTTTGTCACGCCCCAGAGAGGTATCCTAAACGTAACAGTCCGCCACATGCCATATAAGACTCTCGAATTTCTATCCGAGCCCTTCGGGAGTCTTGTGTAGATGTAAGGCGTCCCTTTACGACAATAGAACACTGTATTCAATGGAGTTAAGAAGTTTAATGCGACATTAGATAGCATTACATAATAAATCAAAACGCATAGATAAAAGTTACAAAGTCTAAGGGGCATTCCCCCACAAAAGAATAATAAAGGTCCATTACAGTCATCCAGTCTTTTGGTTTCCTGTGGAAGTTTAAACAAAACTGAATACAACTTCTAAAGGAAACGCCTAGCTCCTGTACCTGAGTTGTAGCCTGCCATGGCCTAAGCCAAATGAACTCGTGCTGCAACAAGTAAAAACTATAGGGGCGTAAGCTACACTAGTTTAGTGAGTGAAAACTTTCATATCGCAATTAAAACATAATATTCAAGCAAGTGATTAATCAGTCAAATGAAATGCATCAAACACGTGAATTCAACGAACACATGACCAGCAGGAAATCATATGTGGATGGACTTGCGCCCTCCATCCCGGGTTAGTAGATTAACGAATCCTGCGGTACGACGCCGTTTAGGCTCACGGTCAACCAACTTATATATTCATTTTATGGATCACGAATAACCAACATATATTTGTTTTATGGATCATGATTAACCAACTCATATTCGTTTTATGGATCACGATTAACCAACTATATTCGTTTTATGGATCACGAAAAACCAACAAATGCTAATGCTCCATCCCAATCGTGATATGAATGAGTTCAAGTTTATCTTTGATGTCTAATAATCAATTATACCAATTCTTTTAAGTGATCAAGCAATACTCGCAGACAATCAATTCTAGCTCCTCTCTATACAAGCAATGAATTATCACCCGGCTTCGATATTCTTTAAATTCAACTTCACATAACAACAACAGACAAATATAATTCCCAAATAACCCCAATATTCATATTCATTTTTGTCTTTGCTAAGCAACTAGTGTAGCTATCATTACAATCACAAGCAATAATTTAAATTGAAAGTGATACTGACTCGGCCATGGTACGCCGGTCTCTTAGTAGTAATAATCAGGTGGTAGGGATTCGTCGGTCTTGGGATCACCTACCAAATAAGAATACCCTAATGAGAACTTCATCACTTAACTAGTCCAAACTATGTATCAAAACTAAACAAAATCATGATTCTCGCTATTTGCGGAAATTCCAACTTAAAACGGCCATAATTTGATCATTTTAACTCGGAATTTCGCAAATTTTATATCGATTTCTATCTATTTCGAAAGATATATCTATTTATAATATTATTTTCAAGTTTTGAAAACATTTAGGTTACGGAACAGAGGGATCAGATCTGATCGGTAACCTTTTCCATTTCCAAAAAATTGTTTTGCACTTATTTAAAATGTATCTAGTTGATGATTCATGTATATATAAAATATGAATGAGTTCCTAACATGAATGACATGTGATGAGTCCAATGTATGCATGATCTTGATGATTTTTTATAATGAAATTTTGAGAACTTCTAAATCTCACAAGACTCCAACAATTTCTACTTGAAAATCCAATTTTTCCAACTTTGATATCTCACTAACGTTTTGGGGTTTCATTTTTAGAAATGCCTAGTTATCTTAATTGAAATTGAGTCTTCATCATCTATACTATCCAAGACCTCCATTTCCACATAAAAACTTACATTTTTCACTTTGCAAGTATATTTTTAAATAGGCTTTTCTCAAAAATCCGAATTTTAGAAAATCCGAATTTTAGAAAATCCATTTCTTGAATGATTCCTTTGAGAAAACTTGCATAATGCATCAAAATTTAAGGCTTTACTATATCCATTACCTAAGGACTTCATTTAACACATAAAACATTCATTTTGAGCTTGAATACTAGGTGTTTACATAGGCATCAACCAAAGTTACGAATTTTACAAGTTGAATACTAACTCAAAATTTTCCATCTTTATTCCACTACTTGTTTTACACATTACTCATATCCAAACTCATTTCAACTTATAAAAATCATTACTTAATGATACCTATTACTTATACCCTTCATTTTTTATATAAAATATGAGTTTCAAAGTGGTTACAAGGGTTTTTAAAATAGATCTTGAAAATCATACGAATTTTCTTTTGAACATTTCTAACAAAAACCTTTTCTTTTTAAATTCTTTGTCTCATCTTCATAAAGATCTACCAACTATCACATTATATATACAAGACTAAACCTTTATGAACATTAATGTATGAAAACACAAAATATCTATATGAACATGAATGTCAAGAAAAATATGAGTGTCTAAATGCTAGATCTACTACTTATAGTGTATGAAAATGAGTTTAAAAGCATGAACACATATTTTCTATACAAGATCTCTATTTTTACATGCATGAACATGATAATATTTCAACAAAAGCTCATCAAACACAAGATCTACTCTTGTGATGACTTGATATTCATGTATTAGTGTTTTCTTATCCCTAGCATTTGCTCATGTGGATTTAAAGTAAAACATACATGAATAATCTTGCCATTACAAGATTAAGTAGTACTAAAGCTAAAAATCATCACCTAATGAGAGATTTGATGAGGAAATGAAGAAGAAATGAAACTTGTGTGTATGTGTGAGGGGGGTTAGGGTTCACGGCACAAGGAGAGGAGAAGAGAGAGTTTTTCACTTTGTAAAAATTTTTGAAAGAGTAGAAATGAAGAGAAAGAATGAAAATGAGTTTATATATTAAGTATACTAGGGTTTGTTTGTATTAATAAAGAAGAAAAATAAATCAATTAGAGGGGGAAATTAGGGGGGGTGCCCGGCCACTAAGGAGGGAGAGAGAGAGAGTAAGTTGATTTTATTTGAATTTGTAATTTATGTAATAAATTGTAATAAATGTAATAATTTAGCAAGAAACAAAATTGTCTTGGAAAAGAAAATATAATGAGTGGTTGTAAGGATGTAAGACTAGGGCATGGGTAGTGTGTAGTGTAGGTTGTACTTGTGAATAGTGGTAAATAGTAGACAAGACATATACTTTACGGGTAGTAAAGAAAATACGCGAATAAAGCTATAACTGTAATTTTTATAGCTCGGAAAATTATAAAACTTATATTTTTGAAATCCTTATAAAATTTGGTTTATAATGAATATTCCGTAATATTTTTCTGAGTTTCTAGTCCTGGGGCTCACTTTTTTCAGTAATGGAGCTCGGGAAAGCCCGGAATAGAAATTTTCTGAAATAAAAACTTGCTAAGGTTTGAAATATACTTAAAATAATAATTCACATTAATTTATCTTATATAAAATTCTTTTGATATGAAACCGAAGGAAAGCCGGATCTAGGGTCTCTAAGCTTCTCTCACTAAGCCTAAACTAGACCGATTTAGGATTTTGCTTTTCTGTTTCCGAAGTTTACTTGACTATTAGGAAAACCAGGGCTTACAAAGTTGCATGACATGGATATAACATGGTAAAATTTTTACCTAAGAGTGTTTTTATTATTGAATGAACATGGCATCCTTGTATCATTTCGAACCTAATGTTGTTATCGGAATATTTTTACTATTTCGAGCCCTAAGACACGCTTTTCAAGAACTGATCCCATTCGGATTTGAAATACACTAAAAATTAGAGAATATGATATTCTTGCTTTCTTATATTATTGTGAACTATTATCCATAATTATTTCAATTCCATTATTTAAACACGGGATTGTCGAATCTAAACTCATGGTTTGTTCTAGTCTTTTGTTGACTTTTAGGGTTTTCGATTGACCTTTAATTCTAAGATTAAGTTAAGACTTAATAAAATTTCAAGGGTTTGCACAAGTCTTTTAAAAAAAAGAAAGCACAAATAAGCAAAACATAAAATTAGTCATCCTCATCCTCGTTTTCCTTGTCCTCGTAATCATCATCATTCTCTTCCCTAGAAAGATCATCTTGGTCCTCTCTTCCTCCTTATCCTCATCTTCAAATTCGGCAACTTCCTCGCTCTCTGATGATAGCACTTGTAGATTATCCTTAGCTGAAGAGAGCTACTCCTTACCCTTAGTTATAGCTGGAGCTAGTGGAGTAGCATCCTTTGAAGTTCTGTAATCTCCTTCAGATGAGCCGCTATAAGAACGAAGATTAGTAGTAGGAGGTCTCAGACATTTAGCAATACTCTGCAAAAAATCAATAATATAAACACAAAATTTCTTTGATCTATTTTGCTCTTTCCTCATCTTTATCTCCATTTGATCTAGCCTCTTGTCTACTGTGGATGGTGCTTGAAAGGTAGAAGTACTGGGAGAATTGAATCTAGGACGTGTATAATAGATCCTTCTGGAGTCGTATCAATTTCTCTTAGCCCCATCCAGCAAAAGGACCATCGTGACCTTGTAATAGACACAGAAGAGTACTAGCGATTGGTTCTTTAAACACATTAATCCCTTACAACACAACTTGGTGATGTAACCACCACAATAAATCCCTTTTGAGCACTAGTCTAATGCTTGGCAAGCTGTAATATGCCAGCTTAAACTCCACATTAACCTTGTAATGGGTTGATATGCTATAGATGAGAAACAATTCAAAATTGTTGACAACCCCTATACTACTCTTTCTTGCTCCAATTGTGTTCGCAAACATCCAGTGTATGACCTGATAATTGACATTCCTAATGGACGATGCTTTAGATTTTGAAGGGTATTCCAAGTCTAATTCACAAATCACCTTCCAGTAGTTAATTTGGGTTACTCCCAATGGCTAACTATTTGACAACTGTTTAAACTCCTCAGTTTTGATCTCCTCTTTAGAATATAACCCATATACACATAGAATTTAAAGAGAGGTACCTTGTAATACTTTCCATAGGCTAGGAAAGTAAGAGAAGCATTGACCCCCTTTGAATAGTCTTTATCATCAAGCTCAAGGGTTGAAAGGACCTCTATTGTGATATTGGATAGGTAGGTGTACGAATGTCAAAAAGAGCCTCCCACAGTCCAATGGAGAGGGGTTCCTTAATCTTAGCCTCAATACCATAACTCCTAATCAAATCCCAATCCACATACTTATAAGCACCGAATGATTTATCAACTAATCTTTCCTTCCTCTTCTTGCTCCAAGATTTCTCTGAGACATGTCTATAGTAGATCTCTGAATCAGCCTTCTCCTATCGGATCTTCTGTTTCTTCTTTGAAGGTTTATTTTTAAGGGAATCATCAAATTACTTGTTATCTTTATGACACTTAACTACTTCTTTTAATTATTTCTAATTTAGTTAACTAAGGCGTTAGGCTTCTGGTAAATGTGATGCTACCATCTTGACTCGACATCTTCTTCTTACGCTCACGAACTCATGCTTAGTTACGACTTCCTTCCTTGGAGCTCCTATTTTGACCTTTGGCGGTAGAGGTAAGAGTCCTCATCGTTTAGCACACCGACGAACATACTTGCTGTTAAAATTAGATCATATAGTCTTTTATTAGTTTCTTTATTAAAAAAGCAAAAAATTTGATTTCTTATAAAGGTGATATTTTCTTGTGACTAAAAACGGTTTGGGAGTTCATTCAAGGACAAAAACCAGTTCTACACTTATATTTTGGTGAGGTTGTAAAATATGCGATCTTCCCACTTGATACCATACGATCCTACTTGCTACAGTTCTAGGACTTCCTAAATTGTTCTTGTCTTATCGGACAGAGTGGTCTCTTAGGATTCTTTGGTTTTTCCTCCTGTCATGCCCCAAAGGGTACCCTAAACGTAACAGTCCACCTCACTCAATATTGAAGCTTAAGTATGACAACCTTAGTCACTCCCAAAAGCTTTGATATTAAGTGTAAGGCATGCTCTCACAAATTCAGAGGACCATACATGTAATTATGAAGCTTAAGAAGATATAATAACATATGAAAAAGGATTCATAATATTCATTTATTTATCAATGATTTTACAAACTTAGGGACATTTCTCTTAATCATAAATTAATCACAAGAATATTGTGCATCTTATCCAACACTAAACTTCATCTAGGATTTCCTTATCCAAAAAGAAATTACCTAACTACAGGGTCCTCGTGGCCTCAACCACAAATAGGGGAACTGCAAAAGATATCTATGGGGGTCTAAGCTAACAGGCTTAGTAAGAATTATTTCCATAAATAACTCTTGTAACAAAATTTCAAACAAGTTATTTAATCACACAAATGGAATGCAACATACACGTGGGCAAACAAAGCATATAGTTTTCCGGGAACTATATGTTGAATGGATTTGCGCCCTCCATTCGGGGTTTGGTGATACATAACCTCAAACAAGTAGTTTTAGTAAAAAGTTTTATACTTTCGACCAATATCACCAAGCATATGAAGTCTACTTGAATTGAGCCTTGCTTTCGGATCTTCTGCCAAGCATTTCCTTAACGCCGCCAAGTGTTGCTTTTGACATAAGCTTACTATCCTTCTCACCCAAAGATAATAACCAAAATGCAATGTGACTCACTTCATGGTATGCATGAATCCATTTATTTATGATATCATAACATTATTATTGTCCAATTTAAGGCGATCAAAGAATCTCATACAAAGCAAGTGCTATACTAAAACAAACATTTAAATCAATTCCGGCCTCGCTATTCTTAGGATTCTTTCAAGGAATTATTTTACATACATTTCCATTTGTCTTTTCCTAACTCTAATGCAACTAAATTACAAGCACAACAAGTATAGCATTTAAAAAAAATAAACTCACGATGCCATGTCACTATTCTTCTTATACGGATGAGTCGTTCACATACTCCACTCAATCGAAATAGTCTTCGGGATATAGGTATCCTTCCTCAGAGTCATCTAGCCAAAGGAAATACCCACAATGAGTATTTCTTGATGATTTTCTTGAATTTTGACAAGACAATGTCAAAAGAACGTTAAAGTTCGTATAAAAGAATGTTCCAATTTAAAATGGCCATAACTTGGTCATTTTAACTCGAAATCGCGCATATAATATACCGATTTCTACATAATCGAAAAGATATATTCATTTCTAAAACTATTTTTATCAAACTAAACGATTTAGGCCCCGAAACAGTGGCGATAAAATTCATCACGAATTTTCTAACTCAAAAACAACTTTGGTCCAATCATCCAAAATTTGTTTGATAAATACTTAGTTATCTATATAGTTGAAAAAATCCCTTTTTATAGCTACATAGCTCATATTTATTCATGCTCAAGTGTTTGTTGTCCAATCATGTTTCTTCAGTAAAGAAATTAGAAGTTTAGAAAACTATAGTTTATAAGAAATTCATTTCGTGATTGATTTTGAAATGAATACTTTGATTCTTTTGGTTTTCAAAGAATTACTTTATTTTTTACTTATTACTTTTCTAGATGACTTTTGAAAAACAATTTTTTTCTTCTTTTCTAAATTCTTGTGTTTGTCCTATGTATGTTCCACACAATCCTTCTTTGACTATTTATTTGAAAAGATCTAAACTTGAAAATCCTCACTTCTTGCTTCCTAAGGTTTTTGCTATGTTATGTTTTCGTAGAAATCATTTTGTATCAAAAATCATTTTGTTTTGAAAACAAAGTGGGATAATAAATGATTTAAAAAGCTTTTCATAACAAAAGTAGTTTCTAAAATTGTAGTGGGTTCTTAAAAATAAAATGAAAGAAAAAAATTTGTTTTGACTTGATGAGGATAAGTCTAAGACTAGAGACTAGTCTTAAAATAACAAGGAATGAATAAATAAATTGCAATAGAATAAATAAATAAATTGCATTACATGAAATAAATAAATTGCAAGTGAGCTTATATGCTCTAAAGAATGTATATATATATATAGATAATAATACTTAGATATATAATAATAATATGAACAAAATAATAACATAAACATAAATAGATTTTCATGAACAAGAACAATACATGAACATAATGTAGCATCCATAACATTTAGTCTTTAGAAACTCACACTATGGTCATGTAAAGTTACATGACATGAGAAGAAGAAAACAATAGGAAAAGTTTACCTAAAGATGACTTTGGTAGTGTTATTGGTTATGGGTTTTGTTGTAGGTAGAAGTTGTTTGGAATTATTTTGAGAGAGTTTTGGGAGGATATTTGGAGATAGTTTTGAGAGGAGAATTTGAGAGAGTTTTTGTAGAGAATTTGTGGGTAGTAAATGTATGAAAGAAGTGAAAGAGGAATGGGGTATTTATAGGAAAATGTGGAGTGATTTTTGAGTGATATAAATAAAAAAAAAATAAAACAAAATTGAGGAGATAGAGGGAGGGGGGCACCGGCCATCATAGAGAAGAGAGAGGGAGTGATTTAATTTTTGTATTTTTGTTGATTAAATGTAATAATAAGTAAGGTAGATGTGAAATAAAGTTATGGGAAAGGTAAAAAGTAAAGATTATAGGTTATGGTATGTGTAAGAGTAGGTGTAAGAAAAACTAGAGATAAAAGAATAATGTAGAATAGTAATGAATAGTATAATGTAAAGTAGATATGACTAATAAAGTACCGGTAGTAAGAAAATACGCGTATAATTGTGATATTTGTTATTTTTACTTACCGAAAAATTATAAAACTGATATTTTTGAAAACCTTATATTTTTACGAGTCTAACAGTATATTCGGAATATTTTTACTATTCCAAGCCCCGGGACACGTTTTTCAAGAACTGTGTCCAATCGGGTTTGAAACGAGTTACGGTTTAACTAATCGGATCTTTTTACGCTTCCTTAGGTAATTACGCACTATTTATATTCTAAATTCCTATTTACTCTTACCGAGTTATTTATTCAGGATTGCCGGACTTAAGCTATCGCATCTAACTAAGGTTTTGTTGACCTTTAGAGCTCCGGTTGACTTCCGATTTAGGGTTTTAGGCTAAACCGATTCCAAAAATTTGGGGTTTACACCTCCACTCCACCTATGGTTCCTCTATCTTACGATGTAAAATCTATCTATCTTTTCTTCTACAAATCTTCCATCTAGATACTCATAACTCACAAGAATCTCCCTAACACTCTCATGATTTATTCCAAAGCTTATCGTGCCTCTAAGACTTCTACTTTCTAAACCCATGGTTTTCTTCCCTAATCTCGATGTTCCGATACCACTTAAACTATTATGCCCCAAAGGGTACCCTAGACGTGGTAGTCCACCACATATAGTATTAAAACTTAAGAATGACTTTCCAAAGTCATGCGAAAACTTCAACACCATATGTAAGGCGTCTATCACAATAATAGGAGACTCTGATGGGATGAGTAGTTCTAGATAGTAAATACAGCATACAAGAAATCTAGATAAATATCTAGCTTCAACATTATAGGAATATGATTCTTACATCATCTTAGGGGCATTCCCTCAATAAATCTCCAAAAATAAAATATCACTTATTCTTTCACTCATAAAAAAACAATACTAGAACTAAAACGATTTTAAAAGAAATCTATACTAAATCTTCAAAAAGATTTTCCCCCAAAAGCTTCTCAAAACATAATTCCAGTTATGTATATGAAGTCCTTAGCAAAAGAGATATCGGTCCTATGTCAACAAAAGTCTATTGGGGTGTAAGTTCAACTTGCTTAGTGAGATATTTTGATTAACGTACTCATATCAATAAATTCAAGCAAGTTATTAAACAAGCATATGAAATGCATCAAGCAAGTGAACAAGCAATACATAGGATCTACCGGAATGCATATGCTTGAACGAATTCACCCCTCTATTCGGAGTTAGGTGTTTTGAGCTCTTTAAAACCCATCTTTGAAATCCGATGATGTAGTATATTTTAGGCTCCTAATTATCTATCTTGAAATAGTTTTTTCAGGCTCCTATTCGCTCATCCTTAAATAGTTCTTTCGGGGATCCTATTCGCTCATCTTGTAGACTCGTAGGTTCCCGAAACCCCACTACTATACTCTTGTCTCATTGAGCATAGTAGCTAATGACATGAGACTAACTATGTGATATGTATGAATAAATTAATATAACTCGTAATATGTCATTAAGGTAATTTAAAAGTGATCATAGAATTTGCAGACATTCCAATCATGATAATAACAAAACACAATTTAATTAGCATCAATTCATGTCTCAATATGCTTAGGATACTTAACTAATATTATCATGCATATTCCCTTTTCATCTTTTTCCTACTTCTAGTGCATCTAGCTACAACAAAACAAGTGCGTAAAAGTAGGAGATAAACTCACTCGGCCATCCTTGCTAAACTTCTTTACTCGTAATAGTCCTCCGAATACGTATCCTCTAAGCTTTGTTACCTAAACGAAAGAAATACCGAAATGAGTATTTTATAGAAGTTCTATTTGAACTTTCTAATTCTATTCTAGTATTTGTGTTAAAATTCGGATAGAAGAAAATTCCAACTTAAAATTGACATAACTTGCTCATTTTAACTCAGAATTTCGCATATTATATGTCGTTTTCTATCTAATCGAAAAGATCTATCTATTTCTAAGGTTATTTTTTTTCATAAAAAGCCATTTGGATTCTAAAACAGCACGGTACATAATAGTTACGAAATTCCCAACCCTTAAAATGATTTCCCAAACTTTTCTTTACCCAAAAATCCCTAAAAAAATATATAGGTATGTATATGGTTGGAAAAATCCTTTTGATACATAAATAGACTCATATTTTATCCATGATTCTATTGGTGTTATCTCAACAATTATTTTTTGTAAAACAACTTGTCTTATGGTTTTGAAAAATTGGACTTTGAAAATTTTCTCTTTAAGTGGTTTGAAAGAAATTACAAATTTCGGGTTATTATAAATAAATGTTTTCCTTTGATATTTTTATTTCCTATCTCTTCAAAGATAAATTAATTTCCAAAAATTTGGCCCATTAAGTTATCTACCAATTTTATTTCTAATGATTGAAAGATAAGGTTTTCAACATTTTTTTTTAAGTTGTTGGTGTTGTCTAATATTTGGAGTTGTGTGAAATGTATGTTTTCTTCTCATTTTATATCCTTCTACTTCTTTAGAAAATAAGTTTACCCTTTTGGAAACTTCTTTTTCTTGGCAAATTTTATTTCTCTAAGTTGGTTTCTAAAACAAGTTAATTTTACTTTGATTTGAAAAACTTATTTTATTCTTAATATTCAAGTGATAGCATAATTTTTTTAGATAAGTTTATAAGAAAATCTTTTATAATAAAGAGTTATCAACATTAGAACTTAGCAAAAATTTCATTTTAACTTTGAAAAGAGAATAACAATATTAAAATTAAGTATTGTAGAAGCTTACTTAGTAAGTAATTTTCAAACTCTATGATGATCCTATTTAAGTTTTATAAAAAATATGGTTGGTTAAAATCTTAAGTTTAATGCTAAAAATTATATATTTATGGAGTATTTAATTCCAATTTATAGAAGAAATGAGTTCCTTCTATTATTTGAAGAAATCTTTATTACTAATACCTTAAAATTTTATGATTAGCTTGTCTTTTGAAAAGAATTTATTAAAAACAATACTTAGGTCTTTTTGAAAAATCCTTTGTTAAGTGATAAGAAATTTAGTTTACTTTTCTTTATAAACAAAAGTTCTCAGTTTTATTTTTATTAAGACAACAACATTCTAATCATACATAAATATGATTATGTAATAATGAAAAAGGGTAAGAATAATGCATAATAAGATAGAAAGAAATATAATAAGCAAATAAACATAATAATATGGTCAAGTACTGAGAACTTTAGCTCCATCAAAGTATCTCGGTCAAGTATTGAGAGCTTTAGTTTCATCAAGGTTTCCCAGTCAAGTATTGGGAACCTTAGCTTTATCAAGGCTTCTCGGGACTAAGAATAGACTAGTCCCAAAAGAAAAGAAAAATCATAATAATAAGATCAATAATAACAACATAATAATATAACAATAATAACACAATAATAAAATGAAATTTATTCATGAACAAGAACAAAAAATGAACATAATATTGCTTCCATAACAATTATATATTTAGGAAACACACTCCATGGTCATATTAAGTTACATGACATGGTAAAGAAATATATGTAGGATTTTACATAAGGTTTAATGGAGGATTTGAAAAGAGATGGATGGATAGTGTGTTTGTTATTTTTCTTGAAGAGTGGTGAATGGTAGGGAGTGTTTGAGAGAGAATTTAAGAGGAAATTTTGGTAGAGTTTTGTTAAGGTTTGAGAAGTATGTGTAAAGTGTAACGGAGTGAATGTGTATTTATAGAGTTTTAGAGTGAAAATTAAATGTAATAAAATACATTGAAAAAGAATTAACTTGGAGAAGAGAGAGAGAGGCACCAACAACATTACAAAGAGAGGGAGGGAGAGTTTTGAATAAATTTTTGTATTTTTGTAATGAAAAGTAATAATGTGTAAGGTGTAATGTGAATAAAGTTGTATTGAAAATAAAAATGTAAGAATAGGTGTGTAGATTGTAAGAAGTAGGTTGTAAGAAAAAATAGAGATGGTGGAATGGTAATGAATAGTAGAAGTAGTACTATAAATAGTAGACTAGACAAATAAAATACCGGTAGTAATAAAAATACTCGTAAACGAGCTATATTTGATATTTTTAGTTACCGAAAAATTACGAAACTGATTTTTTTGATATCCTTGTACAATTACAAGTCTTTTGGTGTTATCAAAATATTTTTACTATTTCGGGCACTGAGGCATGTTTTTTGGGCACTGATTTTGTTTGTGTTCAAAATGAATCGAATTTTGACAAATCTGATCTTTTTAAGCTATCTTATCTTATTTAGAACTATAATCTATCATTAACTTATTTCTATTATTCTCAAGTTTCGAGCGTGGGATTGTCGAAGTTAAAACTGCTAGATTGTCTTGATCTTAGTTAGCTTTTGAAACTCCGGTTTGACTAGGGTTAGGGTTTATTTCAACTTTACCCTGGAAATTGAGGGGTTTACAATCAATGATTTCACTCTAAATTGCCTTGAAAAGCCTCAACTCGAAAATCAAACTCTAAAACCCTACCTTAAAGAATTTAACTTTGATTTTAACTTTTTTTTTCCTAGTGATTTGAGTGTAATTGTTGATTTTGAGAGCTTATTTGAGCTCCTATTTATAGGAATAGAGCTCGAATTAAGATGGAAACAAATTAATTTGCATTTCCCTAAAAGTGAAATTAGCGTTTCTTTCTTATTCATTTTAATGATGATTTTATGAACTTTTGGCAATTTCAACGAGATATTTGAGCATCTTTGACCCTATGATGCTTCCTAGAAGCTTCAATTTTCATGAATTGAGTCAAGAATCGAGTTCAATACATGTTTAAGGTTCCTATGGAAAAATATTGCCAATATACAACTCTGATGAAATTAATTATCAATATACCATAGTAAAATCACGTTTAAAAAATAGGATATAATAATTTACACATAAATCGCGGGAATAAAACATGATATAAAGTTTATATACCGTTACTATATCGCGATAACTAATCGCGATATAGGAGTTAATCACATATCGCGATGGCTAATCGCGATATGAATATTTTTATTTAGGTGTAAATCACGTTTTGTAAACGCGATATACAGTACATCGTATAATGTTTGTATATCCTGATTTATACACGCGATTTAGCAACTGTATATTGGTAATTATTTTTATTTTGACCTTAAATAAGTAATTAATTTCAATTAGAGTTGTAAACATGAAATTATTTCGTCGAAAATCACAATTAATGGTGATTAGAGTTCTTAAAATCCAAAAATTTCCCAAACTTTAATCCCTATTTTGACTACTTCAAAGCCACATAGTACGTGTTGATGAGGAGCTTGATTTTTCCTTTGATAAGATTCAAACCCATGACCTTTCCAATGTTATGCAATGTCTTATCCATATAGGCTGTTGGCTTACAACTTGATATGACTTGCACATAAAATATATATAAGGCTTAATGCCTAAGCCTAATTAAATGAGCTAATCTATTGTGAGCCATTTAATTGAGTCCAAGGCTTCTTTATAATCAAAAGCAATATCATATTAAGCTTATATTACTTTTATTTAACACTATGAACCTATTAATACTATCATATATCATTTCTTATTTTATTATACTATATATATACACATTTTTTATATTATATATATTATATATTACATTACAAATTAAAAAAAAGTTATGGGCTTAATACAATATTAATTTTTATTATAAACTAAAGGTTTAAATGGGTAAAAATAAGGTGTCTACATCACTCATCCTAGAAATTGTTCTCTTCTATGCATTCTACTTTTGGAGACCTAGTGGACACTAAATCATAACACCAAAAGATATGTTGATGCTTCAGGTTCCATCAAATTATATGAGGGGAAAATTTTATCTAATCATTGATCCTTTAATTAAAAAAAGTTTCCTGAAGTTACAAGAGCATTGGATTAGATGATGTGATTATAGGGTGTTGTTGGTGGGAAGTAGGATTTTAATGTGTCAAAGCTTATCTATTCATCACTTAACTATCAAATATGTTCTTCTATTATGTTGTTTTGCAAATGTGTCATTGGTAATGTTTCATTTGTAATGTTTTAGTCATTAAAAAGACACCAACTAATAGGTCTATATTAGAATGGTGCTTATTTATTATTTAGTCATTTTAATTAAGATTTGATATAAATACTTGGAAACTTATTAAATCATCAATACATGAAGTTTATTTGATTATTAAACACTAGTTTAAACAAAATTTATCACTATGGGGGGGGAGAGAGAGTTTCTCTTGAGTGACAATTTTTGCATGGGACATACTTTCATCACTAGCAAGATTCAAGTGTGGCCATTTGTGCACCGAAATTGAGACTCATATCAATATGAGTTTATATGAAAATTTGTGGTGAATTGAACACATTTTTTATTTACAGTAACTCGAGTTTATCAATAAAGAAGCATAGCTTCAAGGACTTACAATGCAATTCCATTTGTGTCTCGTGTGCATAGATCCATCAACATTGTACTAGTCTGCACATTAAAAGACTGATAAGGATTGGAGGAGACATGTGACTTAGATCCATTTGTGGTAGGAGTGACAATTGAGTAATGTTTAGTTTACATTTTGTCGAGACCCTACTTAAATGAAAAAGAAAAAAAGATATCTTGACATAAAGATCAAATTAACTTATGTTATCTCAAGCTATTTATATTTATTTGGAAAATCTCTAAGGAGTAAAGAGTGAGCATGCCTTTAATCTTCTCATTTTTATCAACACTCCATTGAATACATAAGGTTATTTTATATAATCAAAACAGCCGACTTTGAAAAAAGAAAATGAAATTAAAAAAATAAAAAAGCTAGTAAAATCGTATGTAAAACTGTTTTGTCATATGCTTTATTCTGCTTCATAAAGGGTCTTACAAGCCTTTGAAATTGTTTAAAAGGGAAAAAAAAAAGAAAAAGAATAAAAAAACTAGCATGTGTGACAAAGAAGTTTACGAAGATAAAAAAGTTAAAAGATCAAACTATCTTCCGAGTTATGAAATGTTGGGGTATGTGTTTGTTTTGTTGTTGATTATTATTATTATTTATTTATTTATTTATTATTATTATTTAATATTTTGCTATCACGTGAAGCTGGGGGAAAAGAAAAAAATAATTGTGTTTTTTAAAAAAATTACAAAATTACTATCGGGATCAAAATAATCTCGATTTTAGGCAACTTGACCTCGTCTCTTCAAAAGACGAGATCAGGCCGCCTGTGACTGACGTCGTCTCTTGAGGTCTGCATGAGTAAAAAACTTGCCATACCTTCTTCTTCCCCATTTCCTCTTCTTCTCCTTCTCTGCAAAACCCCGAGCCCCAAATTCAAACCCTAACCCTAATTCCCAATTTTTGCTCGATTGAGAGCAATTAGCTCCGTAAACTTATGTTTTTGGATTAGCTGGTGTTGAGGAAGAAGCAATTTGTTGGAGAGGAGTGTTGTAGGCGCAAGAACGAGGACAACGATGAACGGTGACGGCAGCAGAAATTCCAAGGTATGAATCCACATTTTTCGAAATTTTTGTTAAATTATTGATGCTACATTATTGAGTATTCATTGTATGTGTTGTAAGAATATTGTATGTTGTAATATTCCGAATTTTTGCAAATTTTTTTTTAATATTCGATGCTATATTGTCGAATATTGGTAGTGTGAAATGTGCGCATATTTGTTGTTGTACGCAAAGTTCAATTAATTAGAAATTAGTAAATTATTAGAAATGATAATTTATTAAACATTACAATTCAATTAAAGTGATACAAATTTTGTATAATTTATTAAAATTTTTTATAATTATAATTTATAATTTATTAGAAATCAGTAATTGATAACAGAAATCAACATTTAAAATTATAATTTATTAAAAATTAGTAATTTCAATTCTATATGAATTTGATTATAAATGAGTGATAGAAATCAACATTTAATTAATGATATAAATCAATTTTAAAATTTTCTATTACGAGTTATATTAAATAAAATGAAGAGTTCAATTCATAAGTGTGGAGTTGCAAATTTCATGTAATGAAGTTATTTTTTATGAGATGGCAGGGTTGGTGAGGAAATGGATAAGACGAAGTTTGTACTGTATGCTCATGGCAACATTATGCAAGAGGAGGATAGATTTGGTTATGATAAGCGGCCGGTAGCTGTGATCAGTGTTAGTAGGAACTCTATGTATGACAAATTGTAGATATCATTTGCAATAGATTGAAGGTAAATAGGTGTACACATTGGGTGGATCTATATCATAGGGTAGCTATTAGAGATAGGCTGCTACGTTATGATATTATTCCAATGATGGATTATGATGCTGCATAAGAGATGTTGGTGTACACGGAAGGGTTAGTGGCTGTTTATGTGCAGATATCAGAAAATACATTGTTACAAGCACCTACAGGGGAAATGGGCAATGATAGAGGTATTGGGAGTGATGGATTGGTAGACTCAAACTCCACTCCAATTCAAGCAATAGGTAGTGCACAGTTGGAAATGTGTGCACCCACCTCGATAGGTGGTCATGATACAGATGCCATGTAAGATTCCTCGACAAGTGAATCATGTGACGACTATGATGATGATGGAAATCATAATATCGAAGCTTTTCCCCAACAATATGCTTCTCCCACGGTACAACTAAGGAGGAATGATTGGCACCACTTCATTGCTCCTACTAATGTTGATGCAGTAGGGAGCTCGGTGCCAGTTCCCTTTTTCAATGTAGAAGTTGGTAGTAGTTATGATGTATATGATAATGAGCAGAAGATGAGTGCTGGGAATTGGAGCTTCAGCGATGAATTCAAGGTTAGGATGTGATTTGAGACAAAAGATCATCTCATACAAGCAGTTAAAATGTGGTACATAATAAACCATTACAATTTCAAGGTGGTGGACTCAGACCCAAAATCATGGGTAGTTAAATGTACTGATATGCATAATAGAGGTTGTAAGTGGAGACTCAGAGATAGTTATAAGAAATATGGTGGGTGGTTTTACATCACTAAGTACGAAGGACCCCACACTTGCTTGGATGAAATCACTGCACATGATCACTCTCAGTTAGATTCCGCTAGCATGTCTAGAAGCATCATATTAGAGATCTGTGATTCTCCAGATGTGAGGGCTAAGGACCTCCAACTGAATATCTTAAAACAGTTTGAGTATCATCTTCATATAAAGAGAATTCGTGAGGCGAAGAGAAAAGCAATTGAGCAGGTGTATGGAAGTTGGGAAGATTCATATGTAGAGCTTCTTCACTTACTTAATGCAATAACAGAGGCAAATCCAGGAACAGAGCTTGAGTGGCAAACCATTGATTCAGATACTGTAGGGTACGTGTTCTTAGACATGCTTTTTTAGGCATTCCGTCCTTGCATCGAAGCTTTCCAGAGCTGTAGGTATATTTATTAAATGTGATTGAATTCATTTATGTACAGTTGATATCAACTAACTAACTTATATCGGTTAATTTATTACAAACCCGTCATTACACTTGATGGCACTTTCCTATATGACAAGTACAAGCACAAACTGCTTATTGTAGTTGCAGTAGATAGGGCAAATCATATAGTCCCACTGGCATACGGTCTTGTGGATGAGGAGAAAGCGGACACATGGTGTTGGTTCCTGGCAAAGGTGTTGGAACACGTTATCAAAGACCGATCCAACATCTACTTGATATCGGACCGGCATGCCAGTATTAGGAGTACGATAGAAGGTGAGAATACTGTGTGGCCAAGAGGTTGGCCTTGGAGCTGGTGTGTTCGGCATGTTGCCAATAACTTCAATTCAAGGGCCAAAAATAAAGAATGTAAGGAAATAGTAAAACGAGCAGCCTACCAAACCCAAAGCAGAAAGTTCCATGGATACTTCAACGCAGCACTTCAAAGCAGTCCTTGGACGTCACAATATTTTCGCGACTTGCTCCATGTATGTAGGCTTTATCGTATGACGAAGGCGTAAGATTTAGAATTGGTACAACGAACATGGCTGAAAGTTACAATTCAGTTATAAAAGAATACTTTATTGTTACTTGTGGTAGTGTTGGTCAAGAAAACCTTTTACAATTGTAACTCTGTATTTAATAAGCAAAGGAGAGAAGCGAACGAAGCAATGAGTACAGGTAAGTTGCTCACCGAATATGCTGCAACGAAGTTTGAGAGATAGAACAACATCTCAAGTTCCTATAGAGTTACTTGTTTCGATTATCAGGAACGAATATTCGAGGTTATAACTGCTCTGTACCCTACCATGCATGGTCAAAAGGGGGACCACATATAAAAAATGGAGTTAAGAGCATGCAGATGTACCTGTAACAAGTGGCAGACATACAGAATTCGATGCTCACATGCAATGGTAGTAATGGGTACATTGGACATAGATTGTTTTGCCTACGTAGCACAGTGGTACAGGTAGGACAACCAACTTAGGGTATATGGTCGCTTCTTCATACTTGCAGCCAATAAGACCAATTGGACCTGTTTGGATATAGCGAAATGGCACCTTATACCAGGACTTATTAGGAAAAGGGGTAAGCCTAGGGAAAAACAATTTCAAAATGAGATGGATATTCTAGAGGGTCCACGAGGTTACTCATGCGATTCATGTGAGCAACCAGGGCATAACATTCGAAGTTGTCCAAATAGGGGGTTGGCTAGTAGAACAGTAACGGGCCAGTGCAGTCGTAGTGGTAATATTTTTATTATCATAAACTTTATTGTACAGTAATAATAAGACATGCTTTTACCTTATGTTTCATTTGCTTGTTTTAATCTACTTATGCTTCTATTGACAATAGCCATTTATTTATCCTATACAGATGGATGCAGGATCGATAAATAGCTCATTACTTACAAAGCATCCTGTTCATAGGTCCAGCTTAGCCTAGGAGGGGCAGATAAGTTTATTTTTTGCAATCCACAATTTATAACAAGTAATTCATGTTTCTTATAACATTATCGACTTCTCTACAGGAGCATGTGGTCTTGCACTGTCGCCGTAGAGAGGCGAAGTTGAGGCGACAACATGGCATCCTTGCACAGCTAAGTAATCTCTTAGTGCCATTCCTGTCACAGATGGGTTTCATTGGGGTGGCCCATATGCCATTCGTTCAGCTGGATTGGCACCTCATCACTGCCTTAGTGGAGAGATGGCGGGCGGAGACACATACATTCCATATGACCACGAGAGAGTAGTTAGTTACATTGGAGGATGTTGTGTTCTTACTGGCCTACCTGTAGATGGTGACACTGTTACAGGTACGACCCAAATGGATTGGCTTGCATTATGTGTGGAGCAGTTAGGAGTTCGACCTGTCCCCGAGATAGATATGGATGGTAGTCGTCTGAAGATGTCATGGTTGGACAACCACTTCAGAATGCTACCAGAGTATGCAGATGATGTCTTGATCAGATGCTACTCTCAAGTGTATATCTTGTTGCTACTGGGTAGATTCATATTTGCGGACAATTCATCAAATTACATCCACCTAATGTATCCGCAATTGCTCCAGGACTTGGAGAGGGCGAGGCAGTATGCGTGGGGAGCCGCCTGTTTGGCTTGGCTGTATAGGCAGCTATGCTTGGCTTCGCACGTTAACATAGGGGATATTACAGGACCCTTGGTTGTCTTGCAGATATGGGCGTGGGAGCACTTCCCCCACATTGCCTCGATTCGTCGACAGGTTACAGCAGTTATAGTAGGCCGTCCACTAATCAGCCATTGGGGTGCGACTTTTGATGTCACCAGTGTATCCACCCACTTGCTGATTGAGTATCGCGCATCCTTTGATTGATAGATCGAGTACCAGGTATGATTTTCTTTGCCTTCTTTCCTTCAATTTGATTTCCAATATGTTGTTTCCCTTCAAATTGCTACGTTTTAATATTTTTTTGTTAACTGGTTGTGTAATTTTTTCCCCTTCAACAGGTTATATGGGACCCTCACAGTCCCATTTTGGACTCCCTTCCTCCATACTGTCAGGCGGGCAGCAACATTTGGCGAGCCCGGGTCTCGCTGGTATGCTTCCACATAGTTGAGCACTACTATCTAGACAGAGTGTTGTGACAGTTTGGTAGATTTCAGGGGATCCTACACCTACCTAACGAAATGAGAGCCCTGCAAGAGATTGACATGCGGGGGTGTTCCGAGTGAAACTGGCAGGCGGAGCATGCTAGATAGATAACTGAGTGTGATGGTCAGCATGATCGTATTGTTGATATGCCAAATTTTCCTATCAGTATCTGATTATTACTTCCACTGGTACTATGCTATTACCTGACGCTGGATTAGTCGCACATGGGCTATCATACGCTATATGGTAAGGTCACCGACTCGATAACCTGTGTAAAGAGATGTATTTTGTTTTCAGGACTCACTGCTCTACATTTTATATGTTACTTGGAGGCATATTTCATTTATAGAGTCCCAAACATGCATCCAGATATTACTTCTTCCACTGCACAAGATGTCTATTGTGTAGTTGAAGAGTTCATGGGGCTCAATTTAAACGATCCACCGCCACCAGCACCAGCAGCAGGACCACAGCCACAACCTGGTCAGAGACGACATCCACATAGAGAGAAGTGTGGGCGGAGACAGGGTCAGGAGCGAGACCGTGGCAGAGGTATATAGATCGTGGACGAGCCTGAGCCGTCTCACGTACCATCATTTGATTAGCCTGGCTCTTCCCAGTTCCTTCATGACGAAGCTGGCCTATTATCACATACACATTTGTTGGACACCCCCATGCCAGACCCGTCATATAGTGAGTTTCATACCCCCTTAGCTCCACAGAAGAGGCGACCATCGCCATCACATGATATGGGTGGGAGATTCACATAGGTGGAGCCAGACCCAATTCCATTTTATCCATTCAATGGTGCTGGTGGAGATGAGGATGGCACAGTTACACAGATTAATCCATCCACATAGTATCCTCATCAGCGTACACCATTCGCCTGTACCTTTGTTAGAAGGGGACGAGAGAGGCGAGGTAGAGGCCACCAGTAGTAGATATGAAACTTTCTCAATTTTTATGATTGTTGGATACATATTCATAGTTTTTTACAATTACTATATTCCTTCTCTTGTGTACATTTAATGAAAACAAACAATCGGTCATTGATTTCGTATCTTATTTTCTTTGAGTTTTATCTTATGTTTGTGATGAAAAGTTTGACAATACATTTGTGGTTTAATGATTTGGGATGGGAACTACATTTGGTTGGATTGAGTTTTGAATTACTACTGAAGTTTGGAAGTTGTTTATCCTTGGGGGAGAATGGCCAATTGCTTATATAGCTAGTTTTATCTAAGTTTTTACATGTTTTCTTCCAAATATAAAAAATAATCTATTTTCTAAGAAACAAAAGGGGAGTGAAATAATTTGATCTGACCAGGCGGCCTAACCTCGTCTCTTCAAGAGATGAGATGTTTATGAGGGTGACCTCATCTCTTGAAGAGAGGAGGTCAGGTATTAATGATTTCATTTCTTGAAGAGACGAGGTCAATTTGTCTAAAATTAAGATTATTTTGACCAGATGATAATTTTGTAATTTTTCAAAAACACAATTTTTTTTCCTTTTCCTGTGAAGCTGTGTATGTTTATATTCTATAATCATCTAAACTTACATTGCATAGTAGCATTCTGTTTCGTCTACACTCTCGTCTCTTTGTCTCTCTCTCTCTCTTCCCCCCCCAAAGTCAATGACCGATTGTTTGTTTTCATCAAATGTACACAAGAGAAGGAATAAATGTTTTATCTTATGTTTGTGATGAAAAGTTTGACAATACATTTGTGGTTTAATGATTTGGGATAGGAATACATTTGTTGGATTGAGTTTTGAATTACTACTGAAGTTTGGAATTTGTTTATCCTTGGGGGAGGTTGGCTAATTGCTTATATAGCTGGTTTTATCTGAGTTTTTACATGTTTTCTTCCAAATAAAAAATAATCTATTTTCTAAGAAACAAAAGGGAGTGAAATAAGTTGACCTGACCAGGCAGCCTGACCTCGTCTCTTCAAAGACGAGATGTTTATGAGGGTGACCTCATCTCTTGAAGAGAGAGGTCAGTACTAATGATTTATTTCTTGAAGAGACGAGGTCAAGTTATCTAAAATTAAGATTATTTTGACCTGATGATAATTTTGTAATTTTTTCAAAAACACAATTTTTTTTCCTTTTCCCGTGAAGCTGTGTATGTTTATATTCTATAATCATCCTGAACTTACATTGCGTAGTAGCATTCTCGTTTCGTCTACACTCTGTCTCTTTGTTTCTCTCTCTCTCTCTCTCTTCCCCCCCACCCACCAAACTCCACTTTCACTCTCAAAACTCTACTTCCGTTGCACTCGTTTCCAGGTATATCACGCAATTTAATATCTGTCCGTAGCAATTCGTGATGTGGTTCGATCATACTTGTACTAAAATTCTACAGAATTAACTTAGACATCCATCATAAGAACCAGTTTTTAATTTCATAATAAGCCGACTCACATCGTACTTGAATTTTAGCTGTGTTGCATTTGTATCACTTTCGTATTTTAGTCCAGTCCTGTCAATGATCACCGCATGGAATGCGACGGTCTTTTAACATGATTTTTTTTTCTTTCTTTTGTTCATTTTGATTTGCAGGTTCTTTGGTATTGGTTTTTGTTTAATTGGCATCTGAGATTGATTAGGATATTCACTGAATATCATTCATATGGGTATTGATAATTCTCAAAAACTTAGATTTTGCATTGATAGAGGGGGTACATTCACTGATGTTTATGCTGAAATTCCGGGTCACCCGGATGGCCGAGTCGTCAAACTCCTCTCTGTTGACCCTGCAAATTATGATGATGCTCCCGTCGAGGGTATCCGCCGGATTCTCGAAGAGTATACCAGGGAGAAGATCCCTCGGTCTTTGAAAATCCCCACGGATAATATAGAATGGATTAGGATGGGAACTACTGTAGCCACTAATGCCCTTTTAGAGAGGAAAGGGGAAAGGATTGCGCTTTGTGTGACTAAGGGTTTTAGGGATTTATTACAGATAGGTAATCAGGCTCGGCCAAATATATTTGACCTTACCGTGTTGAAACCGTCTAATCTTTATGAGGACATTGTGGAAATCGATGAGAGGGTTGAGCTTGTTGGAATGGATAAGGAAGATGGAGAGGTTGTTACTGGGGTTTCGGGGGAGAGGGTCAGGGTTTTGAAGCCTCTTGATGAGGAGGGTTTGATTCCTTTACTAAAAGGGTTGTTGGATAAAGGGATTAGATGTTTGGCTGTAGTTCTGATGCATTCCTACACGTTTCCAAATCATGAAACGGCTGTGGAAAAGTTGGCTGTTAGTTTGGGTTTTAAACATGTGTCGTTGTCTTCAGCTTTGACTCCTATGGTTAGGGCTGTTCCTCGGGGTCTGACTGCCACAGTGGATGCATATTTGACCCCAGTTATTAAGGAATATTTGACAGGGTTCATTTCTCGATTTGAGGGAGGATTGGAGAATATGAATGTTTGTTTTGCAGTCGGATGGAGGGCTAGCTCCTGAAAGTTCATTTTCAGGTCATAAAGCAATCTTATCAGGTCCTGCTGGTGGTGTAGTGGGCTATTCTCAAACTTTATTTGGACTCGAGACAAATAAGCCCCTTATTGGCTTTGACATGGGGGTACATCCACAGATGTAAGTCGTTATGCTGGAAGTTATGAACAGGTATTAGAAACCCAAATTGCTGGTGCCATAATCCAAGCACCTCAGCTGGACATAAACACTGTAGCTGCTGGTGGTGGGTCAAAGTTGAAATTTCAATTTGGAGCATTTCGGGTTGGTCCGGAATCAGTGGGTGCACATCCTGGTCCAGTGTGCTATCGGAAAGGAGGGAATTGGCTGTCACAGATGCGAATCTGATCTTAGGATTTGTTATTCCTGATTATTTTCCATCTATATTTGGCCCTAATGAGGACCAGCCACTTGACTTGGATGCCACCAGGGAAGAATTTCAGAAACTGGCAAAACAAATAAATTCCTACAGAAAGAGCCAGGATCCTTCAGTAACAGACATGTCAGTTGAGGAGATAGCACTTGGGTTTGTTAATGTGGCTAACGAGACCATGTGTCGCCCAATACGACAGCTAACTGAGATGAAGGGCCATGAAACAGGTAATCATGCTCTTGCATGCTTTGGAGGTGCTGGGCCACAGCATGCATGTGCCATAGCCAGGTCCCTGGGCATGAGTGAGGTATTAATTCACAGGTTCTGTGGTATTCTAAGTGCATATGGAATGGGATTGGCCGATGTAATTGAAGAGGCACAGGAGCCTTACTCTGCTGTTTATGGTCCTGACTCTATCCAAGAGGTTTCTCGCAGGGAGGCTGCTCTCTTGGGGCAGGTAACATGTAAGCTTCAAGTGCAAGGGTTCAAAGAGGAAAACATTTTGACTGAGACATATTTAAATCTTAGGTATGAAGGTACTGATACAAGCATCATGGTGAAGAGGGAAATGGCAGAGGATGGAATGGTTTGTGACTATGCCATGGAGTTTGTTAAGCTCTTTCGACATGAGTATGGCTTTGAACTTAAAAATAGGAATATCCTAATATGTGATGTGAGGGTCCGTGGGATAGGAGGCACCAACATATTGAAGCCAAGGGCTATGGTACCTGCTACTAGTGCCCTAAAGTTGAAGGTTACTACAAAACCTATTTTGTAGGTGGGTGGCATGAAACTCCTTTATTCAATCTTGAGAATCTGGGTCATGGACATGTCATTCCTGGTCCTGCAATCATCATGAATGGAAACAGCACTGTTATTGTTGAACCTGGTTGTAAAGCTATGATTACAAAGTATGGGAACATCAAAATTAATGTCGAGTCTACTGGTAATATTGTGAAGGTTGCAGAAAATGTTGCTGATGTTGTGCAGCTGTCAATATTTAATCACAGGTTTATGGGTATAGCTGAGCAGATGGGTCGCACACTCCAGAGAACTTCCATATCAACCAATATCAAAGAACGCTTGGATTTTTCCTGTGCACTATTTAGTCCAGATGGTGGTTTAGTAGCTAATGCCCCTCATGTTCCAGTGCACTTAGGGGCCATGTCAAGCACTGTTCAGTGGCAGCTGAAGCACTGGGGTGATGATCTGAATGAAGGAGATGTGCTGGTTACTAATCACCCATGTGCTGGTGGAAGCCATCTTCCTGATATAACTGTTATAACACCTGTTTTTGATCAAGGGAAGCTGGTCTTTTTTGTTGCAAGTAGGGGCCATCATGCAGAGATTGGAGGTATTACTCCTGGAAGTATGCCTCCCTTTTCTAAGTTTATATGGGAAGAGGGTGCAGCCATAAAAGCATTTAAGCTTGTAGAGAAGGGGATATTTCAGGAGGAAGGAATCAAAAAGTTGCTTTTGTATCCATGCTCTGGTGACTCATCACATAAAATTCCAGGTACACGAAGACTACAGGATAATCTATCTGATCTTCATGCCCAAGTAGCTGCAAACCAGAGGGGAATCATTTTAATAAAAGAGCTTATTGATCAGTATGGCTTGGACACAGTTCAAGCATACATGAGATATGTACAACAAAATGCGGAAGGGGCGGTAAGGGAAATGCTCAAATCAGTTGGTGCCAAAGTTTTAGCACAATCATCCAATACTGGGGAGGGAAAATCAGTGACCATTGAAGAAGAGGACTTTATGGATGATGGTTCTGCTATACATTTAAAGCTCACCATTGATACAGTTAAAGGAGAAGCATTTTTCGACTTCACTGGTACAAGTCCAGAAGTATATGGAAATTGGAATTCCCCAGAAGCAGTGACGGCTGCTGCTGTCATATATTGCCTAAGGTGTCTGGTGGATGTAGATATTCCTCTCAATCAGGGTTGCCTGGCTCCAGTTAAAATATTTATTCCGAAAGGTTGTTTCCTCTCCCCTAGTGACAAGGCTGCAGTTGTGGGTGGTAATGTTTTGACTTCACAGAGAGTTACAGATGTCATACTTACTGCATTCCAAGCCTGTGCATGTTCACAGGGTTGTATGAATAATCTTACATTTGGAGATGATACTTTTGGCTATTATGAAACCATTGGAGGTGGAAGTGGAGCAGGTCCGTCTTGGGATGGCACAAGTGGTGTTCAGTGCCACATGACTAACACCCGGATGACTGACCCGGAGATTTTCGAGCAGAGATACCCAGTTCTTTTGCATAAATTTGGACTTAGAGAAAATAGTGGTGGAACAGGTCTTCATAAAGGTGGTGATGGCGTTGTGAGAGAGATACAGTTCAAGTGCCCGGTTGTTGTAAGCATTCTCTCAGAGAGGCGAGTTCATGCACCAAGGGGTTTAAAAGGGGGAAGACCTGGGGCTCGTGGAGCAAACTTTCTTATTACAAAAGATAATCGTAGGGTGTATCTTGGGGGCAAGAACACTCTTCAGTTTTGGCCAGGAGAAATACTACAGATTTTTACTCCTGGTGGTGGTGGATGGGGTTGTCCTCCTTGATTTTCTCTTGAGGCAACTGTGTGAACTGAATATGCATTCTGATATCCATAAATTATTCAGACAATTAAAGTTATTGGAACATTTGAAATTGTCTTTGTGATAAGCAGATCTCTCCCATATGCAATGGGATCTTGTGAACGCTTTCAGCTGTATTTCATTCTTGACATATGCAATGGGATCTTGTGAACGCTTTCAGCTGTATTTCATTCTTGACAAAAGAAGCAACAATAAAATTTGCATTCAATTAACGGTTCATACTGGAGGATTGCCTTTTCTATCTGTTTCTTTATCTGGAATTGATAATTGGTTTTCCTGCTTATCCTTTTGGTCAGCGTGATGTGCTGTATGGATTATTTGCTCTCCTCATACAGTTTTTTATAGGGGCTATCTAGATGGGCCTATTCTTTATGGAAAAAGTTCACTGCTTCCAGACTTTGGAATAGCTGATGATATATTCGATTAAATTTAGCCTCAGAATCACAACATTTGCTTGATGCCAGCATTTGATAGATCATTAGAATTTTAATGACCAGTTTCTTTGTTGCTTCACACTACATATCGAGTTTGGTGTTAGGAGATTGCTGGCTGAAGTTGTCCAATCTGTGGTTAGCTCGGTATATAGCTGACAGATCTCAAATTCATAATGATTAAAAGGTTTCTTCAAAGCAAATATAATCTTAAAGTAGGACTGAGAATTCCATGCTGCCTATTCCACTGCAGTACTTTTGGACAAAAATTTTGTCCCTACAGAAGACTCTTGATCACTAGTTGTCCCATTGTGATCAGTGTGGGTCGCAAAACTCTCTTACAAAAAAATTTGCTTAAATGGATCCTACAGCAAGCCAGTTGGCCAAGCAGAACTCTCCTTCGTGAGCAGCCAGCTCCAGGTGATATATCCGCAAACAGAAAAATTGTTTACCGTTGAGCTGAACCTCTTTTACCAAATGCTATGCTTTGCATGCAATATACACTAGTTATCCACTTCAGCTTCTTCATTGCTTATTTCTTAACTGGGCCATCTCCGCAGAATCCCTGCTTCTTCTGCAATACCCTATGTTGCCAGACTGCTGCGAGACATAAAAAAGGCAAACGGATGCATGCTCTTTGTATAGGATAGGGTAACCATGAACTAACAGGGGATAAAAGGCACTAGAAGTGGATATTTTTTTTTTTTTAAGTGTCTAAACTTTTAATTGTATCTATAGTTTCAATTTAGTTTTCCGTTAATGGAAAAGTATCAATTTAGTGTTTCTGTTAACAAAAAAGTTAACGCCATTATATATATATATATATATATTTTTTGCATTTTAGTACTTGTACTTTAATTTTACTTGCATTTTGATATTTATACTTTAATTTTAATGTACTTTAGTGTTATTTGCTAATTAATTTATTAAAAATTAACATTTTACTTTTCTTAAGTGATATATTATTTTGAAATTTGAAAGAAAGTTATGTTTTGACTCATTGAAAATTAATTTTAGAATTTAATTGACATATTATTTTTAAAAATAAAATGAAAATTATTTATATATGATAAGTTTAATCGTAAATAATTTTTCGAATGTAATGTTTGATTTTTATAAAATCTTATATCATTATAACACTTTCAACATCAATTTTATTTAAAAGGACAAATGTTAAATTTGCTACTTCTACTTTGCATAAAAATTCAATTTAGTATTTAAACTTTGAAGTGATCAATTTAAGCTTTTTGAGTGGGTTAAAACAAAGTTGTTAGAAGTTGTTACTCCACCTAAAAGTCTGGATGGTTCCTCCGGTTAGGGTTTAGGAATTGGTTGTAAGGGTCATTCTTTGGTCTATCTATTAAATATTCACATACTTTACATACCATGTTCACTTGGCTAGTTCTCATGGTCATACTATCCACCTTCCTAGTCAAGGCTTCTATCTTGAAGATCAAATTTGTTACAACATAAAGTTCAAACACACCCCCTATCTTCTTTTTCCTTACCTTGATAGATGATCATTGATAGTGGTTATTGGCCATATCCTCAAAAAGGTTCAAACATTCATTAGGGGATTTGTTGTTCAGGCTCCCTCCTATTGTTACATCAATAAGTTGCCCAATGCTATAGTTAAGCCCATTGTAAAAAGTTTGGATATGGGTCCTTTCAGGAAGTCCATAGTGTGGGCACCTGCCTAGCAACTCTTTGCACCTTTCAAAAGCTTCATAAAGAGTCTCACATTTCAATTGGTAGAATGAAGCTATGTTTGCTCTCAGTTTTGTAGTTCTGAGGGAGGAAAATACTTTCTCATAAAATTTCCACTATTTGTTGCCCGGTGGTTACAGACTGTCTACATAGACTATTGAGCCATTTCTTTGCACAACCTTAGTCTAATGGCATCAACAGAGGCTTTAATGGTTTTAAAAGTGTCATAGATTTCTTAAAACTATTGGAGGTTGAGTATTTAGGTTCTCATCTTGTAATCCATCAAATTGGACATACTGCTGCACCATTTGGATCACATTGGTTTTATCTCAAAGTTATTTGTAGCAGCCCTAAGCCTAACTATACTGGTGTTGGCTCCATCATGTGTAGGCCTATAGAAATCTATCATGGTTTTGGGTTGGTTTACTCTATTGGGTCCATTCTCTTCATGCTCTACTCCTCCGCTATTCTCTAGGTCAATTCTATTTGCCATTTCCTCTACAAAAAGTCTTTGTTCTTCCCTAGCATCTCTCCTTAATATCCTTCCTATTCGCTGAGGCTCTAGAGTAAAAGGAAACAATGGGTGAGATTAACTCCTAGTCATAATCTTACATTTTTATTATGAAAGAATTTATTAGATTACAACATGCCTATTTTATAACAAAACAGAATAATAGCTATTCATGGACATGAGTTATCCATGATCTTAATGATTAATTGAATAAAATTTAGGCTTTGAGTTATATTTCTATTTAAGAATTGATACTTTCAATTTAGGTGAATTCAGACCATAACAACACATTTTGGAGCAATTTGGAGCAAAGAGGACTCAATTATCTCCAAAGTAACAATGTTGCAGAACAAATCACGGGCAAGATAGGAGAAAATTACATCCACAGCAAGTGTTACGTGGCATTGGTCGCCCTTGATTGAGACTAAAAGGAGAAAAATCAATCACAGCACCAATCACTCCCTTTTGGTCGCCCATGATGTAGAATAGAGATGAAGAAATTCAATCACAGAATGAATCCAATCCCTTTGCTCGCCCGTGATGTGAAGAAAAATAAGGAACAACAAGAATCCCGCTTATATGAGAGTGGATATGTGAAGACATTCAACCACAGCAAGTGTCACGCCCCATAGGGGTATCCTAAACGTAACAGTCCGCCATGTTATATAAGACTCTCGAATTACTATCCGAGCCCTTCGGGAGTCTTGTATAGATGTAAGGTGTCCCTTTACGACAATAGAATACTCTATTCAATGGAGTTAAGAAGTTTAATGTGGCATTCGATAGCCTTAGATGTAAACCCCGGTTTTCTTAGTAACTGAGTAAGCTCCGTAAATCGGAAATCAAAACCCTAAATAGGATTAGTACAAGTAACCTAGAAACCCTAATTCCGGCTTTTTTTAGATTTCTATATAAAAGAACCTCTATAAGATAAATTAATGCGGATTATTGTTTTATAGTATATTTCGAACCATACAAAATTTTGATTTCGAAAAATTTTCTATTCCGAGCTTTCCCGAGCTTCATTACGGAAAAGCGAGCCCGGAACTAGAAACTCAGAAAAATATTCCGGAATACTCGTTAGAACCGGAATTTTATAAGGATTTCAAAAATATATATTTTATAATTTTTCGGGCTATAAAAATTACAGTTATAGCCTTTTTCCGTATTTTCGTTACTACCGATAAAGTAGATGTCTTATCTACTATTCCTTACTATTCACAAGTACAACCTACTACACACATACCCATACCCTATTCTTACAACCTTTCAATCACTCAATTCATTTCCTTTTCCAAGAAATTTTGTCTCTTAACAAATTATTACAATTAATACAATTATTACATAAATTCAAATTTCAAATGAAATCAAATATATCCCTCTCTCACTCCTTACATTGGAAGGCGTGAAACCCTCCCATTTTGGCTCCAAAATGCATTGTTTTATATTTTTTTAACACTCACAAACCCTAATTCCTCTAATATAAATAACCCTTTACTTTTCTCTCTCTTCACTTTTCATTTCATTTGTTCAATTGTCCAAAAAGCTCTCAAACCCTCTCTTCTTTTCTCTCAATGCCGTGACCTCCCTTACACCACACACACACACACAAGCTTCAATTTTCTTCTCCATTCCTCATCTATTTCAAGCCTTAGGTGATGATTCCTAAGCCTTTACACTACTTAATCTTGTAATGGCAAGATTATTCATGAGTATTTTCACTCAAAGTCCCCATGAGCTCTTGCTAGGGACAAAGAAAATGCTACTACATGAATATCAAGCCATCACAAGAGTAGATCTTGTGTTTGATCAAGTTTTTGTTGAAGATATTTCATGTTCATGCATGTAGGAGGGAGTAGAGTAGAGATCTAGCATAAAATTTCATGTCCATGCTTTTAAACTTCATATCATGCATCATAAGTAGTAGATCTATCATTTTTACCACTCACTTCATGTAGACATACTAGATCTCATCTTTATGTTGAGTTTATGTGCATTTATGGTCATAAATGCTTTTGTCTTGAGTAAATAACTTGCTAGATGTAGATCTATAGGTAGATGAGTTAATGAAACCAAAAAGGAAAAGTTTTTGTTTGAAATACTCAAAGTCAAATTCGTATGGTTTTAAAGGCCTATTTTGAAAACCCTTTTATCAACTTCAAAACATGTATTTTACAAGAAAAATGAAGCCTTTAGGTGATAGATGGTGTTTGATGATATTTTCCATAAGTTTAAATGGGTTTCTACCAAAGGAAATGTTTAAAACAAGAGGTGAAGTCCAATAGAAATTTTGAGTTGAAAATCTTGTAGGCCAAATTCGTAATAATGGATAGATGGTTAGAAAACACTAGTTTTCCAACTTCAAATATGGTATTTTCTTAAATAAATAGAGTCCTTAGGGTATAGGTAAAATAAATACACAAAGTTCTAAGTATAAAATGCTTTTTCCTCAAGAGAATCAACTTGAAAATGAATTTTTCTAAATTCGGATTTTTGGACAAATCCTATTTGAAAACCTATTTACAAAGTGTAGAATGCAAGTTTTTATGTAGAAATGAAGGCTTGGGTAATAGGTTTAATAAAGACTTAATTTAGATAAAGATAAATTGATTTTTCTTAAAGAAATAACCTCAAAACAAATGAGATAGTCAAAGTTAGTAAACTAGTTTTTCTTGAAAGTGTATAATCATGGAGTTACACAAGTAAGAAGTTTCTAATTTTTCCTTTTAGTAAATAATTTCAAAAGCATGCATGCATCAAGTTCATATCATATCATTCATGATAGGAAATCATCTATATTGCATGAGTAGTTGAACTATATGCTAGAAACATCACAAACATCCACAAAAAGTATTTTTCGGAATTGGAGTCTTCGGACGACCAGAACTGTTTCCTCTGTTTGGTGACTTAAATATTTTCGAAACTTGAAAATAATATTAGGAATAGATAGATCTTTCGAAGTAGATAGAAATCGATATATTATATGCTCAATTCCGAGTCAAAATGAGTTAGATATGGTCATTTAAAGTTAGGACTTTATCTTATGCGGAAATTGACGAACTTAGTAGTTAGAATAGTTAAGTTATTAGAACCTTATGAGAAATACTCATTGAGGGTATTCTTTGTACTTAGGTGAATTGGAGGAAGGGTTACCACTCCCCGAGGACTATTACGACTAGTGGATTTCACTACATGGACAAGTGAGTTCATTTCTCAATTAATTATGCTCTTGGTGTGCTTGTAGTAGTAGTGGCATTAGACTTAGGAAAAGATAAAATTGTGATTGAATGTGATCTAAACTTGTATGAATGAACGATAAGTATATCGAGGCAAGCTTTGTTGCAATAACTTGTATGAGCTAGTATAGATTTGGAGTGTCTGAAATCTGTATGATCACTTTAAAATTATCTAATTAATATGCCATGATTATATGAATAAATTGTACATGCATATCACGTAGTGAGTCACATTGCATTACGAGAATGCTTTTGGTGGGAACAAAAGTATGATCGGGAGGCAGCGGGTCTTTAATGAAGGGGACTAGGGTTGCATGACTTATGGACCACCCCATTCAAATAATGAAAACTATGGTTGCATGACTTATGGACCAACATTAAAATTGTGGTTGCATGTCTTATGGACCACCCCACTTAAGATTGGGACTATGGTTGCATGTCTTATGGACCAACATTGGAACTGTAGTTGCATGACTTATGAACTACCCCAAACCCCGAATGGAGGGCGTAAATCCATTCACATATGATTACCGGAAAGTCATATGCTTGCTTGCTCATTTGCTTGTGCATTCATATGGTTGCTTAATTATAACTTGCTTGTATAGATATTTTTAGCTTGATCGAGTATGTTATTTGGAAAATGAATCTCACTAAGCAATTAGCTTATACCCCAATAGTTTTGTTGCAGTGTCCCTATTTTTGGGTTGTTTCGAGGACACTTGTGCAGGTATATCATTGGATTAAGGAGCTTTTGAAGAAGTCGGGACCTAGTATAGGCGTGGACTTCTAGGAAAATCTCTTTAATGTAGACTCAGATATTTGTAACATGGAGCTAAACGATGTAGACTCCCATTATTTTGGCAGGGGTACGCCCCCTTGGTTTTTGTAAAATTTAACTATTTATCTGTTGTGATTTCTATTCTTAATGCTATGTATGCTTTCTTAAGACTACTCGATTCAAAGTGTGATCCTAAAAGTTGTGTAAGTACACCTTACACCCGATATGTAAACTTATGGGATGACTAAGGATGTCATACTTAAGTTTAAATATCGAGTGTGGTGGACTGTCGCGTTTAGGGTACCCTTTGGGGCGGTGACATTAGATGATAAATCAAAACACATATATAAAGTTATAAAGTCTAAGGGGATTCCCCTGCAAAAGAATATTAAGGTCCATTACAGTCATCCAGAGTCTTTTTGGTTTCTTGTGGAAGTCTAACCAAAACCGAAATAAACTTCTAAAGGAAAAGCCTAGCTCTAGTACCTGAACTGTAGCCTGTCTTGGCCTAAGCTAAATAAACTCGTGCTGCAATAAGTAAAAACTATAGGGGCGTGAGCTAACTAGCTTTGTGAGTGAAAACTTCCATATCACAATTTCAATAAAACATTCAAACAAGTGATTAATCAACCAAGTGAAATGCATCAAACACGTAGATTCAACAAACATATGACCAGCCGGAAATCATATGTGGATGGACTTACACCCTCCATCCCGGGTTAGCAGATTAACGAATCCTATGGTACGACGCCGTTTAAGCTCACGGTCAACTGAAAAATAATTCGTTTTATAGATCACAATTAACCAACATATTCTTTTTATGGATCATGATTAACCAACATATTCGTTTTATGGATCACGAAAAACCAACAAATGCTAATGCTCCATCCCCATCATGATATGAATGAGTTCAAGTTTACAATTGACGTCTAATAATCAATTAATCCAATTCTTTTAGGTGACCAAGCAATACTCGCAGACAATCAATTCTAGCTCCTCTCTATACAAGCAATGAGTTATCACCCGACTTCGATATTCTTTAAGTTCAATTTCACATATCAACAGCAGACAAATATAATTCCCAAATAACCCCATCATGCATATTCATTTTTGTCTTTGCTTAGCAACTAGTGCAACTATCATTACAATCACAAGCAATAATTAAAATTGGAAGTAATACTCATTCGGCCATGGTACGCCGGTCTTTTAGTAATAATAATCGGGCGGTAAGGATTCGTCGTTCTCGGGATCACCTACCAAATAAGAATAACCTAATGAGAACTTCATCACTCAACTAATTCAAACTATGCATCAAAACTAAACAAAATCGTGATTCTCGCTATTTGCGGAAGTTCCAACTTAAAACGGCCATAACTTGGTCATTTTAACTCGGAATTTCGCAAATTTTATATCAATTTCTATCTACTTCGAAAGATCTATCTATTTCTAATATTAATTCCAAGTTTTGAAAACATTTAGGTCATGAAACAGAGGGATCATATCTATTCTGTAACTTTTCCATTTCCGAAAAATTGTTTTGCACTTGATTGAAATGTATCTAGTTGATGGTTCATGTGTATATAAAATATGAATGAATTCCTAATATGAATGACATGTGATGAGTTCAATATATGCATGATCTTGATGATTTTTGATAATGAAGCTTTAAGAACTCCTCATTCTTACAAGACTCCACAATAGTTACTTCTTAAAAATCCAATTCTTCCAATTTGGCATCTCATTAGTATTTTGGGATTTCATTTTTGGAATTTACTTGTTATCTAAATAAAAATGAGTCTCCATCATCTATACTATCCAAGACCTTTATTTCCACATAAAATTTACATTTGTCACTTTGCAAGTTTGTTTTTAAATAAGCTTTTCACAAAAATCCGAATTTTGGAAAAATTCATTTCTTGCATGTTTCCTTTGAGAAAACTTGTTTAATGCATCAAAATTTAAAGCTTTACTATATCTATTACCTAAGGACTTCATTTAACACACAAAACATGCAATTTGAGCTTGAATTCTAGGTGTTTATATAGGCATCATCTCAAATTACGAATTTAACAAATTGAACACTAACTCAAAATTTTCCATCTTAATTCCACTACTTGTTTTACACATTACTCATGTCTAAACTCATTTCAACTTGTAAAAATCATTACTTAGTGATACCTATTACTTATACCCTTCATTTTTCATGTAAAATATGAGTTTCAAAGTGGTTTCAATGGTTTTTAAAATAGGTCTTGAAGTTCATCCGAATTTTCCCTTAAACATTTCTAACAAAAACTTTTTCTTTTCAAGTTCCTTGTCTTATATTCATAAAGATCTACCAACTAACACATTTATACATACAAGACTAAGCTTTTATGATCATTAATGCATAAAAACACAAAATATTCATATGAACATGAATGTCAAGAAAAACATGAGTGTCTAAACACTATATCTACAACTTATTGTTCATGAAAATGAGTTTAAAGACATGAACATATATTTTTCATGCAAGATCTCCACTTTTATATGCATGAACATAATAATACTTCAATAAAAACTTATTAAACACAAGATCTACTCTTGTAATGGCTTGAGATTCATGTATTAATGTTTTATTATCCCTAACATTTTCTTATTAGGATTTTAAGGTGAAAACACACAAGAATACTCTTGCCATTGCAAGATTAAGTAGTAACAAAGCTTGAAATCATCAGCTAAAAAAAGTTTTGGAGAAGAAAGAAAGAAGAAATGAACTTGTGAGTGGATGTGTGTGTGTGGAGGAGTGTCACGGCACAAGGTGGAGAAAAGAGAGGGTTTTGCTCTTTGTAAAAATTTGGAATGAGTAAAAATGAGGAGAGAGAGTGAAAATGAGTTTATATATTAAGTGAATTAGGGTTTAATTGTATTAAAAGAGTAAAAATAAAACAAATAGAGGGAAAAGGGGGAGGGGGTGCACTGGCCACACTAGGGAGAGAGAGAGGGAGAGATTTGAATTTGATTTAATTTGTAATTTAAGTAATAAAATGTAATAAATGTAATAATTAAATAGGAAACAAAATCTTCTTGGAAAAGAAAATATAATGAGTAGTTGTAAGGATGTAAGAATAGGGTATGGGTAGTGTGTAGTGTAGGTTGTACTTATGAATAGTGGTAAATAGTAGACAAGACATCTACTTTTATCGGTAGTAAAGAAAATACGGGAAAAATACTATAACTGTAATTTTTATAGCCCGAAAAATTATAAAATTTATATTTTTGAAATCCTTATAAAATTTTGGTTCTAATGAATATTCTAGAATATTTTTCTAAGTTTCTAGTCCCGAGCTCGTTTTTCCGTAAATGAGCTCGAAAAGGCCCGAAATAGAAAATTTTCTGAAATTAAAATTTTCTAAGGTTTGAATTAACTTTAAAACAATAATTCACATTAATTTATTTTATAAAACTTCTTTTGTTATGAACCAAAGGAAAGCCGGATTTAAGGTTTCTAAGCTTCTCTCACTAAGCTTGAACTAGACCGATTTAGGGTTTTGCTTTTTGGTTCTCGAATTTTACTTGACTACTAAGAAAACCGGGGTTTACAGCAAGGATCACTCCCCTTTGCTCGCCCGTGATGAACTATCTACAAGTCAATGTTTTTACTTTCCTTTCATTTAATTGATACATTGGTTTGGATAGAAGACACAAATATTTCTCTAAATGTTGTACTATTTGACTTGAAAATCTGAGGAGTTAAAAGATAGAAGACACCCATTGAGAGATATAGAAATTTTTAGATTCTACACAATTAACACACTGTTCATAGTTTAGGAAGTAACTATTGTAATCATTTAAGTTAGGAAAGTTTTGTAATATGTTCTATTCCAGAAGAAACTCAAGAGAGATGACTAGAATCAAGTTTCGTATCTTGTAACAACTTCTAACTAGTTGTAATTTAAAGGGTTTTTCCTTTCTTTTCTCTATTACGATGTTTGTTTCTTGTTATGTTTGACTTTTGTATTTGCTATTGTTATTGTAGCATGAGTGAGTAGATCTAGGGTTTACAAAGTCAATTAACATGAAGTGTGTATTTAATTATTAATAATCCATTTAATTACAAATTTCTAGTGATAGAACTTCATAAAAGTTGGGGAAATGTAGTGCACTACATGACCTTATACCAGATCTCGATGGAAAGTGTTGAGAGACATTCCATTGGGTAGATCTAAGTCACTAGAACAAACTACTCCTATTAATAGATTATTAAAAAGTTTGCTGCATGTTTCAAGGAATTTAAGGTAACAAAAGCTTTTAATGCAATTCTTCATTGTCTATTCACTTAGAAGAGATTCTAGTGGATACAATTAGGATTAGAATTGGTTTATTATGAGAATAATGACCATGAGTTGAGATTTCAATAGATAAGTGATTAAAAGATGAATTGTATTTTAAATCATTTAATATGATAGAGTAACCCTGTGTGTACCTTGATTTTGGTTGTTTAAAGTCTTATTCTGCATGTTATTTTGTGAAACCTATAATTAATAGTTTAGTTGTTAATTGTAGGTTTAATTCATTAAGTTTCAATTATTCAATTGTTAGATAATAATTAAGAGGTGAGTAGTAATAGTACTTGCTGATGACCTTGATGAATACAATCCTATAATCTATTCTTATACTATAATTAAGAGTTGCACTTGCCTAGCATTGACCAAATCATAGGAAAGAGATAATAGGAATTAATTTATTAAAACTCGGTCAAGATAATAACGCACACCAAGTTTTTGGCGCTGTTGTTGAGGAATGATCGGCAATATTAAGAAAACCTAATTTTTGTTAATCTAGCTTTTTGTTTATTTACTTATTGTTTTCATATTACTTTTTCTAAACTCTGATTTTTCTTTTGGTTACAAGTTTATGACCTGAAATCGTCTTACCAACTTTACGATTTCGATCCAGAACTTGAAAGAACAGCTCGTCATAATTTAAAAAAGATTAGAGAGATCCTCCAGAATTCGCCCACTAAAGTGAGAGAAAATAGACTAGAAACATCAAGCATGAATACAGCAGATGATAATGTGAACCTGAGAGCGGGTGGTGAAGTTGAGAATCCTGGAATTAATCAGAATCAAGCTGGTAGAAATGTGAATAATTCGAACCAAGTGGTTGAGAATGAGAACAATCCAAGAGTTGTAGGAAATGATGGTAATAGACCTATGTTGGAGTTTTTTATGCCTACGATTGATGGAGTTGCACCATTCATTGTATGGCCCACAATTCAAGCAAACAACTTTGAGTTGAACCCTGCATTGATTCAAATGGTGCAAGTCAATCAATTTAGGGGAGGAGCTTCTGTCATACCCCGAGGGTACCCTAGTAGTAGTAAACAAGTTACACTTGAATACTATCACTAGATTACCTTCAGAGAATAACAGGTTTTCAAAACAACAGGATCTTTTAAGTTGCTTGATAAGAAATAACAAATATATGAAAGAAATAACTTAGTGAATAAACATTACAAAACTATTACAAACCATATAGTTCCTTTATAGTACACAACTGAATAATCTAATCTAATAGTACATAACCATCAAACTAAAATGTATCTGTAGACTTCTAGCTTCAAAGCTCTTACCGGAGCCATATTCCTGGATGTAACTAACCAGGGTCGTAAAGTGAACCTGAAAAGACCGTAGGAGTATGAGCGAAACCACGGCTCAGTGAATAACCAGACATACCATACATCACACAAGTCCTTAACAAATCATATGCAATGCAAGCACTCAACCATATGCACAAATACACGTTTGGATGATCTAGAATCCAAACAGGAAAAAGATTTACGCCCTCTTTTTAATGGGTTGAAGAACCAAAACTTAATGACCCATTGCCCAGGAGAGACTAAGTATACAGGAGCATAAGAAATTTCTCATTTTAAGTTATCACTTTTAATAAGTTGATTAAACTGACCATCTCCTGCAATTCTCTTAGAAACTCTACATATATAATCATTTCAAAGCGATTCTACGGGCGACGTTCTTCGGTGCCTTTTAGTTCCTCATAAGACCGCTAACCAAAGAGAACCTTGGAAGAACTAACACATTAGAACAACCAAGCGAAAACAGAGATTCGAAATATTAATACGTAGCAGGCTGTCATAACCATATATGCAATAATGCAATTTGTGCAATGCATGTTCTTATTATTTTGTTAGGTCAATAAATCTTTAATCAATTTCAAAGTGACCATACATTACACACAATCATCATTATTCTACTACACAACATCAATCATTGCATTATCGCTTTTAAAAGATATTTTAACAATCATACATTCAGATCATGTCATACTTTCAACAAGCATATATTTGGTTATCTTTACTTTACATATTCAACTACTTACAAGCACAACCAGTATAATATGACTGAATTACTCACCTGCTCATACTGCCTCAATCGTAGTAATCCACTGGTAGATCCTCTAGTGAGTCAAAGTCACCTATTTCAAGACAAAGTATTCATTAATACAATCTAGCTAAATTCCTATATGTGCTTTGTGTCCTAAATTCGATATTTTGGTAATTATTAATACTTAGTGTTGTCGTGTTTCTCTTATTTATCTCACATAATTGTTTTGTTATTTTTTAGAAGTCACATTACTCAAGAAATAAGCTTATTTCAATTTCCATTCTTGCCTATTTTATCTGTTTAGATCTAATATTTAACTAATACTAACCTTGATTAACATTAATTATTCGTCTTAAGTTCTAGGGTTTTAAGAATTATCTGGTATTAATCAAAATATTCTAAATATTTGTTTTTACTTGTTTATGTAATAAATGCTATATTGTTATACATATATATACTAAGTAGACTTAGGTATATATATATATATATAAGTTTTGGTTATTTACGAAACATGCTTTCGTTAAGAAAATTTGGGCGTACGCCGGCTCAAAGCCGCCGGCCTTCATTCCAGGTGCCGGTGTAAAATTGGTTTTGTAAGTTATTTCATATTGGGTGCACCGGTGTTGAAAGCTGTCGGCTTTCACGTACGCCTCTACACCGTCGGCGTAGATCTCCAGGAAGTCGGCTTACGTTCAATTTTTACGTGAAAAATTATTTTACGTAGCCTGATCAGTGTAAGCTGCCTATATGCGTCGGCCTATTCATCTAAGCCGCCGCTTCAGCGTTTACACTGCCGGCCTTGAGGCAGTGTTGTACTGTTCATCACTTCCTCCTCGGTTCAATTCTTTTTCTTTGATTTTTACACGTTAAAAACATACTCCAACTACTTCTAAGTGTTATATATCATATATAAGGACATAAAACAACTTTCAACACGTTTAAAAACATATATATATATATATAGATCTCGATTCTTAGAACATAAAGCTAGGGTTTTGGAGTATTACCTTGTTGGAGCTCGTTTGATGTAATCCGAAGCTTGTAATTGTGTTTATTAAGTTCCTAAGTTAATTATAAGTCAGTTACAATCCATATATTTGAACAAAATCCTTTGAATTGTATCAACTTACCTTTGAGCTCGTTTTTGAGGGTTTTTAGCTTTGTTCTTCCTTTGATCGAATTCGATGTTTTTTGTTCGATTTGTTTTCTTTTTGGTTGGTTTTGATTGTTATTTGGGAGTATTTTTGGACTATAACTTTGAGAGTTAATGGAGTTTGTTTGTTTCTCCATTATGGTTATTAAACACTAATACATATAGAAGGAAGGAAGGAGGATGATGATGTTGCTGCTCCTTCGATTTTTCCTCTGATTCTTTATCTTTTTGCTGTTGTTTTCCTTGCAATTAATGTGGAGCTGAGTTGGCAACTATTGATTGGTGTGGAGGTTGTTTTGTTTGACAAATTTGGTGCATGATTGAGCAAAAATCCGGCTCCTCTTTCTTCTTCAATTTCCACCGAATGCAGCCGAGATTCATATATATATTAGTTTATTATTTAATTTAGTTTTGAGTTAATTAAATGAGTTATACGGGTATAGATTAGCTAATATTTGAAAGTTTTTGTACAAAAATATGTTTATAAAGTTATACAAAACACTTAGATTTCAAATAATACAAATTTAGGTTATATATATACGTAGTTATTTATTCATAAAATTTTATCTCCCCGCGATTTGGATTTCTTAAGCTCGTTAGGTCAATTTTTTTTCAGGCTCCGATAGCTTAAGAAAACTTGGTTTAGAACAAAGCATGATCCGATTATTTGTTTGGAGTTTAGATTTTGAGTTATTCGACAGTTTGTATTTTCGTTGTGTATTTAAAATCTTATCGGTTCATTTTTGGATCATCGTTTCTGTTTATAAGCAAATAGTCATTTATGTAATATTAACTTAATACAAAAACTAAACTAATATTTATATCTTTAGTTTTGATACTGAACATGAATTCTTATTAGTAGCTTTTAATTTTAACTAGGAATCTTGAATTTAAAGTTTAAGTCTAAATATAAACTCAGCACTACTCGTTATTCTAATCTTGATTCATTATCGGGATCAAAACAATCATTTAATCCCTATATTCATATTTTCTATTTAAATCTATTTGTATATTAGGTTCGGGTCTAAATTTTAGATTATATCTTGAATTAGTTATTCAAGATACAAATCTCGTTTTGGTATTAACTAGGGTTAAAGAATTTCTTTATTCGGTTCTAAATTCTTCATCTATCCAAAATTTAAATGTTAATCTATATCTAATTTATATAATCTATTGTAAGGTCGTGTCCTAATGTGGAAAATTCCCAGGGTTTACAGCTTCTGAGGATCCACATGCTCACTTGACCAACTTCCAGCAAATTTGTGTTACAATCAAAAGTAATGGGGTGTTAGATGATGCACTACGCCTTAGATTGTTTCTTTTTTCTCTAAGGGATAAGGTGAGGAGTTAGTTAGATTCTCTACCCCCTCATTCATTAACCAATTGGGATCAAGTAGCATATAAGTTTTTGGAGAAATTCTTTCTACCCAACTAGCTAGTCCAATTAAGGAATGACATATTTTCATTCCGCCGTTATGGAGATGAATCAATTGTATGAGGTTTGGGAAAGGTCAAGGAATTACTTGGAGTTGTCCTCACTATGGGATCACTATGCATGACTTAGTTAGAATCTTTTATAATCTCTTGGTGATCAATTAAAGACCATGATAGATGCTATAGCAAGAGGTAATTTGATGAAAAAGAGCGCTCTTGAGGCATATGAGTTGATTGAAGAAATGACAAGGAACACATTCAATTGGCACAGTGAGAGAAACAAATCGAGACCATTAGCTACCAAGTATGAGTTAGAAAAGGTTACCCAACTTCGAGCACAAGTGACATCACTTACAATTGAAATGAGTAGGATAAAATCCATTTAGATGTTTTGCCTCAAGGTGATCCTCCTATGAGTCCAATGGGAGATTCTTATGTTCCTGAAGTTGGTCCAAGCATGGAAGAAGTGAATTTTATGAATAGATTGTAGGGTTTTATTGATACAAAATTTCAAAAATTTTATTAAAACACAATGGAAAAATGAAAACCCTATACCAGTATCCATGTTTCTTGATTAGATTTGAACGAAAAAGGGGTTTATTGAATATACCTTATATTGATGCTTCAAAACGATCAGCAGATCGGATTTGCAGGAACCGCAGTCTCGCAATCCCCTCTACGGTATCCACACGCGAACGATTGTCTGCTAGCACTCAAGAACACGAATCCAATTCGTGTAGGAATTATTTTTCTTCTTTTCTCTCTTTTAGGTTTACAGAATTTCTCTGCCGTCTAATGTGACGTTAAAGAGTCTAACCTAAAAGCCTGTCTATAGATCTATATATATAGACATGTAGGAAACCCTAAAGGAAACCTTAGAAGATATATATGATGAGATATTTATTTAATATTTAATAAAATACATTATTTCATTAAATATTAATTATCTATCATAATCATTTATTATTCTTAAATTATTTAAGAATAATAAATATAATAATTCCTATAGGTTTAAATATAAACCCATAATATATTTCATTCGTTCTTTTGTGTGTGACCCTGTAGGTACACCTAATGTTGGCAATAGGTCCTAAACACCTTTTAGACCTACAAGACATCATTGATCTCTAGCAAGACATTATGTCTACCCAAATTAGGTGAATATCAGTAATCCGATTTTTGTCTGATCTATAATTTATGTCATTATCCTTTTTGTCACATGATATCTAGATTGAATATAAGACATGGAGAGTGTTATTCTTATATTGTTCAATCTTATCATTTCTCGATTTCCAAGTGATCTGATAATACAAATGAAATTTATCACACTATCAATTCATTTGATTATGGCCATGCATTTCTCAATCTCACTTATCGAGGGCTCCAGAGATATCTCTCTTATAACGAGAGCGACAAATCCCATCTTAATCACTCAACTTCCTCTACATGATACACATCATGCCCAAACTTAACCTTTATAATTATCCTGTTAAAGACAATGTTTGATTGAGTTGAAACATAATGTTTCTCATGTTGGAACCTATAATGATTTCAGGTCTAAGGATACGTGGACATAGTTATTATGAAAATCACTTATGACAATATTCCATGTAGTGATCTCATAGTGGGTCAGTTCAGCACATAGTCATCTAATATGTGCCTATGAGTTTCATTTGTATCACCATACAAATAGACATCCCATTTTTACCAAATAAAAACTCATACTAGATTTAATTCATTATCATTCCCATAATAATGAGCATCTAGGAACATTTAGAGTAATAAATTATTCATGGATTTCTAATAAAGTAAATATGCAAACAATACAAAAGAAATGCCTCTGTTTATATATATATATATATATATATATATATCAAATGACAATATCCAGTAATTGGCCTAGGGCACAATCACTAACATAGATTTGATAGAGGAACCACGAACTATAATCCTTACAATAACACCCATAATCCTGGTTGGAGGAATCATCCTAACTTTTCCTAGAGCAACCAAAATGTACAAAGATCAAGCTTCCTACCAGGTTACAGAAGCCACAACAACAACATTTACAAGCACCACAATAATGTCTTGCTTTACCACTATCCGAGAAAAAGCCGAATGTTGAAGACCTTCTGACACAATACATTCAGAGTTTTGATACACGTCATCAGAATCTAGAGACATCTATCCACAATTTGGAAAAGCAAATTGGTCAATTAGCTAAAATGCTTTCTGAAAGAGTTTCGGGGTCTCTATTTGGAAACATAGAAACGAACCCATAGGAGCATGTTAAGGAAGTAACTCTTAGAAGTGGGAAGGAGTTACAAATTCTAGAAAAAAGACCACAAAAAGAGTCATGAAGTTGACACTGAAATGGCAGAGAAAGTAGTGGAAAATAAAAAGGTCAGAAGAGAAGAAGTTTCCTTTAGTATTGAAGGAGTACCAACCATGTTTACCTTACCCATCAAGGATAGGACAAGGATGATGAGCATTACAAGAAGTTCTTGGAACTTTTTAAACAATTTCACATCAACCTTCCCTTGGTGGAAGCTCTAGGCTAAATGCCAAAGTATGCCAAATTTCTAAAAGAAATTTTGTCGAATAAAAGGAAGTTGGAGGAACTTTCCACTGTTACTTTGGGTGGAGAGTGTTATGTGGTTTTATTGAATAAGTTGCCTAGGAAGGTTAAAGATCCTAGTAGCTTTATTATTCCATGTTTGATAGGAGATCTTCCAGTGGAAAAGGCATTAGCAGATCTTAGAGCTAGCATAAATCTCATGCCATACAATTTGTTCAAGAAGTTAAATTTTGGGGAGCCCAAGAGCACAAGGATGAGTATTCAATTGGCTTATTGATCTATGCGATTTCTAAGGGGAGTAGTGGAGGATATCTTGGTCAAAGTGCATGACTTCATTTTTCCTGCTAATTTTGTGGTGTTGGACATGGATGAGGACATGGAGGTTCCATTGATTTTGGGAAGATCGTTTTTGGCAACTGGTGGTGCTGTCATAGATGGCAAAGATGGAAAGCTGCTTCTTCGTGTTGGAAGTGAGGAGATGGTGATTAGAATGCATGACGTCTTCAAGAAATCAATGAGCGGTGATGATGAATGTTTTTCTATTGATTCCTTTGATTTTATTGTTTCTGATTTTTTGTAGGACATTTTGAGCAAAGGCTCTTTGGAATCATGTTTGACAAGAAATGGGGATTTAAAAGGAATTGATGAAGTGAAGGAAGTTACTATTCATTTGGATGCTTGCATTAAGCAGAGGAAAGATTTTGGGGTGGAGGAGATCAACCGAAGCAACATTACTAGGTTGAAACCCTCGATGGAGGAATCTCCTGAGTTAGAGTTGAAAGAGCTACCTTCTTATCCGAAGTATGCTTTTTTGGGAAAATTCTAAGCTACTGGTGATTATATCATCGGAGCTTGATTCATGCCAAAAAGAGAAACTCCTCTTTATGCTTAAGGAGCACAAGAGGGCAATATAATGGAAGATATCAGATATAAAGATAATTAGCCCCTCCCCCCTTTTTGTACCCATAAGATTTTGATGGAAGATGGGTATAAGTCGGTAGTGCAACCGTAAAGGAGGCTAAATCCTAACATGAAGGAGGTAGTTAAGGAAGAAGTGGTAAGATTGATGGATGCAGGACTTATATACCCGATTTCATATAGTCTATGAGTGAGTTCAGTCCAAGTTGTCTTAAAGAAGGGAGGCATAACTGTTGCTTAATGAGAGAAATGAGTTAATCCCGATGCGTACGGTGACTGGTTGGAGGGTATGCATTGATTATTGGAAGCTCAATAATGCTACTCGAAAGGACCACTTCCTGTTACCATTTATCGACCAGATGTTGGAGTGGCTTACTAGTCATGAGTATTACTGCTTTTTGGATGGAATGTCCGGGTATTTTCAAATTCCTATAGCACCAGAAGATCAAGAAAAGACGACCTTTACTTGCCCCTGTAGTACCTTTGCATACCGTAGAATGCCGTTTGGGCTATGCAATGCATTGTGACTTTTAAAGGTGCATGCTAGCCATATTTGGAGATATAGTGGAGGATGCAATGGAGGTTTTTATGGATGATTTTTCAGTGTTTGGAAATTCATTTGAGGAGTGTTTACTCAATCTACAGAAAGTATTGAGAAGATGTGAAGAGACAAATTTGATCTTGAATTAGGAAAAGTGCCATCTTATGGTACAATAAGGAATCGTGTTGGGACATAAGATGTCAAGAAGAGGGATAGAAGTAGATAAGTGTCACGCCTCGAAGGGTACTCTAAACGTGGCAGCCCGCCACATATAATATCAAGGCTTAGGAATGACTACCTTAGTCATGCGAAAGCCTTAGTATTACATGTAATGCGTCTAGTACGGTAATAGGAGACACTTTTGGGAAGCATAGTTTAAGCGAGTAAAAATGAACATACAAGAATCCAGAAATAAAACATATTATATCATTAATATCCAAAGGTCTATTACATGACTTCTTAGGAGCATACCCCCGCTAATCCCAAGGATCGTAATAATCTTTACATCATCCAAAATACCACATTAAGGATTTCAAAGGAATTCTAATCTAAGTCTTCGAGCAGATTTCCTTCAAAAGCTTCAATATATAAAACTTACACGGGTACGGGGAGGCATCGGGCACAAAAATAGGTGTTCCTGAGAATACAAATACCTATAGGGGTGTAAGCTTATGGGCTTAGTGAGTAAATCCCAAAATTCATACTTAAAGTAAATTATCAAACAAGTTAATTATTCAATCATATGGAATGCAACAACCACGTGAGCATACAAGACATATGACTTTCCGGGAATCATATGTTGAATGAATTACGCCCTTCATTTAGGGTTGGTATTCAGGCCAATTATAGCCACAACTTAAAAAGAAAAATACTTTTATAGATCTTACCGGCTCCTATACGCCATCAAAAACTTTGAGTTATTACAGTCTCCTACTAGCCACCAATTTTGTAGTTTTTACCAGCTCCTACTCGCCACTTACATGATATACCGGTTCTGCCTACCACCACTATTATACACTTCTCCCACCAATTGTATAGTAGTGAATGAAATGTAACTCAACATATGAAGTGCATGAATAATTTATTAATTAAGGTCTAGTAGTTACATTTAACTTCTTTCAAGTGATCAACCAATTTCAAGCACTCCAAGATATTAATGCACATACAACTTTATTGCAAACAAATCGAGTTTCGATGTACTTAGTATTCTTTCAACATATTATCATACACTTCCTTTTGATTTAGCCTAAATTCTAGTGCAACTAATTTTACAAGCACAATCAAGAGTATGAGAAAAATAACGAGGAATAAACTCACTCAGCCATGATGACACTTTTCTTGAAACGGATGAGTCGTTCGGGATTTTCACTTAATCGTAGTAATCTTCGGGATACGAACAATCCTCCTCGAGATTATCTAATCAAGAAGAATACCCTAAATGAGTATTTCATGAACTTCTATTCTTGGAGATTCTAAACTTTTCTTAAAATCGCGATAAAATCGTATAAGGGGAAATTCCAACTTAAAATGGCCATAACTTGCTCATTTTAATTCGGAATTTCGCATATAATATATCGTTTTCTATCTACTCGAAAAGATCTACGCATTTCTAAGGTTATTTTTGTAAAACTAAGTCGTTTGGGTCTCGAAAAGGCAGCAACCAGATTTTCCATGAATTTGCAAAAACTTGTTTTCCTTCTTGTAAATAAAACTCATTTGAAAAGATGAATATTTCAAGTATTTTGTAAACTTTTTCAAAGGTATATACGTATATGTAATGACTCATAACAAATGTATAAAGTAAATGAAGTTGTCTCAACTTATGAAAAGTAAGGTTTTAGAAGACTTGGAACTTGAGATTCTATTGAAATATTCATTTTATTTTTGAAAGATCTTGAGTTATTGGAGATGAATATTCTTTTTCTAAATTTAATCTCTTGTAATTGCTTTAATTTCCTAAAGTGTGGTTTTATTTTCTAAACTTGGATTCAAAAAGTAATAAAATGACATTTTTGTTTCTTTGTAATAATTCCAAAAGAATTTCTATTTCTTGATGAAAATAAGTTTTCATAAAACCTTTTGTCTATGTAAGAAAAATTATTCCCATGCATGTTCATAGGTTTTTAAGAAATCCATTTTCTATATTTATTTAAGAAAGAGCCTTTAGTTTTAAGAAAATACTTTCTCATTTATTTTTTGTTGAGACAAAAACATTATGTTCATGCATGAATATGAATCATAAACTATAGAAATATAAAGGAACATAATAACTTGAAAGCTTAAGTAAATAATAAAGTAAATCAAGTATTGAGACCTTAGCTTCATCAAGGTACCCCGGGACTAAGAAAAGACTAGTCCCGAAAAAGGAAAAGAAAAAGAATTGTTTTGACTTGATGAGGACAAGTCTAAGACTAGAATGACTAGTCTTAAAATCAACTTGAAATAAAATAAATTGCGATAAAGTAAATAAATTGCATGAAAGATAAATAAATTGCAAGACAATGAGCTTATATGCTTTAAATAGTATATATAGCTATATAGATATATTATATAGTAATAAACATAAAGGAAATATAAAGAACATAAAGGAACATAAAGGAATTGATATTATGAACAAAAAAAAGTATGAACTTATTGTTGCTTTCTTAACATCTTTATGGTTTTAGAAAACACACACTAAGTTTATACTAAGTAAATGAACATGTGGATTTCTTGAAGGCATATTACCTAAAAGAAAGAAGAAGAGAGGAGCTCCTTGTAGAAGACTTCTTGGAGAGAATTCTTGAGAGAATTTGAGAGAGATTTTGGTATAGTAACTTTAGAGAAGAAGTGGTGTGAAAGAAGTGAAAGTATGAGGGGGTATTTATAGGAAAATGGGAGATAATTTGTGTTAATTAAATAAGTGAAAAATAAAACAAATTGAGGCATTATTGGGGGGGGGAGGCCGGCGCTACTTCATGCATAAAAGAGGGGCAAAAATTTATTTTTTTGTTATTTTGTTAATTAAAAGTAAGAAATGAAAGATGTGAAGTTGTATTGGAAATGAAAATGTATAAGAAATAGGTGTATGGGTTGTAAGAATAGGTTGTAAGAATAGATTGTAAGAAAAAGTAGAGATAGGTGAATAGTGTAGAATAGTAGAAAATAGTGTAATGTAAAAGTAGACATGACAATTTAATGCCGGTAGTAAAAAAATACGCGTATAAAAGCGATATATGATATTTTTAGCTACCGAAAAATTACGAAATTGATATTTTTGGAAATCTTATATTTTTACGAGTCTAACGGTATATTCGGAATATTTTTCCTATTCCGAGCTCTCGGACACGCTTTTTAAGAGTCGTGTCCGATCGGGTTCAAAGGACACTCGAATTTTGAAAAACTGATATTTTTATAAAACTTATAGCTATTACGAACTATTATAGCTAATTTTTCCAACTTCGTTTTCTAGGGCTTGAGAAAACGGCAATGCCGGACTTAAGCTGTTACGGCAAACTAGGGTTTGGTTGACTCTAGAAAATTCGATTGTCTTCCGATTAGGGTTTAAACTATAATTCGAATTCAAAAATTTCGGGGATTTACAATAAGAGCAAGGTGGAAGTAATTTCTAAGTCATATCCTCCAACTTCTGTTAAAGTGATTTGAAGCTTTCTCGGACATGCCGATTTCTACCAAAGGTTCATTAAAGACTTCTCCAAGATCGCGATGCCATTAACAAAGTTGTTGGAAAAGGATGTCACTTTCTGTTTTGATGAAAAGTGTTTAGAGGCATTCAATTATTTAAAGGACAAGTTCACAAGTGCCCCTATAATGGTAGCTCCTAATTGGAATTTACCATTCGAACTCATGTGTGATGCAAGTCTGTAAGGGCCGTGTTGAGGTAAAGAATAGAGAAACATTTCCAGCCTATCTACTATGCAAGCAGGACTCTCACACCCACACAAGAGAATAACACCTCTACGGAAAAGGAGTTGCTTGCTATAGTGTTTTCCTTTAACAAATTGAGGCTATATCTCATTCTATCGAAAGTGGTACTGTATACTAACCACTTAGCTTTGAAATATCTCCTTTCCAAGTCGGATGCTAAACCAAGATTGATTATATGGGTTTTGTTGCTTCAAGAGTTCGACTTGGAAATCAGAGATAAGAAGGGGGTTAGAGAATTTGGCAGCGGACCATTTGCTTAGGTTAGACAATCTTTAGTTAGAAGAATTGAAGGAGGAAGAGATCAATGATAAATTTCCGAAAGAGAGCCTTTATTCAATTTGTGTAGTATAGGAACACAGAGAGCCATGGTTTGCTAATATAGCAAACTATTTGGTTAGGAAAGTCCTTCCTAAAGACTTAGATTCATACCAAAAGAACAAATTGTTCTTAGAGTTAAAATACTACTTCTGGGAAGATCCATATCTTTTTAGGATATGTGCGGATCAAGTCATTAGGCGTTGCGTCTCACCTGAGGAAGGACAACAAATTTTGCTTCACTGCCATAGTGGTCCCACCGAAGGCCATTACAACACCAATAGGACGGCACATAAAGTTTTGGAATCAGGTTTTTATTGGCCAAGCATTTTCAAGGATTCTAATTATTTTGTCTTAACTTGTGACAAGCGCCAAAGGATCGGGAACATATCAAGGAGAGATGAGATGCCCCGGAATTACATTTTGGAGTGTGAGGTCTTTGACGTCTAGGGGATTGACTTCATGGGGCCATTTCCTAGCTCATATGGCAAGAGGTATGTCCTTGTAACAGTAGATTATGTTTCTAAGTGGGTTGAGGCCCAAGCTTTACCCACTAATGATGCCTGGGTGGTGCTCAAATTTTTAAAGAAACTATTTTCAAGATTTGGAGTACCTAAGGCATTAATTAGTGACAAAGGAACCCATTTTTGCAATAACCAAATAGAGAAAGTGCTCAAAAGATATGGAGTTCACCATAGGCTAGCCACACCTTACCATCCTCAAACAAGTGGCCAGGTTGAAGTCTCAAATAGGGAGTTAAAAAGAATATTAGAAAAGACTGTAGCACATAATCGAAAAGACTAAGCTGTGAGGTTAGATGATGCCTTATGGGCTACCAGACGGCTTTCAAGACTCCCATAGGTACCACTCCCTATAGGTTAGTATATGGTAAAGCATATCACTTACCTGTAGATATCGAGCATAAGGCCTATTGGGAAATTAGGACTGTAAATCTGGACTTAGAAACTGCAGGTAAGCATAGGAGATTTCAACTTAATGAATTGGATGAGTGGAGATTGGAAGCCTATAAGAACAATATGATATACAAAGAAAAGGCAAAGAAATTGCATGATTCTTATATCAAACATCCAAAATAGTTCAAGGAAGGAGATTTAGTCCTATTGTACAACTCTAGACTAAGATTGTTCTCGAGTAAACTTAGGTCTAAGTGGTCTGGTCCTTTTATTGTCAAGAGGATCTTTCCATATGGTACAATAGAGATCACACATCTAGGAAAAGGCACATTTAAAGTTAATGGTTAGAGGTTAAGGATTTATCAAGGAGTTGATATGGATGAAAGCAGGGAGGAGTTGAGACTCCTTCAATGTGAGAATTGAGGATTGTAATTCCTACAATGTCTAGCTTGAGATATTAAACAAGCATGTATCTTTTGATGTAATTTCATAGTTTCATGTTTATTTCTGTAAGAGTTATAAATTTTATCTAGGATCTAGTAAAATTTTTTGTATTGTAAGTCTTTATTTTGTCCAAATTTTTTTGAACTGGAAGTCTTGATTTAGTTTTATAATGTTTTATAAGAGTCTTTTAGACTATTGCATATATATTTTCAATATATATATATATATATTATAGAAGCATGTTACTATGTATAATAATAAAAAAATTAATTATTATTATTATAAAAAAAAGAACAAAAGAACACGAAATGAATCATGCCCCACTTCACGGGCAACACATAGTAGAGCAATCCCAATAACGACCCTATGCTCGCCCATGACCATCACTCAAGGAAGCCTCCAGAAAGAACCACGATCCAATGCTCACCTGTGACCTCATGTAAGGAGATCAATATTGATTCTAGAAGGAATCACTACCCAATGCTTGCCCGTGACTAGACTCCTGAGAGCAACCACACACCTTCGTTCGCTTGTGATGGGGTACCTGGTCTTCTAAATTTGAAAAAAATGAAAAAAAAAAAAAGATAGAACGTGTCACGGCTCCTGTATTGCCCGTGATTTGATGCTTATGTCTATTTATTTATATATATTTCAGTTTTTCTCTCTCACTTTTCATTTTAAACATCATTTGTTCTCATTAAAATTTGAAACATTCTCCCCTGCATCTCGCAAACCCTAACACACATTCGCACACGTATCACTCAATTGTTATCCCACATTCAATCAAAACCCAACATCAACAGTATGAACTTCTTGCTCTAATTTCTTTTTGATTTCTGATGTGCTAAGATTAGTATTGAATTTTAAAACATATTTCTAGCAAGCGTACTAGGTTTTCTATTGTAATATAGCATGAATAAAGTGTCGATCCCACGAGGATTTACTAACTACTAGACAATTATCAACTAATACTAATATTTAGGCAATTGATCTTTTAAAGATGATTAAGTTAAACTATCTTATCTAACTAATTATCTATATGAATGCAATGAGCTTTTTAAAGAGAGGGATATGGTGAAAAGTGTGGGAAGGAGCAGAATCCACTTTAAACTATTGCCAATCAACTTGAACTCATGTTATAATGATAATTAGATTCATGAATATTCATAAGAAATTATCAAGATTTAAAAACAAAGTTTGAAAACCTTTTAAACCACAAAACAATTCAATAACTTCCGTTAAATAAATCATTAGTGGAATCAAAATTACAATTATAAATCTCCCGATTCTATAATTGACTAATACTTTATATTAAAATCTCCTAATTCCTTAGTGAGAAATCAACATAAAACATTGCATTAATATTCATGGACAATTTCTAAACTAGATTAAACTACGCCGCTTCCGCAATTGCAATTTAATCTCAATTTATGAATTCATGAACACTAATTTCCCTTCCGAGTTATTAGAATTCTTATACACCAAAACATGATGAATAATCAGAATTCAATATGAATATTTCATGATTCTAAATATCTTATAACATGGATTCAAAAATCATTTTAGCATGTTTAAAGCTTCATCAACTTCCCACAAAAAGGTTTAGCTACTCATGGATGATGATTCAACAATCAAATAAGAAATTGCAAATGATTTCATTATGATCAGAATATTCAAGTATATGAATTGCATAAAAAGAATAAGATTAGAAATCACCAATTCAAAATACTAAAGCTTCACTTGCAAATCTTGTATAACTTCAAATATCTCTTCAAAAATCTCTTATGAAATGCCTATTCTAAATATTCTAGAGCTACTTGTATGTGGAATGGATATTGGATTGTTGGATACTTGGATGATTCTGAAAGTGAGGGAAGACCCCCTATTTATAGGAAAAATTTCGTGAAAAACATTAATGAACTTTGCTGTTTCTCAATGTACGCCGGCCGTTATGGATCCTACGCCGGCGGCTTACAGGCGGCGTATCTTCAAATTGTCCTTTGCGCAGGCAGTGCACTGGCAGCCTTCAATATCAGTTACAATGTAGGCCGCTTCAACGCCGGCGGCTTAGATGTAGATCTAGCCGGCGTATATAGTCAGAAATGAAGCGTTGGGCTAATTTATAACGAACGCCGTCCCAAAGCCGGCGGCTTTCACCGGCGTAGGCATTCCAACAGATGTGTTGCTTCATTTTCCTTCAAGTGTTGGATATCTTCATGTCGCTTCAATCTATGATGTACGCTGCCTCAAGGCCGGCGGCTTATGCCGGCTTTAATGTAACTCCTTCAAAGCTGGTGATGTTTCATTTCTGGGCTGCCGGCCTTCATTTACGCTGGCTTCTTCATCTTCTACGCCGGCAGCTTTGAGGCGGCTTTGAATGTTGTTTAACTTGTGCTGGGCAAAGCTGGCTGTGCTGCAACGGCCTTGGATTTTACGCCGTCTAAAAGCCGGCGGCTTTCAATGATGAATTGCCGGCCTTGACTTCAATTTTTTCTTTTCAATTCAAATTCTCTTGTTTTGATTTCTTTATCCAAATTAGTCCTGAAACATAAAATTTAATCAAAACAAATATCCATTCTAGCTCTTTTGATTATCAAGATTTGTATAAAATATGATCTTATCAATTCCCCCACACTTGAACTTTTGCTTGTCCTCAAGCAAAATGAAGAATAAAATGAAATCTCTTTATAGATAGTACTTTTCCAATTTAATCTCAATTTCTTTAACTTGTTTTTCTTGTATCTACAGCTCTAACCATACCAATTCCTTGCAATTAGAGTACTATAATCAAAATTTAGGAGTTAATCCAAACAAAACAAGTTTTAATCTCAACTTTTAACAAAGAACTTTATTCAAAAGCAAATACTCAATCCACTAAGGAAAAATACTCATTTAAACTTCTTTGGATTTCTAGCTTATATATATTCTAAGTAACACAAAATGAAAGCATGTGGTATCTACTTTTTCCTTAGAATTTCTCCTTCTTTATTATAAGTCTCCTTCCTTTGCATATTTTGCATTCATTTTTCTTTTTCTTTCTCAAGCATTTATTTTCTTTTTGGGAGGTTTTTGCCTCTTTTTTTTTTCAAAGCTCATGAATTGAACTTTTGCCATTCTTCCCTTCTCGTTACAGTGAGTTCATTGAGTCGGCACATCCCAGGCTCATCACCTAAGTGACCAGGTTTCAAAATACCCCTAAGAACTCTTCCTCACTTTAACATTCAAGTTCAGATACTCATAACTCAAATTTCAAGTCAGAGGAGTAGTGGCTATGCTTGTTTCTTTCTTTTTGAATGCAATACAATATCAAAGACTTATTTTTATGAAGGATCACTAAGTTTAAAAGTTTCTTCTACCTCTTTCACCAAGTGTTAAAATTCAAAGAATATATACAAATTAAAATTTCCAAGAAGTAGACCTGTTTATTTTTCAACAAAAGGACTCGACCAGCTCTTAAATTTCCAATTCCAAAGTTAAAAATAAAGTAAACTTGTTCCTTAAGGATTTTACAACTTAATTTTAACTTAGTAAACCAATCACAATAGCAGGTGAGTAAGATACTTTCACAAGTCAATTTCATTGATTTTCATTCTTTGCTTTGTACTATCTCCAATTTCAAGAGATTTTTGAAAAAATTTTGGCAGAATTTCCTCATGATTTGCTTTCAAACCAAAAATACAAGGTGGAGATTTTTCAATATAAACAACAGCAAGATCATATTCATCATTTCAACACTTCATGTAATTCTATCCCTTCCCCCACACTTCAATCAAACAGTGACCTCACTGTTTTTCAACAAATAAAACAGAGGAAAGAATAAGAAATGAATTGGATACTTCCCTGAAGTCAGTTGATTCATATCATCAAAATTTGGCATTGCAAGAGATTTGCTTTGCTCGATTCCTGTAATCACTACAAAGAAAAACAAAAACAAAAAAAACAAAAACAAAAAAGCAGAATAAAAGCAGAAAAATAATAAATGAGTTCACCCACAGGAACTTGGGTACTCAATAAATATACAGGCCAATAATATAGACATCAAATAAGATCAAATAAGAGCTAGCAGGGTCTCTAGCTCTCTGGCCCCGGGCTCTGTCTGCTGCTGCCCTCAGGTGTGTGTCTCGCAGTGGCTCCTGGGCTGGCTGTCTGAGTATGCTCTGAACTGAGCCTATCTGAGTGATGAGACTCAGATGAAGTCTGATAGGTCATGCCAGCCCCGTCTCTGGGCTAATGCAGCAGATGGCCGTCTTCAGCGCATCAAAGATAGTCTTTCTGAATTTCTTTTTTCTTCTTTCTTGCTCATGACTATCTCTGAGCTCCTTGTTCTGGCGCTTCAATTCTTCTACATCCAGCCTAAGCTGGTCCATGCCATAAGCCGATGAAGCGCCTGTAGGAGGAGGTGGAGCAGATGTAGATGGCATCTCAAATGGGACGTCTCCAGGAAAAATATCCTGGAACTCAACCTCCTCCAATACCGGTGGCTGTGCTGGCCTGGGGTTTTTCAGCAATCCCCAGCCTTTAAATGGTGCAGATGTGATCCTCTTGCACTCATACACCTCATCATCCTGTGGAGGCTCAAAAATATTCATCCCCTTCAATAACCGAGTGATGTAGCCTCCACAACCCAGACCTCGGGTCCTCGTGTCCTCAGCCTGCCGGTATATAAAATTTGCTACCTCCACCCCGAGATCAATCCTGTAACCTCTAATAAGGCTAAACAGGTAAAACATATCAAATGTAGTCACCTTGCTGTGACTCGTCTTCTTGCAGCTCAGGGTGTGTGCAATAATGTGATGGAGGAGCTTGTGCTCAACAGCACGGAATGACGTGGCCAGTGACTTTGATGGGACAAAATGCTCGTTTGATCCAGGACCAACTAGGTGGGCCCAATAAGCCTCCTGTGTCATGTCCTCTGGCCAACTGTTTGGCAAAGTCCTGTTCTCTTCCTCACTATCATACAGTCCCATAATGTGGCCTATCTGCTTCAATTTTACTTCCCGTATCTGTCCATAGGCCTGGAACTGGAAGGTGGACTCCTCACGGTCTGGGATATTTTTGACCGTAGACAAGAACTCTATCGTCAGATTCTTGTAAGCAGGCTCCCGAAGGTCAAACAATCTCAGCCATGCTGGATCTTGAATAATCTCTCGAATTCTGTCTACCATATTAAACTCATCCAGCAAGCACCAGTCTAAATACTGGATATTTATAAAGTCGTTCTTGACCAGCCTTTTCTTTCTGTCCTTGGCGTATTGCTGACTGGACAGCAGATTTCGGGTTTCTGAGCCCGATGTAGAAGCATCACCCGTTCTTGGTCGTTTTTGTTTTGGGGCCATTCCTGCAAATAATTTGAATTCAATTAGTATTAAGGAATGCACAATTTAATTAATTTCTAATTTATGCCTAACATGAGCTAGAACATTTTAGAAATAATAGGCATATAATTAGTGGAGCTATTGATCATGAACTTGTATGGGCATTTACACTTGCAAAATACAATCAAAGCTGGCAGCTTAGGCTTGCCAGCTCAGAATTGAACGTTGGAATTTTCAAATTTTCAAACAAAATTGATTTTCAAAAATTTTTCCTTTTTGTCCCAAAATCAATTTTATACTGAAACTGTTATAAAATTTGAGCACAAATCCAATTCCAATTTCAATTCGGGCAAATTTGAGCAATGCAAGAATTAAAGTTACCAAGCAGTAATTAGAATCACAAATCCAGCAGATGTAAGATCAATATCATTAGCCCCAAATTTCGCAATTTCAAACATTTCCTATCTCAAGAACCCTAGTTTTCCAATCTAACAGTAATCATGAATCATTCATCACAATCTTGCATTAATATATAGAACAAATGTAATTTCAACATCATATCAAAGTTCATTCAGACAACCAAATTCAAAGAGAACCGATATCAAGATCAAGGATAATAATCAAACCCATAATCGACAGATTTATCTAAACAATGCAAGAGGACGGATTTGAACTAAGAATAACAAGTGTAAAGGATGATGACTTACTTGAGATATGGATTAAACACCGTGATATGATGACCAATAGATGGAATTTGTTGATTGAGAGTGATTGAGAGAGAGTGAGAGTGATTGAGAGAGAGTGAGAATGAGTGAATGAAAGAGAGAAAGAGGATTCGTACCTGTTTTAAGCTTCTGCACAATGTACGCCGGCATTTCTGCAATGTAAGCCGGCGGCTTACAGTCAGTGTAAGTGGAAAAAATTACATACCGAGAGCTCAAAGCTGGCCGCTTATCGATTTACGCTGCCGGCCTAAATGGGTACGCCGGCAAAAAGCTGGCGACTTTAAATCCCAGATGCCGGCCTTGATCGGGAATTTTCAGAAACCAAGAAATCTGCAATATACGCCGGCATTAAGCCGATGGCCTTCACCTTCCCTTGCCAGCGTAAATCTTGTACTCCAACGCCGGCATGTAAGCCGGCGGCCTAGACCTTTCCCAAGCCGGCCTAAATCTTGTGTTTCATACGCTGGCAACTAAGCCGGCGGCTTTCAACTCTCCACTGGCCTCTTTTGCGGTGCTCACCTACTCTTTTACGCCGGCAATAAGCCGGCGGCTTTGAGCCGGCCTTCTCCTGTTTTTCAAAGCTTGCTAAGGCTGGCAGCTCTGAGCCGGCCTTTAGCTTTTAAATTTTTTTTTTTACTAAATATCCTGCCACACTAATAGCTAAGTTAGTAAAAACAAAACAAATAAAAATTACTCTAAAATTAGACATGGGTTGCCTCCCAAGAAGCGCTTAGTTTTAAAGTCGCTTAGCCCGACTTTCCTGACCTGATCATGGTTCTTTGAGATTCATGACAGTAGTAGTACTGTCAAGATTTTCCCCCTCAAAATAATGTTTGAGCAGTTGCCCATTCACTTTAAAAGTCCGATTATCCTCAGTCTTTAATTCAATCGTTCCATATGGAAAAACTCTTGCAATCTCAAACGGTCCCGACCATCTTGACCGTAATTTTCCAGGAAACAACTTCAAACGAGAATTGTAAAGTAAAACTTTTTGTCCAGGAAAAAATTCTCGTTTGATGATGTTCCTATCATGCCATTTCTTTGCTCGTTCCTTATAGATACGAGCGCTTTCAAATGCCTCATTTCTCCATTCTTCCAGCTGATTTAATTGGAGCAATCTGTTTTTACCTGCAGCTTTTTCATCAAAATTAAGAAATTTTATGGCCCAAAATGCCTTGTGCTCAAGTTCTACAGGAAGATGACATGATTTACCAAAAACAAGCATGTATGGGGACATTCCAATAGGGGTTTTAAAAGCAGTCCTGTAAGCCCATAATGCATCATCTAATTTTGAAGACCAATCTTTTCTTGATGCATTAACTGTTTTTTCCAAAATTCTTTTTATCTCCCTATTAGAAACTTCAACTTGCCCACTTGTTTGTGGATGATAGGGGGTAGTCACTTTATGTGTAACACCGTATTTTGCCAAAAGTTTTTCAAATTGCTGTTACAAAAATGAGACCCCCCATCACTAATTATAGCTCTGGGCACACCAAATCTGGTAAAAATATTCTTTTTCAAAAATTTCAAAACTACTCGGGCATCATTTGTTTGTAAAGCAACAGCTTCCACCCATTTTGAAACATAATCAACTGCCACAAGTATATATTTATTTGAAAAAGATGAGGGAAAAGGACCCATAAAGTCAATCCCCCAAACATCGAAAAGCTCAATTACCAGAATATTGTTTTGTGGTAATTCATGTCGTTTAGAAATGTTACCTGTCCTTTGACATTGAGCACATGACATAATGAAATTCCTGCAGTCACGAAACAAGTTAGGCCAATAAAATCCAGATGACAATACTTTTGCTGCAGTCCTTTGAACACCAAAGTGTCCTGCTTCCTTGAATGACAGTGTTCTAAAATGCTAAGCTGATCAGATTCAGGCACACATCTTCTAATTATTTGGTCAGCACATTTTTTAAACAGATATGGTTCATCCCAAAAATAGTATTTTACATCATGCAAAAACTTTTTCTTTTGAGGATATGAAAACCATATGGGATAATCTTACTAACCAAATAATTCACAATATCAGCATACCATGGTAAATCAAGAATCTCTACTGCATGCAATTGTTCATCAGGGAACTTCTCATTGATGGGAATGTCTAGACTATCAGATTCAAGTCTAGACAAATGGTCAGCAATAACATTCTCAGTTCCCTTTTTATCTTTAATTTCAAGATCAAATTCTTGCAGTAGTAAAACCCATCTAATCAACCTAGGTTTTGCATCAGCTTTAGCAAACAAATACTTGAGAGCTGCATGGTCAGTGTATACTACAACTTTAGAACCTATCAGATAAGGCCTAAATTTATCACATGCAAAGATAACAGCTAAAAGCTCTTTCTCAGTAGTGGCATAATTTTCTGGGCCTCATTTAGTGTTCTACTTGCATAGTATATAACATGAAAGATCTTACCTCGTCTCTGACCAAGTACCGCTCCAACTGCAAAGTCGCTGGCATCACACATGAGTTCGAAAGGAAGCTCCCAGTCTGGTGCAATGATCACTGGTGTGGAAATGAGCTTTTCCTTTAATAAATTGAATGCCTGCAGACATTTCTCATCAAAATTGAACACCGCATCTTTTTCCAGAAGGTTGCAAAGAGGTTTGGAAATTTTGGAGAAGTCCTTGATGAATCGTCTGTAGAAGCCAGCATGTCCAAGAAAACTTCTGACTCCTTTAACAGTCGT